>JAIEZT010000304.1:18668207-18670707 GCA_019594935.1 Periophthalmus modestus
TTTCAAAAGAATAAACTCTCTTTTTTTAGACTTTTCTTTGTTCAAAAGTTCAGTACAAAACCAAACATGGGCTTTGGTTTAACTGTGGCTCATTAAAACCAAAGTCGAGCGTCAGTTTCTCTCAGTAAACAGCATTTTAAATTTACTCTTATTATTACAGCACTGTGGCAGAGTGGTTAGCCCCTCATGTTTTTTGCTTGTTGTAGTTTACAGTGCACTTTTACTTTATGTATTTCTAATCTTATACATAGTAATTTAGCATAAAATTACTTATTTAAATCACATACAAAACCGTTGGTTTTAAAAAAAAAAAAAAAAAAAAAAATCACCACATTACTAAAAAAATTGCCTCTTGTGAGCTTTAAGTCAGGTTCTAATGCTGTTTCCTCCTCAAAAACAGAGTTGTGTTTTGTTTCATTTGAGTATACTGTTTTGACTATTAGTCTGTCCACATCTCAAAATGCTCAGTTCACCTTCCTGTCATCAAGTCGTGATGACATAACAAGGTTTGGCAACCAGGAGTTTTCCAGTTTGAAGGTGTAGGAGTTTAAAAGAAGGGGAGCACTTCATTTCCTCAAAGGTGGACAGTGATTTTCAGTTTGTGTTCAGCCTAAACAGGATTTGTGTGAATGAATGAAACAAAACACCCCTCTCCTCACGTGCACACCCCTCTCCTCACGTGCACACCCTTTTTCCTCACGTGCACACCCCTTTTCCTCACGTGCACACCCTTTTTTCCTCACGTGCACCCTTTCTCCTTTCCACCCCTCTCGTCACATGCACACCCCTTTTCCTCACGTGCACACCACTCTCCTCACATGCACACCCCTCTCTTCACATGCACACCCTTTTTCCTCACGTGCACACCTTTTTTTCCTCACATGCACACCCCTCTCTTCACGTGCACACCCCTCTCCTCACGTGCACACACCTTTTTTCCTCACATGCACACCTTTTTTCCTCACATGCACACCCCTCTCCTCACGTGCACACCCTTTTTCCTCACGTGCACACTCTGAAGTACAGTTATTGCTGCAGAAAATAACTTTATTGAAACTACTTTATTCCACTGACACGATGACCTCAGAGCAGGATCGTTACAGTAAACCTCCTTTTAACGAATGAGATCATTAAAGTTAACTTCTTATTTTCTTTTTATCAATGAGTGATATCGTTAAAAACATGGGTTGTTATTTTAATTCGGACGTATAAAGGGTGTTAGTAGATGTTACAGCACACAAAGACACATTGCGCTCGTGTCATTGTGCTCTGTCGTTATAATCTATGACCTCAGTGGATCGTTATGTTATAATTTGCACATTTTAAATCTGAATATTGATCTCAAACGACTTAATAAAAGAAACAAATCCACTGACTTTCGTGGTAGAAAACAGCGGTGTCCAATGGGAGCTGAAAACGTCGCTGTAAAAGTCGTCACAACAGAGCGCCACCTGCTGTCGGACTCTTGTCATAGACTGTTTATATTAATGGACATAGCTAACCTGCTAGCCGTGGCGCTCCAAACAGGAAGTGCGCGCTTCCTGCCCCATCGAACCTGGCTCCAATTCACTTTACATTGAAAAACTGTGTCCCCTCTCTCTGTAACTGCTGCTGTCAGACTCGTCATTTTGGTCTTAAATGTTTGTATTTAAGGGGCGTTACCTTCAACAGTCTCGCTCCTGATTGGCTCTCTGGTTACTATGATACTCATGGTCGGGATTCTTAATATGGGACTAGCTTCGATGAGCTTCATTTGACTGAAGTTGAACACTGTGGGTGACGTCACACTCCCTCAGTCCCCTTTTTTATACTCTATGCTCCTTTTATAGAGAGCTGCACATCAGACTAACGAGCTTCAGATTTTTTGTTAATTTGTGCAAAAATGACGATGAGACACTGTCGAATCCTACGAGTATCAACGTTAACAAAGTATTAACAAAGTGTCTCATTGTGAAACTGCAAAGGTAAACACAATAAATATACTGAGCCAAATATATCACATGCACAGTCCTGTATCCCTCCATCACCTCCTCACTCCTCCTGACTCCTCCTCACTCGTCCTGACTCCTCCTGACTCGTCCTGACTCGTCCTGACTCGTCCCGACTCGTTCTGACTCCTCCTGACTCCTCCTGACTCGTCCTGACTCCTCCTGACTCCTCCTGACTCCTCCTGACTCCTCCTGACTCCTCCTGACTCCTCCTGACTCGTACTGACTTGTCCTGACTCCTTCTGACGCGTCCTGACTCCTCCTGACTTGTTCCGACTCCTCCTCATTCGTCCTGACTCCTCCTCATTCGTCCTGACTCCTCCTGACTCCTCCTCACTCCTCCTGACTCGTCCTGACTCCTTCTGACTCGTCCTGACTCCTTCTGACTCCTCCTGACTCCTCCTGACTCGTCCTGACTCCTCCTGACTCGTCCCGACTCCTTCTGACTCGTACTGACTCGTCCTGACTCCTTCTGACCCTCCTGACTCGTTCTGACTCCTCCTGACTCGTCC
>JAIEZT010000304.1:18675707-18787100 GCA_019594935.1 Periophthalmus modestus
TGTGTCTTTGTGTGTGTTAATGACTGTGTGTGTGCCTGTTTATGAATGAGTGTGTGTGTGTGTGTGTGTGTGTGCCTGTTCATGAATGAATGTGTGCGTGCTTATGAATGAGTGTGTGTGTGTCAATGTGCGTGTATGTGTGTGTATGAGTGACTGTGTATGTGTTTATGAGTGAGTGTGTGTGTCTGTTTATGCATGAATGTGTGTGTGTATGTGGCTGTTTATGAATGAATGTGTGTATCTTTGTGTGTGTGTGTGTATGAGTGACTGTGTTTATGAGTGACTGTGTGTGTGTGTTTATGAGTGACTGTGTGTATGAGTGACTGTGTGTTTATGACTGTGTGTGTGTGTTGATGAGGTGAAGCGTGATCAGTCAGTGAGGCTCTTCTAATCAAAATGACATATCAGCCTGTTACCTCATCTCAGGGCAGAATACTGCAGTACTTTCTGTTTGTACCTTCATGTAAACTGCTCGGGGGAAGTACTACTTTTAATTTCCTCATCAAGTCCGTTCCGTGGGTCAACTGTGGTGTGTCTGGTAATAAACATTTTCTCCGTGTTTGTACGAAAACACTGTAGATTATATAACTTCTTCTTTATGGCTAAACATTTGCTGAATTTTACGAGGGAGTGACTTGTACTTTGCCTTATACATGATTTGCAGTGTTTTCAATTTGATCAAGTCTTCAAGTTTTAATGCTCGTGATTTCAGAAACAGTGGGTGTGTGTGGTCCCTATATCCTGCATGATGTATTATTCGTATTGGCCTTTTCTGCAGAATAAGAGCGACTGTAAATTGGTTCCATGAGTATTTCCCCAGACTTCAAGGCAATAAGTCAGATGAGGCAATACCAACGCGCAATAGAGAGTGTTTTATAATTTAGTATACGCCTGGATGTGCCCATAATTGAGATGCATTTCGCCAGTCCTTGTTTTTCTATTTCTGTGGTTACCTCGACCTTGGGCTTGTGCAGATCCTTTCCACTGCACAGGATAGTCTCCGCTAATATAAGCAATTTAAGTTTTCCTAAGAGATTACATAGATCATCCATGTACAAGAGAAACAATAACGGTCCTAATACTGATCCTTGAGGGACACCACAGGCAGTGGATTTCCTCTTTTGCCATATTTTAACAATTTATTGACGAGTATATTATGATGAAATGTAGCAAAGGCTTTTTCAAGTCTATTTTAGAGATTGTTGGTAACGGCAAGTGGAGCTGACGAGTTACTATAGTGACTTTTATTCAGTTTGTTACCTTTTTCAGTGTAGTTTTTTTTAATTGATCAGTAAATTTTTAGTTAAATCCAGGCATCGACGTTTTTTTTTTGGCCAGGCAGTGTATGTGGTGAATTGTTGTTGTTTTTTTTTTTTTTATTAAAGTCATATTCAGTCCATCACAATCTGTAGATATTTTGTTTTTAAAATTGCTGAAAACATTTATCATTTCCTTTTCGTCGTCTGGTTTGAGAAAGAAGGAGTTTGTCTGCTCGGTGTTATAGGCGGCAGTCTGTGCAGAGGTCACATTTTGATTGAATTTTCCCAGCCAATTCCAGCTCAATTCTGACAAAGTAATTGTTAAAACCTTTTACCACATCATCCATATTGGTCGTACTTTGTTTTCTATCCCCATGTGTGTTATATGTGTGTACTCCCTCACTGCGCAGTAGGTTCATAGTGATCCAGGTGTTTATACTAGTCCCTGAGCACAGAGAGTTTCGATATTAGTTTTAGTATCGACTTTTTTGATAGTTCGTTATTGAAACTTTAGCCGATATTTGCTCCAGTCTGTGTGTCCATAAGTCCATCCCAGTCTGTCCTCGGAGTGTCAGATTTGTCTTTTTGAACAGACTCAGGAGTAACAGTGGAATAATAATCATTTTTACAAAAGTGAAAAATACACTGTTGAAGGTAACGCCCCTTCCCGCCTGCACCGCTGGTTTAGCAGGGAGCAGGCACTTAGCAACGCTGTCAGTCAAACCTGTTGCTAATGCTAGCTGGAGCGACCTCGGGGGAAGAAGGTGTCAAATTAGTGTGTCATTAATGTTCATAACTCAAACTTTTTATCGAGGGCCACATCTCAAAACATATTCGAAGCGGAGGTCCACATACCAATGATCAGTGCAGTGCGGTGCTTTATACGCAGCTTTGACAGAGCCGCTGTGGATTAATATAAGGTTTGAAACACATTCATTTTAGGTCTGTATCTCAGTGCAATGTGATGTTTGAGTTTATAGTGGTAGAAATAGTTTAATTTTCTGCTAAAAGTTCTGCTTATGCTCAACTGGGCTGGTTCAGCAGGAGGCCTGAGGACCAATAAAAACTGGTCTGAGGGCCGCATTTGGCCCCCGGGCCATAGTTTGGACACCCTGGTGTAGAGCAAGTTAATAGGAACATTTAAGGTCAGAATGACTAGTCTGACAGCAGCAGGTTCAGAAAGAGGGGACACTGTTTTTCAATAGAAAGTAAATTGGGGCCAGAGTCGATGGAACTGGAAGCGCGCCATGATCACTTTCTGTCTGGAAGATTTTGGCTAGCAGGTTATTGCCATTTATATCTACAGTTTATGGTCACCTCCAAGATGGTGTTTTGAGGATGGCTCACAGTGAGCAGCCAAAACATGTCAACGCCTCTGACAAACTGTCTGACTCAAGGAAGATAAGAGATTAGTCCTGGTTTAGTCCTGGTTTAGGCCTGGTTTAGTCCTTGGTTTAGTTTTATGTTTAGTCCTTGGTTCAGTCCTGGTTTAGTCCTGGTTTAGCCCTGGTTTAGTCCTGGTTTAGTCCTGGTTTAGCCCTGGTTTAGGCCTGGTTTAGTCCTTGGTTTAGTTTTATGTTTAGTCCTTGGTTCAGTCCTGGTTTAGTCCTGGTTTAGCCCTGGTTTAGTCCTGGTTTAGTCCTGGTTTAGCCCTGGTTTAGGCCTGGTTTAGTCCTTGGTTTAGTTTTATGTTTAGTCCTTGGTTCAGTCCTGGTTTAGTCCTGGTTTAGCCCTGGTTTAGTCCTGGTTTAGCCCTGGTTTAGTCCTGGTTTAGTCCTGGTTTAGTCCTGGTTTAGTCCTGGTTTAGTCCTGGTTTCGCCCTTGGTTTGGTCCTGGTTTAGTCCTGGTTTAGCCCTTGGTTTAGTCCTGGTTTAGTCCTGGTTTAGCCCTTGGTTTAGTCCTGGTTTAGTCCTGGTTTAGTCCTGGTTTAGTCTTGGTTTAGTCCTGGTTTAGTCCTGGTTTAGTCCTTGGTTTAGCCCTGGTTTAGTCCTGGTTTAGCCCTTGTTTTAGTCCTGTTTCGCTCTTGTTTGCATAACGCACAGATGTTATTTGATCCCAGTTTATCCAGTTTTAATCTCAGCTCTGCATCACTGAATTCTTGGTTGGTCATTAGTCCCTGTGTTCCTCCCATTCCCTGGACCCGTAGGTGGCGCTGTGCTGTCAGAGCCTGATGGAGTGCTCTCTCCTGGTTCTCTCTGCACTCGGTTGTTGGTCTGATGTTCGCCGGTATCGCTGTCAGTCCCTGGACGCTCTCCGATACACGACTGAATAATGAATGTGTTTTTCCTCCAAACTGGGCTCTGTCTGCTCCTCTGACCTCAATAATTCAGACTTTCCTCTGTGTGTGTTTATCTGTGGTTATTTGTGTTTAAAAAGCTAATTTCTTTACGCTACTGATTCGTTTCCGCGCCAACACAGGGCCGGTTCTACATGTATGTCTATGGAGGAATGTTCAGCAGAAGTTGGATTCACTGTCCCTCCTGTACGCCGTATCTCCACCCTCCCTCTTCTGCGATCTCTCCGTTCTGAATCTCTCTCCTCGCTTCTGTCCTCTCTTCTCTTTGTTCATTTTCGTTCTGTCTCTTCTCGTTTCATCGTCTTTGAGCTCGCGTCAAACTTGCACTTTTCACCCCGAGCGCCGCAGCCCAAAAATATCTCGCAAACATTTAAACTGATACAACAGAGCAAACGGTTATTTTTGGCTCTGAGAGTTTGTTTTTCTTTCAGTTTTTGAATCAAAGCGGTGATTTTGGCGCTAACGCATCCAGACGTTTGGATGGAAACTGGGTCAAATGATTATGTAAGGATTTAAAGAGACAAAATTAGACTCATAAAAATTGTATGGGTGATACGTTTTAGGACTCATTAGCGGGGCTTCTGTCAAGGCTCGCTGCTGTGGTCTTGGGCAACGCACTTCCCCTTAATGTCCTGAGTGGGCGCTGTTCTGAGGGGCTGTTGGCGCAGATTGGCAGCCACATCTCTCAGTCTGTCCCAGGGCACAGTGAGGGGAATGAGCATGGACCATAATTCAATTCAAGTTAATTTACTGTAAATTTCAGACTATAGAGCAAAATTCTAAAAGAGAATCGATTTTGTACATGTATTAGTCGCACCTGAATATAAGCCGCAGGTAATAAATATGTCATGAGACGGAAGATTTAAGACACGCTTTTTTATAAACCGTGCCCTGAAGATTGGCACCAACACGTCATCAACACAAGATGAACATACCTGCAGGTTTAGAAAATAAAACCGCACTGACACGGCCCATCTGCTTTTATTTCCTCTGAAGCTTTTGTCGTCTTTTTGCATTGACTAAGTTCTACCCGCTGCCGCCTCCAACGTCGCACCATCGGTTCATTAATGCCAAACTTATGTGCAGTGGCTCTATTTCCTTCTTTAATACCAAACTTATGTGCAGTGGCTCTATTTCCTTCTTTAATACCAAACTTACGTGCAGTGGCTCTATTTCCTTCTTTGATGGACAGATCCGTTGCCTTTATCTTAAAATCTGCTCCATTTGCATTTCTTTGTGTGTTTTCCATGATGAGGGTGGTGCATGATGAGCAAAATGACAGTTCAAAATCAAAACTAGTGTATCTTCAGCGCATGATCTTTCCTCACGTCTGGCTCACTTTTACGTTTACTGCTAGAGAGTGCCCCCCAGTGGCCGAAAAAATCTATAAATTAGCCACACTGTTTGAATAAGCTGCAGGGTTCAAAGCGTGAGGAAAAAAGTAGCGGCTTATAGTCCGAAATGTACATTATATAAGGGGCTGGGCCAGGATATATATGTTTGTATTACACTCGAGATTTGGCCTGTAACATGTAGCAAAACATAAATGAGACACAAATGCATTATTTTAAAAACTTGCCTGCAGAGAAAGGCTTGCTAACTTTAGCTAATTTGAATGCCAGCAAAAAACTTGCCTTGGTACTTTGATCGAACTTCTGTGAAAAAATATTTTGTTGTCCACTCCGCCTTAAACACCACTTTTCTTTTCTTTGATAAGCTAATTTTTGCAGAAGGGCTGATAAGAGAATAATAGAGTAATAAAAGGTTGATGTAGCTGAAGTGCGCCATAATTTGGTCACATTTGGTGGGCCGGATTAATAAACCCAACGGGCCGTATGTGGCCCCCGGGCCGTAGTTTGCCCACCCCTGGTAAATAGCAAATTTAAAATAACTTCAGCTGATCAAAATGCTTCACATAAAAGTCAAGAAAAAACAAATATACAGATCACACAATTCATTGGAAACGAGCAATAAAATACCAAGATAACCTGTTTAGTTTGTATTAAATACCAGGGAGAAGAGGCAGGTGTTACATTAAACCAGGCGCCATGTTACAAATGAGTTACTTTTTCAAACTCCTCCTGTGGAACGATAGATTTAAACCAAGAGACTTTCTGTGTCGAAATGATGAAGACCAAATCCTTACTTTCTGAACTCTCAAAAGTTTGGTGCCGTGTTCTCTCCTCGTTCACACTCGAGCGAAAGGTTCATCAGACAAACACTGACAGCAGCACCAAACTCCGACACAGACAACAACAGTATTCTACCTCATTCTCTCTGAAACACTGGAGCGCTACATTTGGACAATTCCATTATGTCCGAGTCTCTGTTTCACCTAAACCTCGTCACACACCACAGGATCATCTCCCGGATTTCGGACCTGATTTCCTTCTTCCTGATTTAAGAGAAGCGTGACCCGAGTTAGGCTCCTCATGTGTGATTTTAAAGCGGTGTCAGTGCAACTCTGAGCTGCTATGGCAAAAAAATAAAGCATCTTTCTTCTTTATTTGTCAGGGACCATATACAAATGCATTAATCTTACAGAACAGAAGATGATTTGTAGCAGATTTAGCTCCATTTTACATTATAAGACTAACAGTTCATCATTGACATTCGCAGAAAAATACAATAAAATGTCCAATACGTGATGTTTCCTTCAGTCCAAACACATATAAAACATCATTATGTGCAGGTTTAACAAATTAACTAAACTGATCTGGACATATTGATGATCTAACATGTACTTTTTTCAAATTTCTAGTAAAATAATTCAAATCGACAGAGAGTTTCAGAGTCTGGAGCTGATTCTCTGTCTGATGGTTTGGAAAGAAAAGGCCGATTGAGCGAAAGTTGAGTTCGTTTTGGAGCGGTGCAGTTTCGGTTCGGGGTCTGGCTGGACATTTTGAGAGATCACACCTCCGCATTAGTATCTGACACATTTACAGGTGAGGATGATCAAACATGTGAAATAAAACAGCAGAAACGCAAATGGAAAACACAAAGTTGCCATATTTGCGGACTATAAGTTGCACTTTTCTTCATCGTTTGGCCGAAGATGCGAATTATATGTGAATTTATTTATTTTTTTCTCTTTATTCTTATGCATTTTTGGCTGGTGCGACCTATACTCTGGAAAATCTAGTACATTTCACCTTAATATAAAACAAAGATGTGGCTGTTAGACAGTTTCGACATAAAATATGACCTTTTACTGTCGATATTTATGCATTTAAGTTCAGTTAAGCCTCTTTCTTCCAGCAGTTTTGGCCTCCACTTTGTTCAACACGTCTCTTCTTGTTACTTCACTATATCTTGGGGAAGTTTTTGAGGTTATAAAACATTCTGAGAGCGGACTTCACCAGATTTCATCTATAAAAACAGTAAGTCACGGCGTTGCTGGGCGGATGTGTAAGTGATGATACAGAATGCTATGTTTTATTTGCAGTTTTAAAGTTACTCAGGTTCACAAACGGCGATAAGTATCCAGCACGAGTAAGATCTCGGGATAGAGACGAAGGAAAGGACTCGATGCACAAATTACAAAGAGAAAAAACGCTTTACTAGAAGAACAGGCCACTGCCAATGAATGAGGGCAAACTGGGACTAAACTGGGATTAAATCTGGACTAGACCAAGACTAAAACAAGTCTACATCAGGTTTTCCACTCGACCTCTCGAAGTGTGGTTAAAAAAGTTAAAATTAAGTTATTCAAAGTGTGTTAAAGCTCATTCTGCCTCTTAAATTTGGGTCAGCCAGCGAGACATGTGTTGTGTAATATTTATGTCTTTTTTTTTTTACATATTCTAATTAAAAGATTTATCAAGCCATCAGTGAAAGAACTCTTTATCGACACGAGGAGGTGGTGTGTATCAGGTCGAAACTGGGCTCAAAATTCGATCAAACATTTCACTTATAATAATAATTTTGACTTGTATCTAAAGTAAAAGTGCAACGCTCTGATCTGTTGAACACTTAAGTCATTTTACTGTCGACAGGAAACAGCAGATGTACAATTAGCAACTTTTAGCTTGTAGTGTGCGGTCTCTTTGGTGCCATATCCCATATTCAAGTTTTGACCGATTCTCCTCATGTCTTTGATCAGCTCTTTATGTTGCTTGTTTAAAAATGGTTTAAAACTGAACTGGGATTAAATTAGGATTAAACTGGGATTAAATCTGGACTAGACCAAGACTAAAACAAGGCTACATCAGGTCTAAACTGGTCTCAAAATTGGACCAAACATTCCACTAATAACACAGTTTTGACTAGATTAGCTTGTAGTGTGCAGTCTCTTCGCCGCAGTCTTTGAGTCTCGTCCGATTCTCCTTGTGTCTGTGATCTGCTCTTTTTGTTGCTTGTTTAAAAATGGTTTAAGACTGAAGATTCCCGTAGTGTGGATTTAAACATGCAGCTGTTTAAATGTGCTGGAATGAATCATAGAATAAAGTGTCTTGCTCGATAAACGGCGGTTTGAGGCGAAGAATAAGATATAGAATAAATAATAAAAACTTTCAAAGGCTCTCATCTCTGCTGTAAAGAGTGATATGACATTTGTGAGCGAGTCGGCGCTTTTGAACGGCTCTTTTACTGTTGGAATCGGATCTCAATCATCTTTTTCTTTGTAATTTGTATGGATTTTTGTACTGATTAAAGCTGAACCAACACAAGAACCAGCACAGAAGCAGAACAGGCGACACGAGTGAGAGGTTTGAGCGAAAAAAACACATTTAACATCGTAATTATAGTCAGATTTGAATGCTCATTATTGTAGTTGGATGTTTTATTTAGATTAAGTATAATTCCAAAGGTTTAAACTCACTCCCACTCTCAGCTACAACACTTTAATCACATCTGAGCCTCACTTCTCTTTGATTCTCTGTGAAAAACAGCCAGTGTCTTGAACGGATCTTTGAAATGAACAGATCCAAAAGATTCGGATCCTATAAAAGAGCCGAACGTCCCATCTCCGGCTGTAAATATATTGTCTCTGTTCATTCACTGTGAGCAGCAGCAGCAGCTTAACTCTGCAAACCCACAGTGTGTCTCATTAAACACAGTCTCCCCCCGAGCGGCGCCGAGGTCTGCTGTACCAGCCTCCTACTGCTGTACCAGCCTCGTACTGCTACTACTAGTACTACTAGTACTGCTACTACTGCTACAGCTACTACTACTGCTACTACTGCTACTACTAGTACTACTACTACTGCTACTGCTACTACTGCTACTACTACTACTACTGCTACTAGTACTACTACTACTACTACTACTACTACTACTACTACTACTACTACTACTACTACTACTACTACTACTACTACTACTACTGCTACTACTGCTACTACTACTACTGCTACTAGTACTACTACTACTACTACTACTACTACTACTACTACTACTGCTACTACTGCTACTACTACTGCTGCTACTGCTACTGCTACTACTGCTGCTGCTACTACTACTACTACCCCTACTACTACTACTCCTCCTCCTGCTCCTGCTGCTGTTGTTGCTGATATTACATCATTGTAGTTCTTCATAAACATGTCGATCCAGCTGAAAAGTACAGAGTTTTCTACCTGTCTCTCTTTCTCTCTTTCCTTCCTTCCTCCCTCTCTCTCTTCTGTATCTACCCCTCTCTCTTCTTTCTCTCTCCCCCTCTCTTTCCCTTCTCTATGTCTCCTCTCTCTATTTCTCGCTTCCTCTCCCTGCTTTCTCTCTCTCTCTTTTTTCTCTTCTCCAAACTCTCTATCCATCTCTCTTCTTCTCTCTCTCTTTCTCTTTTCTCTTCCCCCTCTCTCTCTCTCCCCCTCCTGTTTTTCTCCCCCCTTCTTTCTCTCTCCCCTCTATTGTCTCTCTCTTTACCCTCTTCTTTCTCTCTCTCCCCTCTCTATGTCCCTTCTGTACTCCTCCCATCTCTCTCCTCTTTCTATCCCCCTCTTCCTTCTCCCCCTCTCTCTCTTCTCTCCCCTCTGTATCTTCCCCGTTCTTTCTCTCTCCCCTCTTTTGTCTCGCTCTCTCTCGTTACCCTTCTTTCTTTCTCTCTCCTCTCTCTCTCTTCCTCTGTCCCCCTCTCCTCTTTCTATCACTCTCCTCTCTCTCTCCTCAAATCCAGTTGTATTTCTGCAGTGGATTGATCTGAGGCGTGAGATTAAACACGTCTCACAAACGGCCCATGTGTGAGTTTGTGTAGGACCAGTGATGTCAGTATGAAAACACACACAGAGAGGGCCCATATAACCTGAGAGGGCCCATATAACCTCTACACATACACAGAGAGGGCCCATTTAACCTCCACACACAGAGAGGGCCCATATAACGTGAGAGGGCCCATATAACCTCCACACACAGAGAGGGCCCATATAACCTGAGAGGGCCCATATAACCTCCACACACCGAGAGAGGGCCCATATAACCTCCACACACCGAGAGAGGGCCCATATAACCTCTACACATACAGAGAGGGCCCATATAACATGAGAGGGCCTATATAACATCCACACACAGAGAGGGCCCATATAACATGAGAGGGCCCATATAACATCCACACACAGAGAGGGCCCATATAACCTGAGAGGGCCCATATAACCTCCACACACCGAGAGAGGGCCCATATAACCTCCACACACTGAGAGACAGCCCATATAACCTGAGAGGGCCCATATAACTGAGAGGGCCCATACAACCTCCACACACAGAGAGGGCCCATATACACTCCACAAAAAGAGAGAGGGCCCATAAACCCTTAGAGGGCCCATATAACCTCCACACACAGAGGGCCCATATAACCTGAGAGGGCCCATATAACCTGAGACGGCCCATATACACCTCCACACAGAGAGGGCCCATATAACCTGAGAGGGCTCATATAACCTGAGACGGCCCATATTACCTCCACACACAGAGGGGGCCCATATAACCTCCACACACAGAGGGCCCATATACACTCCACAAAAAGAGAGAGGGCCCATAAAACCTTAGAGGGCCCATATTACCTCCACACAGAGAGGGCCCATATAACCTGAGAGGGCTCATATAACCTGAGAGGGCCCATATTACCTGCACACACAGAGAGTATCATAGCGAGCGAGGCTGTCGGTACGTCGGCAGGTTGCTAACGGTAACGCCCCTTCCCGCCCACATCGCAGGTTTGGCAGGGAGCTTAGCAACGCTGTCAATCAAACCTGTTGCTAACGGTAGCAGGAGCGACAGGGAAAGAAGACTCTGATTTTCTGCTGTTAATGCTCTTATAATGATGTAGGGACAAAATAAGATCATGTAGAGCAGGTTAATACGAACATTTTAAGACAAGCCTGACAGCAGCAGAGAGAGAGAGAGAAAAAAAAGAAAAGAAAGAAGAGGATGAGGAAAAAACACAGAGGTGACTAAGAACTCTATATTTGTACTGATCAGGCAAAGATGACGAGAGAGAGAGAGAAGAGACATGGAGGAGTGAAGGGAGAGGAGAGAGAGAGGGGGAGAGGAAAGAGAGATGAGAGCGGGAGAGGAGAGAGAGAGATGAGAGGGGAGAGAGAGAGAGTTGAGAGCGAGAGAGGAGAGATATGAGAGGGGGAGAGGAGAGAGAGATGAGAGGGTGAGAGAAGAGAGATAAGAGCGAGAGAGGAGAGAGATATGAGAGGGGGAGAGGAGAGAGAGATGAGAGGGTGAGAGGAAAGAGATGAGAGGGGGAGAAGAGAGAGATATGAGAGGGGGAGTGGAGAGAAAGATGAAAGGGGGAGAAGAGAGAGATGAGAGGGGGAAAGACAGAGAGAGATGAATTCGGGGAGTGGAGAGAGAGATGAGAAGGGGAGAAGAGAGAGATGAGAGGGGGAGAGGAAAGAGAGATGAGAGGTTGTGAAGAGAGAGAGATGAGAGGGGGAGAGAAGAGAGAGATGGCTCACTGTGGTAATTATATGACAAACAGAGAGAAGGAGGGAAAGATGGGAGAAAGAGGGAGGGAGAAGAGAGAGGTGGTGGAGAGGCTTTTTATTTGACTGTTGTTGCAGAAGAAGAAAGAAAGATGGAGTGAAGAGAGGAGAGAAAGGAGGATAGAGGTTGAGAGAGAGGGATGGGGAGAGAGAGCAGGGGCAAAGAGAGAAAGGGAAAGGAGAGAGATAGAGTTTGCTAACTGTGGAGATTGTTGGGCAAAGAGAGAGAGAAGGAGGAGAAGAGACAGGAAAGATGGGGGAGAGAGGGTAGTTTTTCATTTTAGGTGAGAGGCAGCTGTTGCAGAAGAAGAAAGAAAGAAAGAAAGAAAGAGAGGCAGAGGAGAGAGAGAGAAGGAGGAGGAGAGATGTATTGTGTTGGGGTTTGCAGGAGGTTGCATAATAAAATATCTCTCAGACCAAAGACCGACAAAGATCTGAATGACACACGGTGCGATTAAAGAATGAGGAGAACAAGCAAAAGAACAAGAAGTACTGTCCAAAGAGAGAGAGAAAGAGAGGAGGAGAGAGAGAGAGAGAGAGAGAAGAGGAGGAGACGGCAGATGTGGTTGGTTGTTGCAGAAGGTTGCATAATAAAAGATCTCTCAGACCAACAAAGATCTGAGTGACACGTAGAGCGATGAAAGAATGAGAAGAACAAGCAACGAACAAGACAGGAACAGAGGAGAAGAGGAGGAAGAGTACTGTCCAGAGAGAGAGGAGAGAGGGAGGAGAGGGAGGAGAGAGAGGAGAGAGAGGAGAGAGACAAAGATCTGAGTGACACGTAGAGCGATGAAAGAATGAGAAGAACAAGCAACGAACAAGACAGGAACAGAGGAGAAGAGGAGGAAGAGTACTGTCCAGAGAGAGAGAGAGAGAGGAGAGAGACAAAGATCTGAATGACATGTAGAGCAATGAAAAAATGAGAAGAACAAGCAACGAACAAGACAGGAACAGAGGAGAAGAGGAGGAAGAGTACTGTCCAGAGAGAGAGAGAGAGAGGGAGGAGAGAGAGACAAAGATCTGAGTGACACATGGAGTGATTAAAGAACGACAAGAATGACCAAAGGAAAGAGAAGAACAAGCAAAGAACAAGACAGGAACAGAAGAGTAAGAGAGTACTGTCCAGAGGGAGAGAGAGAGAGAGACAGAGAGAGACAGACAGAGAGAGAGACAGACAGAGAGGGAGGGAGGGAGGTAGGGAGGGAGGAATAGAAAGAGAGACAGAGAGAGACAGAGTGAGAGACAGAGAGAGAGACAGAAAGAGAGACAGAGTGAGAGACAGAGAGAGACAGAGAGAGGGACAGGGAGAGAGACAGAGTGAGAGACAGAAAGAGAGACAGAGTGAGAGAGACAGAGAGAGAGACAGAAAGAGAGACAGAGAGAGAGAGACAGAGAGAGAGACAGAGAGAGACAGAGAAAGGGACAGGGAGAGAGACAGAGTGAGAGACAGAGAGAGAGACAGAGAGAGAGAGAGAGAGACACACAGTGAGAGACAGAGATAGACAAAAAGAGAGAGAGAGAGAGACAGACAGTGAGAGGAGAGAGTGAGAGACAGAGAGAGACAGAGAGAGAGAGTTTGACCTGTTCTGGGCAGCTTGGGAATTGAACCTGGAACCTTCTTGCTGTGAGACGTGGTCCATGGTGCACCACATGTGCTGTACCATAGAGCTCTCTCTCTCTCTCTCTCCTCCTCTTCTCTCCGTTTCCTTCTCTCTTTCTCTTCGTTCCCTGTGCTTCTGTAATGAGCTGAAATTATTCTTCATTATGAGAACCAGAGCTACAGCTTCACAGAAACTCATTCATTTTAATTAAATTCTCTTTCTCTCTCCTCTCTCTTTCTCCCTCTCCCTCGCTCTCTCCCTCTCTCCTTCTCCTCTATCCCTGTCTTTCTCCCTCTCTCTCCCTCACTCTCTCTCTCTCCCTCTCTCTTTCCTCTCTCCCTCTGTCCTTCTCCTCTATCCCTCTCTTCTCTCTCTCTCTCTCTCTCTCTCTCTCTATCCCTCTCTCTCTCTCTCTCTCTCCCTCTGTCCTTCTCCTCTCTCTCTCTCTTTCTCCCTCTGTCTCTCTTTGAAAACACAAAACTCAGAAAATGAGAAATTCAATTCACTCCAAAGCTGTTTTTTTATGAGGTGTTATGGGTGAACTTGGGAGACTGTACCGAGAGAAAGGTTTAGACCTGGTTTAGTCCTGATTTAGTCCTGGTTTAGTCCTGGTTTGGTCCTGGTTTGGTCCTGGTTCGGTCCAGGTTCAGTCCTGGTTTAGTCCTGATTTAGTCCTGGTTTAGTCCTGGTTTGGTCCTGGTTTGGTCCTGGTTCGGTCCAGGTTCAGTCCTGGTTTAGTCCTGGTTTAGTCCAGGTTCACTCCTGGTTTAGTCCTGGTTTAGTCCTGGTCTAGTCCTGGTTTAGTCCAGGTTCAGTCCTGGTTTAGTCCTGGTTTAGTCCTGGTTTGGTCCAGGTTCAGTCCTGGTTTAGTCCTGGTTTAGTTCTGGTTTAGTTCTGGTTTAATTCTGAATTAGTACGGTTCAGTCAGGTTCAGTCTGGTTTAGTCTGGTTTAGTCCTGGTCTAGTCCTGGTTTAGTTCTGGTTTAATTCTGGTTTAGTACGGTTCAGTCAGGTACAGTCTGGTTTAGTCTGGTTCAGTCTGGTTAAGTCTGGTTCAGTCTGGTTTAGTCTGGTTCAGTCTGATTGGTTTAGTCCTAGTTCAGTCTGGTTCTGTCTGGTTTAGTCTGGTTCAGTCTGGTTTAGTCTAGTTCAGTCTAGTTCAGTCTGGTTTAGTCTGGTTGTCTAGTTCAGTCTGGTTTAGTGTGGTTCAGTCTGGTTTAGTCTTGTTCAGTCTGGTTTAGTCTGGTTCAGTCTGGTTCAGTCTGGTTTAGTCTGGTTCAGTCTGGTTCAGTCTGGTTTAGTCTGGTTCAGTCTGGTTCAGCCTGGTTTAGTCTAGTTTAGTACGGTTCAGTCTGGTTCGGTCTGGTTTAGTCTGCTTCAGTCTGGTTCAGTATGCTTCAGTCTGGTTCAGTCTGGTTTAGTCTGATTCAGTCTGGTTTAGTCTGGTTCAGTCTGGTTCAGTCTGGTTTAGTCTGGTTCAGTCTGGTTTAGTCTGGTTCAGTCTGGTTCAGTCTGGTTTAGTCTGGTTCAGTCTGGTTTAGTCTGGTTCAGTCTGGTTCAGTCTGGTTTAGTCTGGTTTACTCTCGTTTTCCTTTCATCCTGTGTGGATTGAGCTGGATGTGGGAGCGTTGGGAACACTGAGGTTTTCCGGTCACATTACACAGATTGGATTCACACCTGAGAGACCAGCGACACAACAACATCCTGAGTCCCGCTGAGGCGCAGGAGCCGTGATCTTCGGAGAATGAGTCTTTCTTCTAAAATAAATAAACTCTGTGTATTAAAGTGTAAAAGCATCAGGAGCCGTGAGATCAGACGAGGAGGTGCTGCTATAACGACGAGATAATTATGTTTGAAATGAGCATTTCATCCTCAACGCTGAGTCTGTGGAGCAAAATTATAATTGTAACCAACCTAATTACACGGTTTGATTTAAAATACTTAGACAGTAAATTACTTCAGGTGAGGCTGCACTGTTCAAATGTGTCCTCTGCATTTGACCCATTTTTCAGTGTCTTTGGGTTAAAGCTGCATTTGACTCATCCTTCAGTGTCTCTGGGTTAAAGCTGCATTTGACCCATCCTTCAGTGTCTGGGTTAAAGCTGCATTTGACTCATCCTTCAGTGTCTCTGGGTTAAACCTGCATTTGATCTATCTGCCAGCGTGCATTTGACGCATCCTTCAGTGTTTGGATTAAACTTGTATTTGACCCATCAAATATTTTTTCTGGGTTATTTGGCTCATCCATCAGTATCTCTGGATAAATCTGCATTTGACCCATCTGTCAGTATCTCTTGGTTCAACCTGCATGTGACCCATCCTTCAGTGTGTCTGGGTTAACCTGCATTTGATCCATCTTCCATCTATCAACGTGCATTTGACCCATCCTACGCTGTTTCTGGGCTAAACCTGCATTTGACCCATTCTTCAGTGTCTCTGCATTAAACCTGCATTTGACCCATCCATCAGTATATCTGGGTTAAACCTGCATTTGACCCATTCTTCAGTGTCTCTGCATTAAACCTGCATTTGATCCATCTGCCAATGTACATTTGATCCATCCTTCAGGGTGTCTGGGTAAACTTGATCCATCTTCCATCTATCAACGTGCATTTGACCCATCCTACGCTGTTTCTGGGCTAAAGCTGCATTTGACCCATTCTTCAGTGTCTCTGAATTAAACATGCATTTGACCCTTTCTTCAGTGCTTCAGGATTAAACCTGCATTTGATCCATCTGCCAATGTGCATTTGACCCATCCTTCACTATTTCTGTGTTAAACCTGGATTTGGCTCATCCATCAGTATCTCTGGATAAATCTGCATTTGACCCATCTGTCAGTATTTCTTGGTTAAACCTGCTTGTGACCCATCCTTCAGTGTCTCTGGATTAAGCCTGCATTTGATCTATCTGCCAGTGTGCATTTGACGCATCCCTTGAGCGTTTGGATTAAACTTGTATTTGACCCATCAAATATTTTTTTCTGGGTTATTTGGCTCATCCATCAGTATCTCTGGATAAATCTGCATTTGACCCATCTGTCAGTATCTCTTGGTTAAACCTGCATGTGACCCATCCTTCAGGGTGTCTGGGTTAAACCTGCTTTTGATCCATCTGTCAACGTGCATTTGACCCATCCTTTGCTGTTCCTGGGCTAAAGCTGCATTTGACCCATCCATCAGTATCTCTGGCTAGATCTGCATTTGACCCATTCTTCAGTGTCTCTGGATTAAACCTGCATTTGACCCATCTTTCAGTGTTTCTGGGTTAAACTTTGCCTGAGCTCCAGACTCTTTCACTCTACACTTTCAGTCTCACTGGTGAATCTCCCTAAATTCAGATGGGTGTGATTGACAGGTGGATTAGCCAATCAGGGACGTGTGTGGTCTGTCTGTATCAAAACAAACATGGCTGCTCACGAGAAAGAAAGAAAAGACAGAAAAACATCACAGAGAACGGAAAAACATGAAGGAATTCTGCAAAATTAATCAGCAAAACTGTGTTAATCGGAGGGGAGGGAAATGTCATTTAGTTTGCTTAATTTAAACCGTCTAATCGTGACTAAATCATTAACTTTACACAAAAAGTAAAAAGTACAAATGTGTAAAGGAGGATTTTATGCTTAATAGTCAGAAAACAGTTGTCAGTAATTTCCCTGACACGACCTGATCCGTCACAGGGGTCGTTTGGGGTGTGATGTCACTTCCTGTTAGCGCAGCGTTAGCTTGATGTTGTCACGTCGTGTTAGCGCGTCAGAGTGACAGCGAGAGAGGAGCTGAGTCTGTGTGTGTCAGATGCCCTGCCATGTCCTCCCGTCCCCTCCGTCCTCCTGTAACCCTGCGTCAGATGCCCTCCCTGTGCGTCAGATGCCCTCCCCGTGCGTCAGATGCCCTCCCTGTGTGTGTCAGATGCCCTCCCCTGTGTGTGTCAGATGCCCTCCCTGTGTGTCAGATGCCCTCCCTGTGTGTGTCAGATGCCCTCCCCGTGTGTCAGATGCCCTCCCTGTGTGTCAGATGCCCTCCCTGTGTGTGTCAGATGCCCTCCCGTGTGTCAGATGCCCTCCCGTGTGTCAGATGCCCTCCCCGTGTGTCAGATGCCCTCCCTGTGTGCGTCAGATGCCCTCCCTGTGTGCGTCAGATGCCCTCCCTGTGCGTCAGATGCCCTCCCCGTGTGTCAGATGCCCTCCCTGTGTGTGTCAGATGCCCTCCCTGTGTTTGTCAGATGCCCTCCCTGTGTGTGTCAGATGCCCTCCCTGTGTGTGTCAGATGCCCTCCCTGTGCGTCAGATGCCCTCCCTGTGTGTGTCAGATGCCCTCCCTGTGTGTGTCAGATGCCCTCCCTGTGCGTCAGATGCCCTCCCCGTGTGTCAGATGCCCTCCCTGTGTGTCAGATGCCCTTCCTGTGTGTGTCAGATGCCCTCCCTGTGTGTGTCAGATGCCCTCCCTGTGTGTCAGATGCCCTCCCTGTGCGTCAGATGTCCTCCCGTGCACAGCTGGATAAACACATTGTTGTATCGTTCTTTGCGTTTGAGCGTCGTCCGACATTCCGAGCTTCTGTTTCGGATTCTCGTGTTTGTGGGTCTGTTCACGCTCCGCTGACAAAACTTCAAATCGACCTTAAATCGACAAAGACAAGGACAAAACACAGAAACAGAGGACGCTGCAGCAGACGCCGTGTAAATATGAGCGCTTTAAATGTATGATCCTGGTTTTGTAGTTTAGATGAGTTTTGCCTGACTGGGACTGTGACGATGACTTTCCATTTTGTTCTGCAGATTTGAATGTCATTTGAAAGCGGTACTAAGCTGCAGAGTTGAAGGAACTTTGCTAAAATCCACAAACATGACCGACCTCTGTCCCCGGATACGAGGTAAACACGTGCAAATCAAATACACCTCTTACTTTTCTTAAAGCCGTGGTATTTTTGGAGCTTTTTACCAAGTTATATCGCTGTCGCCTCATCAGAAACATGCCTGAAGAGGTTTTAGATGTCATCCATGCATGTTTGAGTAATCTAGTGATCTCTCCCAGGCCCAATTGGAACCCTCCTTACAGGTAGCTGCAAGATTCTGTACAAGGCTCCGCCCACCAGCCAACATCTGCTCACTACAACTTCACAAACCTGGTGTGATGTGCAGTAGTTTCATTAGTGGGATGGAGCTGAGGGAGGAGTGACTTAGCAAAGGAAAACTTATTAAAAATGTTAATATTTTGTACCCCTCTTTAATACCCCATAGAAGTAAAATACCTTCTATTTAATACCCCATAGAAGTAAAATACCTCCTCTTTAATACCTCATAAAAGTAAAATACCTCCTCTTTAATACCCCATAGAAGTAAAATACCGCCTCTTTAATACCCCATAGAAGTAAAATACCCCTCTTTAATGCCTCATAGAAGTAAAATACCTCCTCTTTAATACCTCATAGTGTAAAATACCTCCTCTTTAATACCCCATAGAAGTAAAATACCTCCTCTTTAATACCCCATAGAGTAAAATACCTCCTCTTTTATACCCCATAGAAGTCAAATACCTGAAAACTACCACTTCATGACATCACAAGGTGGAACAGAGCTTTGCAGATGTGGACGGTTCAGTTTCGAGCGCAGTACCTGTTTCAGACTGTAGGAGGCAGGAGACATACTGTTCTTTTACGACGTGAAGTATATGAAGGATATTATATAGCTGCTGTTTCTGTCAGATATTTATGTCCAAACATGGCGGGGCCGGGAAATTCATTTTAATCACAATTATAGCTCCACTCAGTTATAACAATTTGTGTAATGAGAAAATGATTAATTAGATTGTGCGGTGAACGATACCGACTCGTTCTGACGCTTAAATGTTGGATCAGAGCCGCTGATTTGATCCACAGATGAAACATGGAGCGTTCATGTTTCGAGTCCGTCTGTCGCTCCTCTGCGGTTACCCCCGGACACGACGGAGTCAAACCGATTCAAGTAGTAGTGCTCAGTTACATCTACTCGAGTAACTTTAAAAAGAAACTGTACCTTCTCTGGCAGCGTACTGTTACTTCTACTTGAGTAAATGGTCACGGTCACATTTTATACAGCACTTTTCCACCTCCAAGGCTCAGAAACACACATGTACAGACTCTGGAGGTGGGTTTAGTGTCTTGCCCAAGGACACAACAGCAGCATTCATCTGTGGGAGCCGGAATCACACCAGCAACCTGCGGGTCTGTGGGTCTGATCGTTCTACCAGTCATGAATATGTCGAGAGTGGGATTTGAACCAGCAACCTTCTGATCAGTGCACAAACCTCTACCAACTACTACAATAGTACTCTTACTCAAGTAACAAAAGTTTTCTGTCGACAATATTAAATGGTTTGTGTTTCTCTCTTCGATATGATTTAGTTTGTCTCATTTTTGCGTCTGAAAATACCACATTTTATTTCGTATTTTGTAATATTTTGTCCTTCACGTTCGCATCAAATTATAAATAAGATGTTACTTCTCGACAGTTACTCTTTCAGTTACTCTTGAGTCATTTCTTGGACTTCTACTTTGTACTTCTACTTGAGTAATATTATTTTGAAGTAATATTACCGTATTTTCTGGATGTTGCTCTGGAGTATAAGTCGCATTTATTGGGGAAATGTATGAAAAATCCGAGACCAAGATCAGACATTTTATCTTTATATTTATTCAGACACATGACGTGTGAACGTGAGATATTAACAGTTAAGCAGAAAACGAAGCAGAAAATTCTTCATCCTCGATGTCGACCCGATGTCGACCAGATGTAGACCTGGTTTAGACACGATTTAGACCCGATGTAGACTTGGTTTAGACCTGGTTTAGACCTGATGAAGACCTGGTTTAGACCCGATCAAGACCTGATGTAGACCTGGTTTAGACCTGGTTTAGACCCGATGTAGACCTGATGTAGACCTGGTTTAGACTTGGTTTAGACCTGGTTTAGACCTGATGTAGACCTGGTTTAGACCTGGTTTAGACCTCGTTTAGACCTGGTTTAGACCTGGTTTAGACTTGGTTTAGACCTGGTTTAGACCTGGTTTAGACCTGGTTTAGACCTGATGTAGACCTGGTTTAGACCTGGTTTAGACCTGGTTTAGACCTGGTTTAGACCTGATGTAGACCTGGTTTGGATGTGAGTATCCTTTTTGTCTTCTCTACCACCTCTGTGTACTTTATAATCAGTATAACACGTGTCTAGCCTGACTAACTTGAGCCTGGATAACTTAATACTGACATTTCGTACTATCGTCTTTACAGGAGAAGGCTGCACGTTTTCGAGACTCGAGCGCTAAACCCTAAAACGATGATGATTAAAAACATGAAAAACTGAACTAGTGAATTTTAAACCCCTTGGTCCAAAGTTATTCCTCACTTACCTTATACATTGAGAACATTCTAATTATTCACCATGAGTTTATAAGCACTTTTCACAACCTTTAGTGACCTGAGTGGAGTTTTCTCCTCACGGTGAAGCTAACAACAGCTAGCATGTTTTATAATTAGATGCAGACAGTTACAGTGGACTTACTTTGACCTCAGGAGCTGCTTAAACACTATATCTGTACTGGGGCAAGACACATTTTGCTCTAATACCTGGATTTTTGACTAGCTTGGGTTTCAGAATGATTTAAAATTTGGTCCGTTGCCATAGCAATTTACAACTTGAAACAACATTGCGTATCTTTTAAATGGGCAAAAGTCCTCACACTTTGGCACAGAGCAGGAGAGCCACGCGTGAATGGGCCACAGTCGGACTGGGAATTGTTTTGTTTTCTGTGCCATCCTCAAATATAATTAGAACTTTGTGGAAGACGCTTTTGATCCTCCCAAATCCCGATAATCCAACATGTTTGTTTTGGCCTGGTTTATGGAGAATTCCAGTCTCTAGACCTGGTTTGGTCCTGATTTAATCCTGGTTTAGACCTGATTTACACCTGGTTTACTCGTGATTTAGATCTGGTTTAGTCCTGATTTAGTCCTGATTTAGACCTGGTTTAGACCTGGTTTAGATCTGGTTTAGACCTCGTTAAGTCCAAGTTTAGTCCTGGTTCACACCTGTTTTAGTCTTGGTTTAGACCTGGTTTAGACCTGGTTAAATCCAAGTTTAGTCCTGGTTCACACCTGTTTTCGTCTTGGTTTAGACTTGGTTTAAACCTGGTTTAGACCTGGCTAAGTCCCAGTTTAGTGCTGGCCTAGACCTGGTTTAGAACCGGTTTAGACCTGGTTAAGTCCCACTTTAGTACTGGTTTAGTCCTGGTTTAGACCTGGTTTAGACCCGGTTTAGACCTGGTTAAGTCCCACTTTAGTCCTGGTTTAGACCTGGTTTAGACCTGGTTAAGTCCCAGTTTAGTGCTGGTTTAGACCCGGTTTAGACCTGGTTTAGACCTGGTTAAGACCTGGTTTAGACCTGGTCAAGTCCCAGTTTAGTGCTGGTTTAGACCCGTTTGTTTGTTGTTTTGGCCTGGTTTATGCTTAATTCCACTGTCTAACACTCTTCTCTCTCCTCCCTCTTCCTCCCCCTCCTCTCCTCCTCCTTCTCGCCATCTCCGCTCGTCCTTCTGGTCCTTCTGGTCCTTCTGGTCCTTCTGGTCCTTCTGGTCCTTCTGGTCCTTCTGGTGCAGGTAAGCAGACCCGTCGTCCTCTGTTGTCTCTTGCTGTGCTGTTTTCTATCCCTCGGGCTCCAGAGCGTTTGGGGAACATGGTTTTAGGCCCTGGTGTTCTGGCTGATGGCTCGGGTCCAGCTTCTCTCCTCTATCTTTGTTGGGCTGGGTTTGGATAGAGATGTTTGGCTGGAGATGTTTCGTTTGGCATTTTGTTTGGTGTTTTGGGGATTCCCTCTGTGCTCTCGTTACAAGTGTCAACTGTGATAAAACTCAGCACCAGCCTGGGCCAAGGTTCAGTTTATGAAATGTGGATTTTAAACTTTTTAAATAAATGTCTTCGGGGGACTGCAGGTTGCATCTGCTTTGGATTGATTAGAGATGATTTGAACCTGGTTTGAACTTGGTTTACTGCTGGTTTAGACTTGGGTAAACTTTGGTTTCGTGCCAGTTTACACTCCTGATCAAAACAGCAGTTGAAAAGTTGCAAGAATTTACATTTTGCACTGATGGATATTAACAGGGTTCTAAGTAGTGCTTCAAAATGCAAAAAGAATAAATGAGAGTGACACAAAATGTAATTTATTACAAACAACCATTAAACTGAAATAGTCTGTTCATCAGATGATCAAAAGTTTAAGACCAAAGCCTTTAAAAGGCCAAATCTTTGCAAAAATGTGGATTCAGTGTCATTTTCTGTTTGCTCTCCACACTGTCATGACCTTCTGATGGCAAAGGCAAAAAAACTTTCTCTCTTTGGATTGTTGAGCTGCATCAGGCGTCTCGCAGCGTGTCATCGCTGCTGAGGTTGGAAGACAGTCATTTTAAACATCTTAAAATATCCTGAGGGTTATAGGGAAAAAAGTCAAGTGGTAGACCCAAAAAAATTTCACCGGCCCTGAGCCGGAGGATGCGATTGGCTGTCCGTCAAGACACGGGACGATCCTCAGCCCAAATTAAGCCTGGTGCCGACTGAAGTCTCATAACCGTTAGACAGTATCTGCGAGAGAAGGGTTTTAAGAACAAAAACGTCTTCAAAAACCTCGTCCTTGGTTTGGAGAGCACCAAACATGGGACATTGAAAGGTGGAAGAAAGTTTTATTCTCTGATGAGAAAACATTGAATCTTGACGGTTCTGATGGCTTCCAACGTTACTGGCGAGACAAGGAGATCCCACCTGAGATGTTTTCTACTGGCACAGGAGGGGGCGCCATCATGATCTGAGGGGCTTTTTGCTTCAATGGAACAATGGAGCTTCAGGTTGTGCAGAGACGTCAAACGGCAACTGGCCGTGTGTGGAGATGTTGCAGGTGAAATCCCTTATGACTTAAGGCTGAAGAATGGTGCAGCTACTCATTCCTGAGTCCTTTTTTGAAACTGTTACTTCTGTTTTAGGGGGTTTTGTTTTTTTTAGATGTGGTGTTAAACTTTTGATCAGCTGATGAACGGTCTATTTTAGTTTAATGGTTGTTTGCAATAAATTGCTTACTCAATTTTTTTTTCTTGTCTCACTCCCATTTCTTTGCATTTTGAAACACTTAGAACCTTCTTCAAATCCAACAGTGCAAAATGTAAACTCTTGCAACTTTTCAACGGGTCTTAATTTTGATCAGGAGTGTAGATTATGGGTAAGAAAGTTTGGACACTTAGTCCTGGTTGAGGCTTGAGGACTTGGTTTTGTCATGGGTAAGACTAAACAAGGACCTGTGCCTAGTTGAAATCTGGTTTGGACCTGGTTTAGTCCTGGTTTATACCTAGTTTTAACCTGGTTTGGACCTAATTTAAAACTGGTTTAAACCTGTTTTAGGCCTGAGTAAGTCCTTGGTTAGTTTCAGTTTAGACCTGGCTTAGATCTAGTTTTGACTTTTGGGTGGATGGAGATGACTGGCTGGAGATGTGCTTTTTTGGCGTTTTGTTTGGTGTTTTGGGGATTCCCTCTGTGCTCTCGTTACAAATGTTAGCAGTGATAAAACTCAGCACCAGCCTGGGCCAAGTTTCGGTTTATTAAATGCGTTTATTAAATGCAGATTGGAGGAATTCATCTGATTTAGACTGATTAGAGGTTGTTTGGACCTGGTTTGGACCTGGTTTAATCCTGGCTGAGATTTAGGTAAGACCTGATCTGGTCCCAGTTTAGTAGTAGTTTAGATTATGCTTAAGGAAGTCCTGTCTTAGTCCTATGACTTGGCTGACATGTCTTTGTCAGGGGTAGTCTGGACCTGGTTTAGATCGGGTTTAGACCTGGTTTAGACTTTATTGACTCTGTTGATGGAACTTGCAATGGTGGTATTAACATATGGGGTGGATAGTTTTCTGTAATTTACTTCATGTGGTATGGACCGAGGTGGTAGACCTGTGTTGGACCTAGTTTGAACCTGGCCTAGACCTGGGTTAGTCTTGGGTTAGACCTGGGTAAGACCTGCGTTAGTTCTGTCTGCCTGTGTGCACCATAGCATCTGTGATCAGAGCCACCGTCTCGTTTGAGATATTTGGTTGGAGATGTTTGGCTGGAGATATTTGGCTGGAGACACTTGGATGGAGATGTTTGGCTGGAGATGTGTCGTTTGGCGTTTTGTTTGGTGTTTTGGGGATTCCCTTTGTGTTCTCGTTACAAATGTTGACTGTGATAAAACTCAGCACCCGTCTGAGCCAAGGTTCAGTTTATCAAATGTGGATTTTTGACAAAAACGTCTTGCTTCTGATTTGGACTGATTAGAGATGGTTTAGTTTCAGATTTGTTTTATCCTGAGTAAATCTGCATTTAGTCCAAGTTTAAACCTGGTTTTGATGTGGTTTGGCCCTGTTTCACTCCAAGTTGAGTCCCGGTTTAGATTATGGATAAGTTTTAGGTTTTAGACCTGAGTTAGTCTTAGTTTAGTCCTAGTTAAGTCTCAGTTTAGACCTGGTTTAGACCAGGTTTAGACCTGGTTTAGACTTTATTGATCTCTAATGGAACTTCTAATGGTTGTATTAACAAATGAGGTGGATAGTTTTTTGTAAATAACTTCATGTGGTATGGACCTACGTTTTAGACCTGAGATAGACCTGGTTTAGTCCTAGGTTAGTCCTGGGTTAGACCTGGGTTAGTGCTGTCCATGTGCACTCCAGCGTCTGCAGAGCCCAGTTCAAGTCTGAGATGTTAAGCTGCACATGTTTGGATGGAGACGTGTTGTTTGGCGTTTTGTTTGGTGTTTTGGGGATTCCTTCTGGTTCTCGCTACAAATGCCAAGGTTCAATTTATGAAATGTGGATTTTAGACAAAAATGTCTCTGGAGGAATTGCAGCTTTCATCTCATTTGGACTGATTAGAGATGATTTAGTCTGAGATTTGGCCTGGTTTTGTCCTGGGTAAGTCCTCATTTAGACCTGATTTAGTCTCGGGTTATGCCTCGTTTTGACCTCGTTTGGAACTTGTTTAAATCTGGTTTAAACTTTTTTTAGTTCTGGGTAAATCTTGGTTAGACCCACAGACAAACCTGATTTTGTCCCAGTTTACACCACGGTTTATACAGTTTAGTCATGGTTTAGTTGTCCTGTCCTGTCTGTCTGTGTGCACTACAGTGTCTGTGATCAGAGCCACGGTTGGGTTTGAGAAGTTTGGATGGAGATATTTGGCTTTAGATGTGTCGTTTGGCGTTTTGTTTGGTGTTTTGGGGATTCCCTCTGTGTTCTCATTACGAATATCGACAGTGATAAAACTCAGCACCAGTCTGAGCCAAGGTTCACTTTATGAAATGTGGATTTTTGACAAAAACGTCTCTGGAGGAATTACAGTTTTCATCTAATGGTGATTAAATAGACTTTGTTTGGACCTGGTTTAGTCCTGGTTTAGACCTGGGTAAAACCTAGTTCAGTCCCAGTTTAGACATGGTTTAGCCCTAGTTTAGTGCTAGAAAGCTGGTTTTGTCATGGGTAAGTCTAAACGAGGACATGGACCTGGCTCAGATCTGGTTTAGACCCAGTTTAAACCAGGTTTAGTCCTGTTTTAAACCGTTTTAGACCTGGTTTGAACCTAGAGATGTCTGGATGGATATGTTTGGCTGGAGATGTGTCCTTTGGCGTTTTGTTTGGTGTTTTGGGGATTCCCTCTGTGTTCTTGTTACAAATGTCGACAGTGATAAAACTCAGCACCAGCCTGGGCAAAGGTTCAGTTTATGAAATGTGGATTTTAGACAAAAACGTCTCTGGAGGAATTGCAGCTTTTATCTGATTTGGATTGATTAGAGATGGTTTAGTCAAAGATTTGTTTTGTCCTGGGTAAATCCTCATTTAGACCTGGGTTGCACCTGGTTTTGACCTGGTTTGGACCTAGTTTAAACCTGGTTTAAACCTGTTTTTAGTCCTGGGCAAAAGTTTGCATCACGTTTATACAGTTTAATTCTGGTTTAGTCCTACTTTTAGTCCTGATTTAGTCCTGATTTAGTCCTGGTTTAGACTTTCTTGACCCTGGTAGTATTCACATATGGGGTGGTAGTTTTCTGTAAATTACTTCACGTGGTATGGACCTAAACTTTAGACTGGGGTTAGTCCTGGGTTAATCCTGGTTTACTCCTGATTTAGACCTGGTTTAGTCCTCGTTCAGACCTGGGTTAGCCCTTGAATAGACCTGAGACCTGATTTGAACTTGATTTTGACCTGGTTTACTTCTTAAGTCTTGGTTCTTTCTTTAATCATGCATGGGCTCTGAAGAGGACGATGAGACTTGGCATGAATCTATCTACAGATGGGAGGCTTGTTTCTGTAATTAGTCACAGTGAATCATAATCTGTTGCTAATTTACTAAGTTATTTATTTTGTTAACAATTGTGGTTGTATTCAGTATTTCCAGTCACTAATGGGTTGTTCATTGTTCATCAAACCTGGTTTAGTCCTGGTTTGGTCCTGGTTTAGACTTGGCTTAGTCCTTTTTACTCCTGGTTAACTCCTGTGTGTTCTTAAAGTGCCGTATTACATACCTGGAGTTGAAGTTGACTAATCCTTTATTATTAGTCTGTTTACGTCGCCAAAGCTTAAAACACCTTGTGATGTCATCATGTGGTGATACAGGAAGTGCTCCACTACTGTGTTTTTAAACTCCACACACCTTCACTTGAATCATTTGGATAATTTCAGCCTTGGAATTTCTAATCTCTACTGAACTAAAAAAGTAAAAGGAGCTTAATGTGGAAAAACTACCACTTCATGACATCACACGGTGGAACAGAGCATTTTGAGCTTTGGAGATGTTACAGACTAATAATGAAGAGTTACTCAAACATGTGTGAATGAAACAAAACACAACTCCAGGTCTGTTATAACATGGCTAAAGATCACAAGAGGCAATTTGTTGTAGTACAGTGGTCCTTCGTTACGTTCTAAAAATAACCCGCAATAGGCGAAATCCGCAAAGTCGTCAGCTTTATTTTTTACAATTATTCTATATGTTTTCTTGTCTGTAAAACCCCTCACCACACACACTTTATACACACTTTTCTCACACAGGCATTAACATTTTCTCACATTTCTCTCTTGTTTAAACTCTCTCAAAGTTCAAACCTTCGTCGGTGCAGAACGTTTCATCGACATTGTGGGTTTTGTCGGGGAGAAAAAAACTTGCAAACATACAGCACTTAAGAGTCACACTGATCCAACATTTATGTAAATTTGTCTGACACATTCTGTACTGTACAGGAAACACGGAGGAGACTGATGGACAATGTCTACAGTCCCTCAGCAATCAGGACGCAGAACACAATGGTCTACAGTCCCTCAGCCAATCAGGACGCAGAACACAATGCACGCTCATACTCTGTAAAAAAAAAAAAAAAAATGCAAAATTGAGCTAAAAAATCAGCGAAACAGTGAGACCACGAAAGGTGAACCACGATACAGTGAGGGACAAATGTATAAGACCTTTAAAGCTTCATGTCACTCTGTCTAGCAGGGGTTTTGACTGACCGATAGCTAAAAAGCTAAAATGCTAATACGCAGATGTGTGTAAATTATAGCTCCTCTCGCCTTGTGTCTTCAGCCTTGTGTCTTGGGCCCGGTGTTATCAGTCTGATGTATCGATTGTCTGACCTTTAGTGAAGTTTAATGTGATGCAGCGGATCTCGGATGCTCTTCCCCATATCCTCCTCTTCCTCCTCCTCATCACTCCTCTTTAAACTCTGCTCAGGTCACGACTCAAACAGAACTCACATGACCCATGGACAGTAAACACATCTCTGCTTCTCCTCCACGTCTCAAACGCTCTTAAACGCACCACAGTGACACAGAGGCAAGTACAAATACATCTCCTAAACGCACTTAAATTGACTTTATGGAGCTTTCTACTATGATATAACACTGTTCCCTCATCAAAAACATGCCTGAAGAGGTTTTATATGTCATCCATGCATGTTTGAGTAATCTAGTGATCTCTCCTGGCCCTTTTCGAACCTTCCTTATGGTTAGCTCTAAGATTCTGTACAAGGCTCCGCCCACAAGCCTACATCACCCATGCTCCGCACGATGATTCTCCATAAATATACAAAAACATGATACAAAACTGCACGCTACAACTTCACAAACCTGATGCGATGTGCAGTAGTTTCATTAGCGCCACACAGCTCTGTTCTCCCCCTGTCCCAAACGCTCTTAAATGCACCACAGTGACACAGAGAAAACCACTGAGTCCAAATCCCAGGAGGCCATTTTGAGTCTTAATGAGACGATACAAAACTTTTACTTGGAATTATACAGACAGCTGCACCTCTTAGCTAACTGCAGGGTTAACACAGCTAACGGCTAACTGCAGGGCTAACACAGCTAACGGCTAACTGCAGTGCTAACACAGCTAACGGCTAACTGCAGGGGATATGTAATTGTGAAGGAAGTGATTCCAGACCAGGTAGAGGGTTGAAAGAAGTTTATTTAATGAAAGAAAAAAAGAAAAAAATTTGAACATATCAATCCTATTTTCAAATCACTGCACTGGTTTCCTGTTTCAAAGTCCTTCTGCTGACCCATAAATGCATCTGCAAGACCTGATCACTCTACAATCCTCAAACCCTCAGATCTTCAGGTGGCTCCTTCAGGTCCCTCCACTAGGCTCCGTACAATGGGGGACCTGCCTCCCTGCTCAGCTGAGAGCCACACAGACCTGGACTTTTATAAAGCTAATCTAAAGACCTTTTTATTTAGAAAAGCTTATTGTTGATGTGTTTTTTTTTTGTTTTTTTACTTAGTATTAGTTTAAAGTTCCTGTTTTATTGTATCTCTCTGACAGTGATGAGCAGCCAGGGGAGGCAGGTGAGGCCGTACCTCACCTGTCATCACAGAGAAAAATGATTCCAATGATTTGTACTATAAAGTTATTTTCTATTTAACTTCTGTTTTCTATGTAATAATTTTTTTTCTGTTCAAAATCACCAAATTTTTTAGTTTACTGCTGAAATCCTGAGAAGAGACGCGTGGAGAGGCACCGGCCATTCGTGTCTCACATGGACTGACTGTGCTGTAGCTCAGCAGTGACGCTGCTGCTTTAAGGCTGTGAAAAGGCGCCGGGTGAGGCACGTAGTTACCCTGCCTCATGTTAGGGGGCGCTTATGAGCCCAGGGATTCTTGCAACTCCCTCAGAAAAGGGGCAGCAAGGTACAATTTAGACATTAGACTTAGCAAATGAAGTTTATCAATCTGTTCACTTTTTTCTTCTTGTGTGGCCCTACTTTTTAAATGGAGTGCTGTAATGCAGGGCGAAATTGGATCAAGATATGCAGGACTGGGGAAGGTAAATATCACAAATAATGAAGGTAGATTCAGTGAAGAGCGGGGAGCGGAGAGCAGGGTGCAGGTCTGGGTCCGGGGCGGAGCTTGGGGAGCTGAGAGTACGGCGGGGCGGGCAGGTCTGGAGCAGGGAACGGACTGGGAGCCAGAGTCTGGAGACGAGGAGTGCAGGGACGGGAACAGGACGAGCAGGAACAGAGCGAGGAGCAGGGGGCAAGGCAGGATCCAAGACGAGAAGTGCAGAGACAACGGCTCCTCTATCCCATGGCAGGTGGCGTTGATTGCACTGATGGGCTTCAGGTGCGCGCGGGAGGAGCCAAGAACTCCGCCCAGCTCCAGAGTCAGACAGGTGAGGGAGGGGGAGGAGAACACAGGAGGCAAAACATGGAACAGGGACATGTGGATCGTGACATGGAGGAAGATTCATATTAAAGCTCAAGCAGTTTTCTAAACTGGACTTTTGGACGAAGCTGGAGGTTATAATTAAAGAAGACCAACGCTAAAGGAGCTAAATGGTTTGCTCCAGACGATGGGACGAAAGACTCGCTCTTTTCAAACGGAGACGTACAAAATGGTAAGAATTTTATGACTTTAATCCACTGAAAATTGGGGAAACAGAATAAGGATAAAAAACAATATAAAACCAGCTTTTTATTTCATACTATTAGAGCTATTTCATACGGACTTCGGAACTTTTAAAAATGTACCGACACCTGGTTTATATGTTTGTAAATCTGATTGTAACGACATCAGTGCCTCACCTCACCGCACGTCAGTGGCTTTTGCGATTCTATTATATTCTAGTATGGAATGAAGAGTGAATTATACATAAAACGTACGATTATTATTTATTATATGGGAGGAGTGTGGGTACAAACAGCAGCACATGCGTCTGTGTGAGTTACATTATAAAGGAGCCTTCGGTACTATTATCTGTAGAAGCACAGTCCTGTTTTACATATTGTTCGTACAAGGTCATAAATGTATACACCGATAGCTGTTTACATCAAGGTGGAATATGTCACTAAAAAGATGTTTGCAGCCACTGAAAAGATGTACTGCACGACCTGAACCTGAAGATGAATACCCGTATCATGTAACCGAAGTAGAAGGTTCGCATTTTTACAGAGAAACAAGTTTACCTCAATATTTAAGCCACAGTATTCAACACAAGGTTTAAGTGTAAAGGAATAAAACCAAAAAAATCATCCATCCATCCATTTTCTTCCACTTATCCGGGGCTGGGTCAATGAAAGACACAAATCCACTGCGTTAGAAAACTGCGTCGCTGTAAACGCCATCACAGTAAAGCATCGCATACTGCCGGCGCCCCCTATGGACCGCTGCACATCACACGACCGAGCAGTGGATTGTTTTACATTTGCACCAAATTGACGATGTGACGCTGCCAAATCCTTCGAGTATCACCAGTTTTTTTTTAAATCTAACTGAAGAATGAAGTAAGTACGTCAGAGTGAGCGTGTACCGATCGCCGTGACAACTGGAAGTGATCGGGAATACGGCGACTTGAAAAAAAAACGATTAAAGATGCGCAAATCGCTCCAAATACAACTCCAGAAGGTCAATGGCGAAGAGAACAAGTATAACGTAATTAAAAGTCCATTTTGCAGAATAAGTCGCTTTAAGAACTTTGGCTACAGAAGGAAATAGTTGTAATGACTAAAAAAAAAAAAAAAAAGTTGGATGTTTGCTTTCAGTTTTTAATGTTCACGCTGTGTTTTGTATTGTTTTGTAATTAAATCTTTTCCAGTGGCAAATGATCAGACCAAAGCCCTCTCAGCGAACACAGTGATCAGTATTCAGCCTTTGATTAAGTTCAACCAGCCTGTTCTTTTCTTTTTTAATATTCACTTTAATATTTGTTTTTAATTGCGTTGGGTTTAAAAATGGGCGACACTGTATAATGACTCTGTTCATGCTTCAGTGAGGCTAATTAGACTCTAGTTTTTATAAAGCGGTACCAAAAAACGTTCCCTGTGGGGGACAGAGATCTGGTGACACGTTGGGAGCAGCATTATCACATTATTAGTGCAGTAATATTGACGTCACGCATGGATGTCTATGGTGGAATGTTCAGCGGTTCCCATGGCGATGCGGTTCGTCTGAAAACGCAAGAAAGAAAAAAAAAAAAAGACAAAATGGATTTAAACGGCACATTTTCAGGAACCTGTGATCGATTTGAGCGTTTGTGTTTGATTTTCAATAAAAAAGTTAGAACGGCTAACTGAAACCTGTTGGCTAACGCTAGCTAGCTTGTGAGAGTGACTTGTTAGACAGCACAAAATCAGCTCGCCTGTTCTTGTAGTTCCAGCTAAGTCAGCTCTTCGTGGTTAAAATAAATCTCAGGTTAAAGTCTAACTTGAGTAACAGCGCTTCAGACCGAGCAGTGCCTCCAGTTAGCATCACCCTAGGGATGACATGACATCATCTGCAAACGTATCAGTAGCCACCATTTAATCTTGATCAGTTTTCAGTTTTGTCTTTTGTTTGTAAAGTGGAGTTGTTGATTTGAAAATACATCAGCGAGGTGAAGGCAGACGCAGCGCCCCCCGGTGGTCCGGTGGTGTGATCCGTCACGTTAATAATGAACATCGTTGTTTTATCCCCGGTCTCGTTCATATTCATCGGCCTCCGCAGCACTTTGAAGTCCCGCTCAAAACCTGGATTTACACAGAATTATTCAAACGTCGCTCCCAAAACATCTGCACAAATGAGACTCGGAGCCAAACCAGAGGAATGAAAGAGAAAAGAGTGAGAGAATGAGAGATGAAAACGCCATCGGACAAAAGAGAGGATGAGAGAGCACGGGCGACCAAACCGATGGGACACACAGAGAATTCAATTTTCATTTTCACACCAAACACTGACGCCTCTGTTAAAAGTGTAGAGGACATGATCTGTTTAAAATAAGAGAAGAGATTCTATCAGGACTAAACCGGGACTAAAGCAGGACTAAACCGGGACTAAACCGGGACTAAAGCAGGACTAAACCAGGACTAAACCAGGACTAAACCGAGACTAAAGCAGGACTAAACCAAGACTAAACCGGGACTAAACCGGGACTAAACCGGGACTAAACCAGGACTAAACCGGGACTAAAGAAGTACTAAACCGGGACTAAAGCGGGACTAAAGCGGGACTAAAGCGGGACTAAAGCGGGACTAAACCGGGACTAAACCGGGACTAAACCGGGACTAAAGCAGGACTAAACCGGGACTAAAGCGGGACTAAAGCGGGACTAAACCGGGACTAAACCGGGACTAAACCAGGACTAAACCAGGACTAAACCAGGACTAAATCAAGACTAAAGAAGGACTAAACCAGGACTAAACCTGGACTAAACCGGGACTAAAGCAGGACTAAAGCAGGACTAAACCAAGACTAAAGCAGGACTAAACCGGGACTAAACCAGGACTAAACCGGGACTAAACCAGGACTAAAGCGGGACTAAAGCGGGACTAAACCGGGACTAAACCAGGACTAAAGAAGGACTAAAGCAGCACTAAACCAAGACTAAACCAGGACTAAAGCAGGACTAAAGCAGGACTAAAGCAGGACTTAAGCAGGACTAAACAAGGACTGAATCAGGACTAAACCGGGACTAAACCGGGACTAAACCGGGACTGAACCAGGACTAAACCAGGACTTGGTTTTGTCATAGTTCGGTCCAGGTTTAGTCCCAGTTTAGTCCCGGTTTAGTCCTGGTTAGGTTCTGATTCTCTGTCCCTCCTCTTTTCGCCTCAGTATCTTCCCTCGCTCTGTCCCTCCTCTTTTCTCCTCAGTCTCTTCTCTCGCTCTGTCCCTCCTCTTTTCTCCTCAGTCTCTTCTCTCGCTCTGTCCCTCCTCTTTTCGCCTCAGTCTCTTCCCTCGCTCTGTCCCTCCTCTTTTCGCCCTCAGTCTCTTCCTCGCTCTGTCCCTCCTCTTTTCGCCTCAGTCTCTTCCCTCGCTCTGTCCCTCCTCTTTTCGCCTCAGTCTCTTCCCTCGCTCTGTCCCTCCTCTTTTCGCCTCAGTCTCTTCCCTCGCTCTGTCCCTCCTCTTTTCTCTTACAGTTTTTGTGAATGAGTGGTGAGATTTTCCAGACTGGAGTGTTCTCTCGTCTGTCAGAGTCTTGCATCATATTTCACACAAACACTCACATCGTAAACGCAGGAGTGTGGCGCTGACGGACCCGTTCGGAGAGCACCCGCTTTTATTTTTAGATCAGTGTTTTTTTTTTTAGAATATACTGGAAAGGATAATCTGCAAGAAAAATACACAGAAAGAGACCTCAGCTAAGGCGTCAGTGTGGATTACACTGTGTGGATTAAATCAGGATTAGACCAGGATTAAACCAGGACTAAACTAGAACTAAACCAGACGTGAACCAGGATTAAACCAGGACTGAACTGAACTAGGACTATAGGAGGTTTGAGCAGGTCTGAGAAGGTCTGAGGAGGTTTGAGGAGGTCTGAGGAGGTTTGAGGAGATCTGAGGAAGTAAGTCTGAGGAGGTCTGAGGAGGTTTGAGGAAGTCTGAGAAGGTCTAAGCAAGTTTGAGGAGATCTGAGGAAGTAAGTCTGAGGAGGTCTGAGGAGGTTTGAGGAGGTCTGAGGAGGTCTGAGGAGGTCTGAGGAGGTTTGAGGAGGTCTGAGAAGGTCTGAGGAGGTTTGAGGAAGTCTGAGGAGGTCTGAGGAGGTCTGAGGAGGTCTGAGGAGGTTTGAGGAGGTCTGAGGAGGTCTGAGGAGGTCTGAGGAGGTTTGAGGAGGTCTGAGGAGGTCTGAGGAGGTCTGAGGAGGTTTGAGGAAGTCTGAGAAGGTCTAAGCAAGTTTGAGGAGATCTGAGGAAGTAAGTCTGAGGAGGTCTGAGGAGGTTTGAGGAGGTCTGAGGAGGTCTGAGGAGGTCTGAGGAGGTTTGAGGAGGTCTGAGAAGGTCTGAGGAGGTTTGAGGAAGTCTGAGTCTTGTCCCTGCGTGCACTTTTGTAAGAATTCTTTGTAAAGTTTTATAAATTAGACTCAGACTGCTTGTCTCCATGGAAATAGGCAAGTTATGTAGAACATTGCAGATAATCAAATCAAACTTGACCCGTACAGCACTTCATACATTTGAAATGCAGCACAGTGCTTCACATGCAGCAGAACAATTAGAACAATTACAACAGCGCCCCCCGCTGTCCCCCCCCACACAGTAATTAGACTAATTAGAATTAAACATAAAGCTTCATAAACAGTCAGGTTATAGTAATAAACAAGTGTGAATGTTTAAGTTAGAAATACAAATATGATGCAAAGAAGAAAAAATAAGTATGTTTTATTTATTTTGTGCCTATTTCAAACAAGTCAAAGTTTGAATTAAAAGTTAAACTAAAAAGATAAGCTTGAGTTTACTCTACACTGACCTCAGGTCCTCAGGTCGACCGTGTCACAGACGTGACCTGACACCTCACCGTCAGTTTTACTTTGGACTCTGAGGACCTGAGCACCGGAGGACCAGAGGACCAGAGGACAAGAGGGCCTGAGGACCAGAGGACCAGAGGACCAGAGGACCAGAGGACCAGATGACCTGAGGCAAGAGAACCTGAGGACCAGAGGACCTGAGCACCGGAGGACCAGAGGACCAGAGGACCTGAGCACCAGAGGACCAGAGGACCTGAGCACCTGAGCACCTGAGGAGAGGGATCATATGATCCTCTCAGATCAGATGAGGAGCTTTTGAACCAGTCCAAGTGAAATGGATCCTAAAACACATCTGAGACGAGCAGGTGACAGACCCTTCAGCAGAATCACCCCCCGTCTGTGACGTCACAGCTCCACTCTGACCACAGACAAACTTTAGACACTGCTGTGTTTGGACAGCGGCCATGATGAGGACCAGGTCATGTGACCAGCAGCTGCAGGGCCAGATAAGAGGCGTTCAGCGATTTTACAGCGAAGCATCAGAGATGAGAGCTGCCAAAACCAGATCAATCCTGTCCAGAAATGAGTCTGACAGCACTGCAGCGTCTGCAAGACCGGTTCTGATCCGGTTTAGAACTGGTCTAGTCCTGGCTTAGTCCTGGTTCAGTCCTGGTTTGGTCCAGGTTTAGTCCAGGTTTAGTCCAGGTTTAGTCCTGGTATAGTCCAGGTTTAATCCTGGTTTAGTCCTGGTTTAGTCCAGGTTTAATCCTGGTTTAATCCTGGTTTAGTCCAGGTTTAGTCCTGGTTTAGTCCTGGTTTAGTCCTGGTTTAGTCCTGGTTTAGTCCACATTTACTCCTGTTTTCTGTGTGTTTTTCTCTCAGAGCTATAATTATGTCTGGGCTGTGCTTTAGAAGAACAACTTGACACAATAAAGATAATTACAGCTCGTGTAAAGTAATGAAGCTAATGAGACAATCAGCAGAACGTGAACAGAGGAGGAGAGAGGAGAAGAAGAGGAAGAGAGAGGAGGAGAAAGGAGGAGCAGATAGGAAGAGAGAGGAGCACAGAGAATGAGAGAGGAGGAGCAGAGGAGGAGAAGAGGAGAGCCAGAGGAGCAGACAGGAGCAGAGAGGAGCAGACAGGAGCAGAGAGGAGCAGACAGGAGCAGAGAGGAGCAGAGAGGAGCAGACAGGAGCAGACAGGAGCAGACAGGAGCAGACAGGAGCAGATGCGGGAGCAGACAGGAGCAGAGAGGAGCAGAAACATTAAAGCTGCAGAGAGGAGCAGACAGGAGCAGACGGGAGCAGACAGGAGCAGACAGGAGCAGAACAAAGGAGGCAGGAGCAGAGGAGTCACACTGATGCGGGTCTTTCATCTCATTACATTTTTTCATCACAAACATTAAAGCTGCACATTGAGACATTTTTTACTGAACGTCTCACTGAACCAAACATCGTCCAGAAAACAAAGATGACACAAATACTACTACCACTACTACTACTACTGCTACACTACTACTACTACTACTACTACGACTACTGCTACACTACTATGACTACTACTACTACTACTACTACTACTACTACCACTGCTACTACTACTACTACTACTACTACTACTACTACTACCACTACTACCACTACTACTACTACTACTACTACTACTACTACTACTACTACTACTACTACTACTACTACTACTACTACTACTACTACTACTACTACTACTACTACTACTCTCCCTCCTCCGTCCAGGCTTAAATCCTGGTCTCCTCGTTGAACATTTTGAACAGTTGATTTAAACAGAACATTTCGTGCAGCACTTTAGAGATTTAGAGATTTTATGATTGAGAGATTTAAAGATTTGGTGAGTGACTGAAGCGCTGGTGAAGACGAGTGTCAGGACTCGTTGGCCTGAGCGTTTGCTGCGTTTTTTAATTATCAGCTCGTTAGTCAGAGCTGCTCCTGTCGAGACTCAAATCAAACAGGAAAAAACACTGACACGACTCGACTTTTATTAACGACAAACGACACGAACGAGACAAAGAGCGAAATCTGACAAATATTCAGATACATCTGATAAGGACTGATTCAGTCCTGATTTAGTCCTGGTTTAGTCCTGATTTAGTCCTGGTTTAGTCCTGATTTAGTCCTGATTCAGTCCTGATTCAGTCCTGATTTAGTCCTGATTTAGTCCTGATTTAGTCCTGATTTAGTCCTGGTTTAGTCCTGATTTAGTCCTACTTTAGTTCTGGTTTAGTCCCGGTTTGGATCTGGTTTAGTTCTGGTTTAATCCTGGTTTAGCCCTGGTTTAATCCTGATTTAGTCCTGATTTAGTCCTGATTTAGTCCTGATTCAGTCCTGATTTAGTCCTGATTCAGTCCTGATTCAGTCCTGATTCAGTCCTGAATTAGTCCTGATTTAGTCCTGAATTGGTCCTGATTCAGTCTTGATTCAGTGCTGATTCAGTGCTAATTCAGTCCTGATTCAGTCCTGATTTAGTCCTGATTCAGTCCTGATTTAGTCCTGATTCAGTCCTGATTTAGTCCTGATTCAGTCCTGATTTAGTCCTGATTCAGTCCTGATTCAGTCCTGATTTAGTCCTGATTCAGTCCTGATTTAGTCCTGATTCAGTCCTGATTCAGTCCTGATTTAGTCCTGATTCAGTCCTGATTCAGTACTGATATAGTCCTGATTTAGTCCTGGTTTAGTCCTGGTTTAGTCCTGGGTTAGTCCTAGTTTAGTCCTGGTTTAAGCCCGGTTCAGTTCTGGTTTAGCTCTGATTAAGTCCAATCGTAGACTTTTGTCTGTTCTTCTGTAGTTGTGGTTTTGTCCTTTTTTCGTCCTAAACTCTATTCATAATTCAATCCCTGTTTTGTCCTGGTTTAGTCCTGGTTTAGACCTGGTTTTGTCCTGGTTTAGTCCTGGTTTAGACCTGGTTTAGTCCTGGTTTAGACCTGGTTTAGTCCCTGTGTAGTCCTGGTGTAATCCTGTCTTTTCCTCTGTGCTTTTCTCTGTGTACGTTGCTGGACCCTTCTCAGATCTGGTTATGATCCTGGTCAGGTCTTCGCTGGACCCTTCTCAGATCTGGTTATGATCCTGGTCAGGACGTAGCCTTGTATCTGAAATGCGAGAGCCACAAATCTGTCATTTTTTTACAGTGCGTTCATGATTCGCTCTGAGCGCCACATTATATCTGCCCCGAGAGAGAGGTGCATTATGGGAGAGTGATAAACCCCGCCTCCTCGTCGTGTTTACAGCCAATCAAACGGGAGCGCTCTGAAGTAAAAGCCCCGGGTTTAAATCAGTCCCTGTCGAGTCGTATCAAAGAAATGAGATTTCGAAAAATAAAAGAGGAAAGATGAGAGGAATAAATCTGACAAAATTATGACTCGTGAGAAAAAATAAAATAAAAGTCTAGGTCCCGTTTGGTCCTGGTTAAGACCTGGTCTAGTCCTGGTTTAGTCCTGGTTTACTGCTGGTTTAGTCCTGGTTTTGTCCTGGTTTAGTCCAGGTTTAGTCCAGGTTTAGTCCTGGTTTTGTCCTGGTTTAGTCCTGGTTTACTCCTGGTTTAGTCCTGGTTTAGTCCTGGTTTAGTCCTGGTTTAGTCCTGGTTTTGTCCTGGTTTAGTCCTGGTTTAGTCCTGGTTTTGTCCTGGTTTAGTCCTGTTTTAGTCCTTCTTTAGTCCTGGTTTAGTCCTGGTTTAGTCCTGGTTTTAGTCCTGGTTTAGTCCTTCTTTAGTCCTTCTTTAGTCCTTGTTTTGTCCTGGTTTAGTCCTTGGATTAGTCCTGGTTTTGTCCTGGTTTTAGTCCTGGTTTTAGTCCTGGTTTTGTCCTACTTTAGTCCTTCTTTAGTCCTGGTTTAGTCCTTGGATTAGTCCTGGTTTAGTCCTTGGATTAATCCTGGTTTTGTCTTGGTTTTGTCCCGGTTTAGTCCTGGTTTAGTCCTGGTTTAGTCCCGGTTTAGTCCTGTTTTAGTCCTGGTTTAGTCCTGTTTTTTTCCTGGTTTAGTCCTGGTTTAGTCCTGGTTTAGTCCTGGTTTAGTCCTGGTTTAGTCCTGGTTTAGTCCTGGTTCAGTCCTGGTTTAGTCCTGGTACCACGTAAAGTTACAGGTCAGAGCTGTGGAGAGGCGAGTGGCTCTCCACACTCACAAGTAAAATGCATAATTTCAAATGTATAAATAAAAAGACATGTAATTGAACATCTGACAGGTCTAAAGCCGTGCGAAATATTTAAAACAAAGCAGTAATATCTCCATGGAAACAAGCAGAAATGTCACATAGTGCAACAATATTATGTAAAAATCTTGTCCTAGTTTCTATACATTTCCTTATAAAACTCTGCACAAATACATCGTCTCGCAGACTTCCCTCAGCTCGGCTCCGTAACTGGCTTAACCCTCTCCTCCTGTTTAATCAGAACCATTATGAGCGCCACTTCTGCACGCGCTCAGACCGGATTAGCATTAGCATCGGGATTAGCCCTGATCCGGAGCACGGCGACGGTTCGGGAGTGACTTTCATTCCCCAATTTGAGTCAGAGCTGAATTTGCGTCACAGTTCGATCTGCACATGCCCAGACGCTCCTGCACTAGCACTAACTACGGCAACACGGACAAGGACAAACTATGTGTAATATGCTAACTATTTTTATTATTCTTCAAATATGTTTGTTTTAAGTTAAATATGAGCTAATATCATAATTAACGGCTAAAAAGCTCGAGTAAAAAGATGAGTGCAGAGAAATATTGAGTCTGTCTGAGTGATATTTAATGTGTTTTGTGATTACAGCGAAGATTTTACAAGTGTTTCTATAAAAATAAACCTCATGAAACTTTCTTTGTGAACTATATTTAACTCAAATTAAAGAAAACAAGGTTTCAACTGATGGAGAACGTTTGTTTCTGGAGTAAAGCGATGAAAATAGATTCAAGCTAATGATAAGTGGACTGAAGTTAGATGAAGTTGTTAATATAAATATAACAGGACTAAACCAGAACTAAACCAGGACTAAACCAGGAGTAAACCAGGTCTAAACCAGGACTAAACCAGGACTAAACCAGGTCTAAACCAGAACTAAACCAGGGCTAAACCAGAACTAAACCAGAACTAAACAGGGCTAAACCAGGACTAAACCAGGACTAAACCAGGACTAAACCAGGACTAAACCAGGACTAAACCAGGACTAAAACCAGGTCTAAACCAGAGCTAAACCAGGGCTAAACCAGGACTAAACCAGAACTGAACCAGGGCTAAACCAGGACTAAACCAGGACTAAACCAGGACTAAACCAGGACTAAACCAGGGCTAAACCAGGACTAAACCAGGACTAAACCAGGACTAAACCAGAACTAAACCAGGACTAAACCAGGACTAAACCAGGGCTAAACCAGGACTAAACCAGGACTAAACCAGGACTAAATCAGGACTAGATCAGGACTAAACCAGGACTAAATCAGGACTAAACCAGGACAAAACCAGGACTGAATCAGGACTAAATCAGGACTAAATCAGGACTAAATCAGGACTAAATCAGGACTAAATCAGGACTAAACCAGGACTAAACCAGGACTGAATCAGGACTAAACTAGGACTAAACCAGGACTAAATTAGGAATAAATGAGGACTAAACCCGGACTATAGCAGGACTAAACCAGGACTGAACCAGAACTAAACCAGGACTAAACCAGAACTAAACCAGAACTAAACCAGGGCTAAACCAGGACTAAACCAGGAATAAATGAGGACTAAACCCGGACTATAGCAGGACTAAACCAGGACTGAACCAGAACTAAACCAGGACTAAATCAGGACTGAATCAGGACTGAATCAGGACTAAACCAGGACTGAATCCGGACTGAATCAGGACTGAATCAGGACTAAATCAGGACTAAATCAGGACTAAATCAGGACTAAATCAGGACTAAATCAGGACTAAATCAGGACTAAATCAGGACTAAACCAGGACTAAACCAGGACTAAACCAGGACTGAATCCGGACTGAATCAGGACTGAATCAGGACTGAATCAAGACTGAATCAGGACTAAATCAGGACTGAATCAGGACTAAATCAGGACTGAATTAGGACTAAATCAGGACTAAATCAGGACTAAACCAGGACTAAATCAGGACTAAATCAGGACTGAATCAGTCCTTATCAGATGTATCTGAATATTTGTCAGATTTCTCTCTTTGTCTCGTTCGTGTCGTTTGTCGTTAATAAAAGTCGAGTCGTGTCAGTGTTTTTTCCTGTTTGATTTGAGTCTCGACAGGAGCAGCTCTGACTAACGAGCTGATAATTAAAAAACGCAGCAAACGCTCAGGCCAACGAGTCCTGACACTCGTCTTCACCAGCGCTTCAGTCACTCACCAAATCTTTAAATCTCAATCATAAAATCTCTAAATCTCTAAAGTGCTGCACGAAATGTTCTGTTTAAATCAACTGTTCAAAATGTTCAACGAGGAAACGAGGATTTAACCCTGGACGGAGGAGGGAGAGAAGTAGTAGTAGTAGTGGTAGTGTAGTAGTGGTAGTGGTAGTAGTAGTAGTAGTAGTAGTAGTAGTAGTGTAGCAGGAGTCGTAGTAGTAGTAGTAGTAGTAGTAGTAGTAGTAGTAGTAGAAGTAGTAGTAGCAGTAGTGGTAGTAGTAGTAGCAGTAGTAGTAGCAGTAGTCGTAGTAGTAGTAGCAGTAGCAGTAGCAGTAGTAGTAGTAGTAGTAGTAGCAGTAGCAGTAGCAGTAGTAGTATTAGTAGCAGTAGCAGTAGCAGTGGTAGTGGTAGTAGTAGTGTAGCAGTAGTCGTAGTAATAGCAGTAGCAGTAGTAGTAGTAGTAGTAGTGGTGGTAGTAGTAGTGTCGCAGTAGTCGTAGTAGTAGTAGTAGTAGTAGTGTAGCAGTAGTCATAGTAGTAGTGGTAGTAGTCGTAGTAGTAGTTTTACGGAGTGTCCATAAAGTCTTTTTATTGTTTTAAAATATAATTACAAAAGTACTTGATCACATATATTAATCAGATGTGTTCTATTGTACTCAGAGGTGATGAAGTTTTTAATCACATTTGGGTCGGCAGGTTCCTCAATCAAATATTTCCACATCGTTGGATTAGAAAAGATGAACCAAGTATCACACCTCTGGATTTATCTCTGTGGGGCGATGCTGAAGACGTGTTGAGTCAAAGACACGAGACATTACTGAAAAAAAGCAGAAGATACAGATGCAGATTGAGCCACAGATGAGGAGAAACCCACCTCCACCAGGACGAGCTTCTGGGACTAATGGAGCTGATCCAGACGAGAGTTACACCACGAAAAACTCTGAAACCACGAGTACAACACAACAAGACTGATTAAAATGTCTCATCAACCGCCTCAGACATTCAGACAAAAGACAAAAGACTTTACACCTGTAATAGAAGGAAAAGAAGGAGAAGCAGCTAGAACAGAGAGAATCAGGAACAAACCAGGACTGAAACCAGGACTAAACCAGGACTAAAACAGGACTAAACCAGGGACTAAACCAGGACTAAACCAGGACTGAACCAGGACTAAACCAGGACCTGAACCAGGAACCAGAAACCAGGACTGGACGACCAGGACTGAACCAGGACTGAACCAGGACTGAACCAGGACTAAACCAGGACTAAACCAGGACTAACCCAGGACTAAACCAGGACTGAAACCAGGACATCCGAACCAGGACTAAAACCAGGACTGAACCAGGACTGATCCAGGACGACTGGACTAAACTAAGACTAAACCAGGACTGAACCAGACTGAACCAGGACTGAACCAGGACTGACCAGGACTGAACCAGGACTAAACCAGGACTAAACTAAGACTGACTAAACCAGGACTAAACCAGGACTGAACCAGGACTGAACCAGGACTGATCCAGGACTAAACTGGACTGAACCAGGACTGAACCATTTGAAACCCCCGAACTAAACCCGGACTAAACCCCGGACTAAACCCGGACTAATCCCGGACTGAACCAGGACTGAACCAGGACTAAACCAGGACTGAACCAGGACTGATCCACGACTGGACTAAACTAAGACTAAACCAGGACTAAACCCGGACTAAACCCGGACTAAACCCGGAGTAAACCAGGACTAAAACAGGACTAAACCAGGACTAAACCAGAACTAAAGAAAGACTAAACCCGGACTAAACCGAGACTAAACCTGGACTAAACCCGGACTAAGCCAGGACTAAACCAGGACTAAACCAGGACTCGTAGTGTGATTATTCTGACCAAGATTCTTTCCAGTTCTGGTCTAATTCTCCTGAGTGAAAATGAGTCAATTGCAAAAACTTCCGTCTTCCTGACGTCTTAATATGACCCAGAAGCTCCTCTGTGTTTTTGGTTAAAGTCCATTAACCTTTGACCCTCGTGGCCTCATGTCTGTGTCCCTCCAGGTGTTTTCGATACTAGTCTTGGTATCGATTCCTCTCTGATTCTGGATGGTTTTGACAGTCGCTCCTCGCTGTTTTTACGTCGCACATTATTGAAGTTGTAAAAGAGGAAGTCGCATGTGTCGGAGCCGAGTCTTTAGCGACGTTATTTCTCTCATATCTTTGTTGCCAGATACATTTGACACATGCAATATTCACAGTACTGACTGTATCAGCCCCGAGCGCCTCTGTGTAAACCACAGTCTGCACCAGGGTTATACAGGAGACGGAGCAGGTCTGTGGAGGGAGAGCAGAGGGAGAGAGGGAAGGAGGGATCTGTAAGAGACGGAGCAAGTCTGTGGAGGGAGAGCAGAGGGGGTTGCATGAAACGGGACAGACCTCGTCGTGAGAATAGAATGGTCACAATATGGTACTCCTTACGGTACTCCTTATGGTACTCCTTATAGAATGATTAGGATATGGTACTCCTTATAGAATGGTCACGATATGGTACTCCTTATAGAATGGTCAGGATATGGTACTCCTTATAGAATGGTCCCGATGTGGTACTCCTTATAGAATGATTAGAACCTCCTTTCTGTGGCTGAGCTCTGGTACAAATGACTCCGCTGTGTCCCAGAGAAGATAAGTCCCGAGGCTGCGGCGTAATATAGTGTCAAAACAAGATCGCTAATCGTTTTTGAGATAACATTTGCCAACTTGGACGACTACATACACCCCGACCTACACAGTGAGAGACTGTGTAATCTCTGAATCCTACTTCTCCCTTACTATTCAGAGAAAATAAGCAAAAATAGAGAAGATTGTGGCTTTGCGTTGTTGCTTTTTTTTTTTTTTTTTTTTCTTGTTAGCCTCTCCGTGCTTCCGTACTTCATGTATCTTTACCATGATCAGAAACAGCGACAGTGCCTCAGCCGGTTCAGCGGTCGCCATATCACCAGAGGGTTGGTGGTTTAATCCCAGCAGTGTGTAATGTTCTTGTGTCCTTGGGCAAGACACGTCGCACACCTTGCTTGTATAAATGTGGTGTTTTATACAGTATTTCTCCTCCGAGTGTGTGGCGTGCGGAGTGTGGAGAGAATGAAGAGTGGCTGAGGCTACTGTAGGGATATTTTCAGTCCAGCACAGAGAAAAAAATGTACAAGATCTAAAATAGAAAACGACAAGAAAGAGAGAGGGCGAAAGAGAGTGAGGGAGAAAGAGAGAGAGGGAGAGATGATAAGTCAAAGTATTTTTGAATGAAGGAGGACGAGAGCAGAGCAGATCCATCAACCACATCAGACAAAATGATCTGCTACGATTTATCTACTGCAACTTTTCAAAAGGAAGATGTTTTCTCATGGGCTTTGGTTTAGTCCTGGTTTAGTCCTGGTTTAGTCTGAGTTTAGTCCTAGTTTAGTCCTGGTTTAGTCCTGGTTTAGTCTGAGTTTAGTCCTGGTTTAGTCCTGGTTCAGTCCGGGTTTAGTCCTGGTTTAGTCCTGGTTCAGTCCGGGTTTAGTCCTGGTTTAGTCTGAGTTTTCAGTCCTTGTTTAGTCCTGGTTTAGTCCTGGTTCAGTCCTGGTTTAGTCCTGGTTCAGTCCTGGTTCAGTCCTAGTTTAGTCCAGGTTTAGTCCTGGTTCAGTCCTAGTTTAGTCCTGGTTCAGTCCTAGTTTAGTCCTGGTTCAGTCCTGGTTAAGTCCTAGTTTAGTCCTGGTCCAGTCCTGGTTTAGTCCTGATCGAGTCCTGGTTCAGTCCTGGTTTAGTCCTGGTTTAGTCCTGGTTTAGTCCTCGTCTCGTTCTGGTTTGGTCCTGGTTCAGTCCTAGTTTAGTCCTGGTTCAGTCCTGGTTCAGTCCTGCTTTAGTCCTGGTTTAGTCCTGGTCTCGTTCTGGTGTGGTCCTGGTTCAGTCCTAGTTTAGTCCTGGTTCAGTCCTGGTTTAGTCCTGGTTTAGTCCTGATCGAGTCCTGGTTCAGTCCTGGTTTAGTCCTGGTTCAGTCCTGATCGAGTCCTGGTTCAGTCCTAGTTTAGTCCTGGTTTACTCCTGGTTTAGTCCTGGTTTAGTCCTGGTTTAGTCCTGGTTCAGTCCTGGTTTAGTCCTGGTTTAGTCCTGGTCTCGTTCTGGTGTGGTCCTGGTCTCCTCCTCTCTCTCGCGTCTCCTTGGAAACCCCTCTCCTCCTTCTTCTCTTTCAGCTCTTGTCATTTATCTCTAAATCGCTCCATCTTTCCTCCGGCTTTCGACCTAAGCCTCTGCATCCACCTGACCTTCAAATCTCCAGAGACCAGACCAAGAACGAAACCAGGACTTAAAACTTAACCAGGACTAAACCAGGACTTAACTGGGATTTACTCAGACCAGGACCGAGACTGGACCAGGTTCAGGATCATGGCAGGTTTTAAATCCAAGACACTGCATGAATATAATCTTTAACCGTGTTCTAGTGGTTTCCTTCTATTGAGCCTCTGAGGTTGTGTTTCGAGTGATTCATATTTGAGTCTCCTGCGTCTAACACGTCACTGCTCTGATCCACCCCCGTTCTCCTGCGTCAACACGTGACTATTCTGATCACCCCCGTTTTCACCGTGATTTATTTGCACCTTTGTTTTGTCATTTATTTAGACCTGGTTTTGTTCTGGTTTATGAAGGAGAGAATAGGACTCAAGAGTGAAAATGAAAATGACTTATGTGGCACGAAACAGAACTAAAGCAGGACTAAACCAGGACTAAACCAGGACTAAACCTGGACTAAACCTGGACTAAACCAGGACTAAGTCAGGACTAAACCTGGACTAAACCAGTACTAAACCAGGATTAAAAAAGGATTAAACCAGGACCAAATCAGGACTAAACCAGGACCAAAACAGGATTAAATCAGGACTGAATCAGGTCTGGTTTGTGGTCTGGTCTAGTCTCTGATTAGTCAGGGCTAAAGCAGAAATAAACTAGGACTAAATCAGGACTAAACCAGGACCAAAGTAAAACTAAATTGGGACTAAATCAGGACTAAATCAGGACTAAGTCAGGTCTCGTCTGTGGTCTGGTCTAGTCCCTGATTAGTCCTGGTTTAGATCTGCTTTAGACCTTCCATCTTCTAGATCATCATGATAATTCAAAAACTATTCAGGAGAGATTCTTTTCTGTTCTGTGAAAGGGACTTTTTCAGTTTTGACTCCTGCTCAAATGAGGATCTAGTTTCGATATTAGTTTTGGTTTGTCATCTCTTTGTCCTCTCCTTGTCGTCTTTTTGTCCTCTCGTTGTCGTCTCTTTGTCCTCTCCTTGTCTCTTTGTCCTTTCTTGTCGTCTCTTTGTCCTCTCCTTTTCTCTTTGCCCTCTCGTTGTCGTAAACCTGTCCTCTCCTTGTCTCTTTGTCCCTTTCCTGTGTCGTCTCTTTGTCCTCTCCTTTTCTCTTTGCCCTCTCGTTGTCGTCTTTTTGTCCTCTCGTTGTCGTCTCTTTGTCCTCTCCTTGTCTCTTTGTCCTTGGTCCTTTCCTTGTCGTCTCCTTTGTCCTCTCCTTTTCTCTTTGCCCTCTCGTTGTCGTCTCTTTGCCCTCTCCTTGTCTTTTTGTCCTCTCCTTGTCTCTTTGTTGTCCTCTCCTTGTCTTTTCGTCCTCTCGTTGTCGTCTCTTTGTCCTCTCCCTTGTGATTTTGTCCTCTCCTTGTCTTTTTTGTCCTCTCCTTGTCTCTTTGTCCTCTCCTTCTCTTTTTGTGTCCTGTCCTTGTCGTCTTTGTCCTCTCCTTGTCTTTTTTGTCCTCTCCTTGTCGTCTCTTTGTCCTCTCCTTGTCGTCTCTCTTTGTCCTCTCTTTGTCCTCTCCTTGTCTTTTTGTCCTCTCCTTGTCGTCTTTTTGTCCTCTCTTTGTCGTCTCTTTGTCCTCACCTTGTCTTCTTTGCCCTCACCTTGTCTTTTTGTCCTCTCCTTGTCATCTCTTTGTCCTCTCCTTGTCGTCTCTTTGTCCTCTCCTTGTCTTTTTGTCCTCTCCTTGTCGTCTCTCTTTTTCCTCTCCTTTTTTCTCTTTGCCCTCTCGTTGTCGTCTCTTTGTCCTCTCCTTTGTCGTCTCTTTGTCCTCTCCTTGTCGTCTCTTTTTCCTCTCCTTTTCTCTTTGCCTCTCGTTGTCGTCTCTTTGTACCTCTCATTGTCATGTCTTTGTCCTCTCCTTGTCTTTTTGTCCCTCTCCTTGTCGTCTTTTTGTCCTCTCCTCCTTCTCTTTTTTGTCCTCTCCTTGTTGTCTCTTTGTCCTCTCCTTGTCTTTTTGTCCTCTCCTTGTCTTTTTGTCCTCTCCTTGTTGTCTCTTTGTCCCTCTCCTGTCTTTTTGTCCTCTCCTTGTCGTCTCTTTGTCCTCTCCTTGTCTTTTTGTCCTCTCCTTGTCGTCTCTTTGTCCCTCTCCTTGTCTCTTTGTCCTCTCCTTGTCTTTTTGTCCTCTCCTTGTCGTCTCTTTGTCCTCTCTTTGTCCTCTCCTTGTCTTTTTGTCCTCTCCTTGTCGTCTCTTTGTCCTCTCCTTGTCTTTTTGTCCTCTCCTTGTCGTCTCTTTGTCCTCTCCTTGTCTCTTTGTCCTCTCCTTGTCTCTTTGTCCTCTCCTTGTCTCTTTGTCCTCTCCTTGTCGTCTCTTTGTCCTCTCCTTGTCTTTTTGTCCTCTCCTTGTCGTCTCTTTGTCCTCTCCTTGTCTTTTTGTCCTCTCCTTGTCTTTTTGTCCTCTCCTTGTCGTCTCTTTGTCCTCTCCTTGTCTTTTTGTCCTCTCCTTGTCGTCTCTTTGTCCTCTCTTTCTCATTTGGAGCGTGGAGTGAAACCGTGTTTTTGAGGAGCAGATGTGACGCCCGAGGACATGGAGTTTAGTCGTAACAAAGTCACTAAAAAAACAGAATCCTGCAGTGAAGAGACACAAGCATTAAATATTAACAAGTACTGTGAAAAGAGGAGGTGGGGAGAAGAGAGGGAGAGGGGGAGAAGGAGAGAGAGAGAGAGGTGAGAGGGAGGGAGAGAGAGAAAAGAGTGAGGAATTAGCAAAGGAGAAAGTGAGAAGAGAGAGAGAGTAGAGAGAAAGGAAGAGAGAAAGAAGATGGAGAGAGGGGAGAGGGAAGGAGGGAGAGACGGAGAGAGAGAGGAGGGAGGGAGAGGAAGAGGAGGAGAGAGGAGAGAGAGGAGAGGGAAAGAGAGACAGAGAAGAGAGTGAGGAAATAGCAAACAAGAAAATGAGGAGAGAGAAAAAGGAGAGAAAAGAAGGACAGAAAGGGGAGGGAGAGAGAGAGAAGAGGGAAAGTAAAGAGAGGGAGAGGGAGGGGAAAGAGGAGCGAAAGAGAGGGAACCCTTTATCTCTCTTCTCTGGTGGGAAAGGGAGGGAGAGGTGAGGAAGAGAAGTAGAGAGAGAGGGAGAGAGAGAGAGAGAACAGAGCGAGGAAATAGCAAAGGAGAAAGAGAGGAGAGAGGGGGAGAGAAAAGAGGAGAGAGAAAGGACAGGGAAGAGAGGGAGAGGGAAGGAGAGATAGAAGAGAGGGAGGAAATAGAAAATGAGGAGAGAGGGGGAGAAGAGGAAAGAGAGAGGAGAGGGAGGGAAAGAGAGAAAAGAGAGGGAGGCGAGAGAGTGATCGAAAGAGAGAGAGAAAGAGGAGACAGAGGGAGGAAAGCGAGTGGAAAAGAGCAGCAAACAAAGTGAGTTATCAACCAACACAATGTGCTGAATTTGAATGAGTCGTCAGAGCTTCAGTTTCTTCATCAGTTAAAGCTGATCCCGAACTTGATCCTTGTGAAGGAGTAAATCTGTTTTCTCCCAAAGACGACGTCTCGAGCAGCGGCACAAAGACAAAACCCCACCGCTGTGTTTTCTATCTGATTATGGGCCCGATGTTCCACACACAGCAGGTGGTGTACTGTCGTGTGTTAAAACCAGGGGGCGCCGCTCTAAACCAGCGCCGTATGCAAATGAGCCCATGAGCAGCTGCACTCGAGAGCGTTGAACGGGGCTGAAACTCTTTACATCCACAGACTGTAACGAAGTGGAAGCTCATGGAGGATAGAGCGGTTATAGCGGCGAATTCGGAGACGAGTTGCATATTTGGAATTCCGACCATGAGTATCATAGCAACCAAAGAGCCAATCCAGAGCGAGGTTGTTGAAAGTAACACCGAGAGAGCAGGAGCTTAGCATCGCTGTCAGTCAAACCTGCTGCTAACGCTAACGGGAGTGACCTCGGGTACAGAAGGTGCCGGATTTGTCTGTTATTAATGTTTATATCTTTACTTACGGGCACAAAGTGAAATAAAAACAGCAGGATCATGTAGAGGAATAATACAAACATTTAAGATCAAAAAGAAAATTAATTGTAGATGGAGCCAGAAGCGCGCCTATGCTCACTTCCTGTTTGGAACACGGAGGCTTGCAGGTTTGCTATGTCCATGCAGTTTATGGTCACATTTATTGCAGAACTTTTTTTTTTAATGGAGAGCCACATCTCAAAACGTATTAGAAGTGGAGGGACCAATGACCAGTGCAGTGCGGTGCTTTAAACGCAGCTTTGACAGAGCCGCTGTGGATTAATAAAACTTGAAACACATTCATTTTGGGTCTGTATCACACTGCAATGTGATGTTTGAGGTTATAGTGACAGAAATAGTTTCATTTGCTGTTAAAAGCTGCTTACGATCAATTGGGCTGGTTTAGCAGGAGGTCTGGGGGCCAATAAAAACTGGTCTGAGGGCCGCATTGGGCACCCTGGCCATAGTTTGGACACCCCTGGTCTAATATATTGTTACACTCCTAACAATATGGGCCATATGAACCTGATCTGTTATAACTATTTCCAAGAATGTACTTCCACATTTCCACTTTTATCTCGTTCAAACACTGCTATAACAAAACAAGTCAATTTGAATAAAAAGCTTCTCCGTGCATCTAAAACTCAACGTTTCTTTGAGCTAGTGCGTAAATCCATTTCCAATATGAAACGATCCGTGAAGAGCTGTGCATGTAGTTCAGTTTAGAGTTCGCTGTAAACGCCACAAACTCCAGCTGGACCAGGCGCTTAGCAACACTGTCAATCAATTCTGTTGCTAAGGCTCTCAGGAGTGACCTCGGGGAAAGAAGGCGACTGATTGGTCTCTTATTAATGTTCATGTCTTGATTTATGGACAGAGTAGTGACGAGTCTGACAGCAGCAGGTACAGCGAGAGGGACGACGATAGAAAGTGAATTGGAGCCAGTTTGAAACGCGGCGGCTAGCATGTTAGCTTTGTCCATTTACATATACAGTCTGTGGTTGTTCCTCTCTCCTCTTGTGTGTGAGTGACCAGTCATGCTTCAAACTCTCCTTATTTACTCATCCTTAATTTGCACCCCGCCCCTCTCCTCTCATGATTCTTTGCACCCCGCCCCTCTCCTCCCATGACTCTTTGCACCCAGCCCCTCTCCTCCCATGATTCTTTGCACCCCGCCCCTCTGGTCCCGTGATTCTTTGCACCCCGCCCCTCTCTCCTCGAGTCATTCGTCCCACATGTTGACATGCCGTTCACACTTTCACGTAGCACTTTTCCACTAAAATACATTTGTCTTAATTCGTCCAGACATTTCCAAATTGGAGCAGTGCGGCGTCTCATTTGCATCTCATTAACGCTCATTTAAATCAACTTCTCTGTCTGGTTTTAAACTGCGAATTCTGAAGAGAGAATGGGACTCAAAAGTGTTTATGAAAATGACTTATGTGGCACGAAACAGGCCAAAGCAGGACTAAAGCAGGACTAAACCAGGACTAAACCAGGACTAAAGCAGAGACTAAACCAGGACTAAACAAGGACTAAAGTAGGACTAAACCAGGACTAAAGTAGGACTAAACCAGGACTAAAGCAGGACTAAATCAGGACTAAACCAGGACTAAAGCAGGACTAAACCAGGACTAAAGCAGGACTAAAGCAGGACTAAACCAGGACTAAACCAGAGTAAAATCAGAACTAAACTAGGACTAAATCAAGACTAATGCAGGACTAAACAAAAACTAAATCAGGACTAAACGAGGACTAAACCAGAACTAAATCTGGACTAAATCAGGACTAAACCAGGACTAAATCAGGACGTCACCAGGACTAAACCAGAACTAAATCAGGACTAAACCAGGACTAAATCAGGACTAAGTCAAGACTAAGTCAGGACTAAATCAGGGCTAAATTAGGACTAAACAAGGACTAAATCAGGACTAAATCGGGACTAAACCAGAACTAAATCAGGACTAAATCAGAACTAAATCAGGACTAAATCAGGACTAAACCAGGACTAAATCAAGACTAAATCCGGACTAAACCAGAACTAAATCAGGACTAAGTCAAGACTAAGTCAGGACTAAACCAGGACTAAATTAGGAGTAAACCAGCATTGAACCAAGTCTAAAGCCAGGTCTAAATCAGGACTAAGCAGGGACTAAACGGAGTCTGAATTAGAAACCAGGGTTAAGTCGGCCCTAAACCACGGTTTAAGTCAGGATTTATCATTAAAACTGTTTATATTTCACTTGTGATTTTGATCGAACAAACCTAACCTAACGACAAGGCCCTAAAACTCACCAAAACAGTAGAACAAGATCATGATTGTTAGCATAGTCTAAACAAGAGCCAATAAACTTACAAATAAACAAATAAAAACACAGAGCTGACCCTAAACTGACTTCTTCAATATTGGATTTTTACAAAGAGATAAAAACATTCATATTAAACCCATATTTTCTTTGTAGTTCTTTTGTTTTTGTCTCCAAACATTTAGCTCCACTTTGACCCTCCTGCCCTCCTCTGTAGCACTAGCCTCATTAGCTCGTCTCCGTCTGTCTCTGTACTTCCTGTTTGCGCCGCAGACATAAATCTCCGTTCGCAAAACGTTTAAATAAAGGTTAAGTGTCTTGAACAAACGGATAATGCGTCCTCTGTGGCTCCGGTGCCATTAAAACAAATGCAGCAAATCACGCGCTAGGCTAGCTCTGTGTTAGCATTAGCTCCAGCGTCTCCAGAGGGGGTAAACGCTGCGCTTTATGGGACATTACACCGAGGAAGCCCGGAGCAAAATGCAAGATTGAATGAGGACTAAGCAGGGACTACACAGAGACCGAAATAGGACTAAACCAAGTCTAAACAAGGTCTAAAACAGGACTAAACCAGGTCTAAACCAGGACTAAACTAGGTCTAAAACAAGGTCTAAATCAGAGCTAAATTATGATCAAGTCAGGATTAAAACAAGGATAAAAGCAGATCCAGAGAAGACGTAAACCGGGACAGAACCAAGACTAAATGAGGTCTAAAACAAGCTCTGGACTTAACTATGACCAAAACTAATACAGCAATTAAAACAGGACTAAACCAGAACTACAGGAGGACGGAAATGTAGGTATCAACTAGGGCTAAAGCAGGACTAAACTATTCCAAGTCTAAACCAGAACTAAACAATGTCTGAACAAGGTCTTAACTGGGTCTAAACCAGGACTGAAACAGCACTAAACCAGGACTAGACCAAGACTAAACCAGGACTAAACCAGGACTAGACCAAGACTAAACCAGGACTAAACCAGGACTGAACCAGGACTAAACCAGGACTGAACCAGGACTGAACCAGGACTAAACCAGGACTGAACCAGGACTGAACCAGGACTAAACCAGGACTAAACCAGGACTAAACCAGGACTGAACCAGGACTGAACCCAGGACTGAACCAGGACTAAACCAGGACTAAACCAGGACTGAAACAAGACTAAACCAAAGACTGAACCAGGACTGAACCAGACTGAACAAAGAAACCAGGACTAAACCAGGACTGAACCAGTACTTAACCAGGACTAAACTAGGTCTACACTGGGTCTAAACCAGGACTAACCTATTCCAAGACTAAACCAGGATTAAACCAGGACTAAACCAAGACTAAGCCAGGACTAAACCAGGACTAAACCAGCACTAAACCAAGACTAAGCCAGGACTAAACCAGGACTAAACCAGGACTTAAGCTTTTATATACCACTGAAGTTGCCAGGACTAAATGCTGCTCTTGATCCACAGATGAATCAAACCCAATCGTGATCCCACATTTAAGAGCCCCATCGATCTACTCACAAAGTCTATTTTCCAACCGATTGTTAAAATAAATAATCGTACCTTATCCGGACACAAAAATCCATGTTCTTTTCCAAGCTGATAAGGAACGCTGTCTGTTCCTTAGTCTGGAGAATTATTTAAGTTTAGAAAAACTGACTTTGGCAAATCGCCGTCAATTCCCCGACATTTTATCACGAGCTCTGCATTGAACAGGTGGACACTTCTCCGGCGTTTAATGTGTGTGTTTTTTGTCCTTATGGAGCTGTAGTGGCCTCAGTGTGAAGCCAAATGAGACCATACTTTCTTCTTTTTTCCTTATTTTACTTTCCAAGAACTGGCAACCCATCTGCCATAATGTCCTTGTGTGTCCGTGGGGGCTTATTCTGCATAAAAGCTGCCAACGCCGTAGTTTAGACCTCTGCAAACATGTTCTGAGATGTCACTGTGTTTGAGATGCCCTGCCCGTGTGTCAGATGCCCTCCCCGATGTGTCAGATGCCCTCCCCATGTGTCAGATGCCCTCCCTGTGTGTGTCAGATGCCCTCCCCGTGTGTGTCAGATGCCCTCCCTCTTTCTCCTTGGGGTCTTATTCGGTGTAAAATGAGTCTGTGTTCTGAAACGCCTGGGATTCTTGGATCAGTCTAAAGTTCACATTTCAGTCTCTCTCAAATGTTAATGCTCCTCGACGACTTTATTGCAATACCAATAAAGTACACTTCAAGGCAGACTGTGTACATTTTCTGAAGGTTACAGCAACTTTTTGACTCCCGAGAGATTTCTTAGCTTTACCTGGAATGCCCCACTATATGGCATTGAATAGATCTAGTATAACATGCACTTATTCAATTACAAGTGTTTTTATTGCTTAAAATACCTTGAAAATCCTGAATGGTACTCTGATATGACCTGTGACTTACTCTTGTGGCGTCACTGAACTGTCTCCATGGAAAAGAAATGTTTAAAACCCTGAACCAGGTCTAAGACAAGGTCTCTAACCAGGACTGAACTATGATCAAACCAGGACTAAAACAAGTATAAAAGCAGGTCTGGCCAGGACTAAACCAGGACTAAACCAGGACTAAACCTGGACTAAAGCAGGACTAAATCAGGACTAAACCAGGACTAAACCAGGACTGAACCAGGACTGAACCAGGACTGAACCAGGACTAATTCAGGACTAAACCTGGACAAGACCAGGATTAAAAAAGGATTAAACCAGGACCAAATCAGGACTAAACCAGGACCAAGTTAGGACTAAACCTGGACTAAACCAGGACTAAACCAGGATTAAAAAAGGATTAAACCAGGACCAAATCAGGACTAAACCAGGACTAAGTCAGGGCTAAACCTGGACTAAACCAGAACTGAACCAGGACTAAACCTGGACTAAACCAGGAATAAACCTGGACTAAACCAGGACTAAACCTGGACTCAACCAGGACTTAAGCAGGACTAAACCTGGACTGAACCAGGACTGAACCAGGGCTGAACCAGGACTAAACCAGGACTAAACCAGGACTAAACCTGGACTAAACCTGGACTAAACCAGGACTAAACCTGGACTCAACCAGGACTCAACCAGGACTAAACCAGGACTGAACCAGGACTGAACCAGAACTAAACCAGGACTAAACCAGGACTAAACCATGACTCAAACAGGACTAAACCATGACTAAACCAGGACTAAACCATGACTCAACCAGGACTAAACCTGGACTGAACCAGAAATTTACTCAAACATGAATCTTTCTAAGTTCAGCTGCAGAAGGACACAACCACAACACGGTGAACTGCTCCGATGTCCGACCCTGACCAGAAAAGTCCCGTAGTGTAGCTTTAAATGAGGATATGTTCAAATGGAGAGTGTTTTCACGAGGTCCGGACAGCGGCAGAAGTAATGACAATGTTTTTCCCTCATTTTCAGCTCCATAAACGAGAGACACTTTTTAAATAAACCTCAGTCGCACAGATGAACGCTCCCCCTCCAACATCTCACCCTCTCTCTGTCTTTTCTTTCCCTCTCTCTTGCTCTTTATCCCCCTTTCTCTTCCTCATATCCTCTCTCTCTTCATCCCTCCTTCCTCCCACTCTCTCATCTTTCTCTCTCCTTTCCCCCCTCCACTCTCCTTCCCTCTCTCCTCTCTTTCTCTCTTCTTTCCAGTCTCCACTCTTTCTCTCTTGTCTTTTTTCTCTCCCCTTCCCCTTTTCATCTTCCTTTTGCTCCTCTCCCTCCTTCTTCCCTCTCTCCTCTTTTCCCTCTCTCATTTACCCCACCTCCCTCTCACCCTCTCTCTCGCCTCGATTTCTTTCTTTCTTTTCTCTCTTCTACCTTCTTTATCCTTCCTTTGCTCCTCTCCCTCCTTCTTCCCTCTCTCTCTCTGTCTTTGTCCTTACACCCCCCTCCTCTTTCTCTTTTTCTCTCTCATTTCCCCCACCTCTCTCTCTTCTATTTCTTTCTCCCTTTCCCCTCTCCTCTTTTCCCCCTTTCTCCCTTTACCTTCTCTCTTCTACCTCCTTTCATCTTCTATTTGCTCCTCTTCCCTCTCCCCCTCTTTCTCTGTCCCCCCCTTCTTTCCCTTCTTTCCCTCTCTCCTGGTTTATTCTTCCGTCAGTGCTTGTTACGACTGTGGATCTTTATTAACTGGTCACATTACTGTTCCCTCGGTGCTTTTTCACTTAAGCCTCCTCAGCAAAAATCAATACTGGACTCCAGTGTGAACTGGACTCTGGTCTCTGGTCTCTGGTCTCTGGTCTCTGGTCTCTGGTCTCTGGTCTCTGGTCTGGTCTCTGGTCTCTGGTCTCTGGTCTCTGGTCTCTGGTCTGGTCTCTGGTCTCTGGTCTCTGGTCTCTGGTCTCTGGTCTGGTCTCTGGTCTGGGTCTGGTCTGGTCTGGTCTGGTCTCTGGTCTTTGGTCTCTAGTCTCTGGTCTGGTCTCTGGTCTCTGGTCTCTGGTCTCTGGTCTGGTCTCTGGTCTGGTCTCTGGTCTCTGGTCTCTGGTCTCTGGTCTCTGGTCTCTGGTCTCTGGTCTCTGGTCTCTGGTCTCTGGTCTGGTCTGGTCTCTGGTCTCTGGTCTAGTCTCTGGTCTGGTCTCTGGTCTCTGGTCTGGTCTCTGGTCTCTGGTCTGGTCTCTGGTCTCTGGTCTCTGGTCTCTGGTCTCTGGTCTGGTCTCTGGTCTCTGGTCTAGTCTCTGGTCTGGTCTCTGGTCTCTGGTCTCTGGTCTGGTCTGGTCTCTGGTCTGGTCTCTGGTCTGGTCTCAGGTCTGGTCTCAGGTCTGGTCTCTGGTCTCTGGTCTCTGGTCTCTGGTCTCTGGTCTGGTCTCTGGTCTGGTCCCCTGGTCTGGTCTCAGATTTGGTCTCTGGTCTCAGGTCTGGTCTCTGGTCTTGTCTCTGGTCTGGTCTCTGGTCTGGTCTCTGGTCTGGTCTCAGGTCTGGTCTCTGGTCTCTGGTCTCTGGTCTCTGGTCTCTGGTCTCTGGTCTGGTCTCTGGTCTGGTCCCTGGTCTGGTCTCAGATTTGGTCTCTGGTCTCAGGTCTGGTCTCTGGTCTTGTCTCTGGTCTGGTCTCTGGTCTGGTCTCTGGTCTGGTCTCTGGTCTGGTCTCTGGTCTCTGGTTTCTGGTCTGGTCTCTGGTCTGGTCTCTGGTCTCTGGTTTCTGGTCTGGTCTCAGGTCTGGTCTCTGGTCTCTGGTCTGTTTTATGTAAATTTGCATATTTCACGCTGATCTAATTTTCTCATTTCGATCTCTTTTTATCTCAAACAAACCTCAGAAGTCTCACGTTCTTGACCTCTGACCCCGTCTCGTGACCCTCGTTTATTGGATCATCTGAGTCGAGTCCAGAACAAAGCCTGGATGGACAGAGCTGGAGTTTGGGGTTAATTAAAGGCAGGGACGCGGACAGGCTCATTAAAGGGATGAGATTACACAGATCTTTGGACATGTTCTGAATAAAGTCGTTTACAGAGTCTCATCTTCTCTGACTCTTCACTCGTCTAAGTGTCAACTGTGTTGTGGGCGGAGCCAAACGTGAAAGGTCCAAACGAACCAGAACCAACATGGCGGCGTCTGTCCGTTTTGGTTTCACAGAAATACAGACGATTTTGTTTGTGAAATCGAGCCTTTGTAAAGGAAATACGTCTGTGCTTTGCTCTGGATTTAACCCTGGATGTTCTCGTGATAAAATAGATCCAGGGATGTAACAAACATTTGATTTTTCTGATTGTTTCGCTTTTGTGACGCAGTAGTAGTAGTAGTAGTAGTAGTAGTAGTAGTAGTACAAACACACAATATACCACCTCTAATGTACGAAGTCTGATGACACAGTTTCTAGTTCTGGTTCTGGTCTGGTCCTGGTCTGGGTCTGGGTCTGGTTCTGGTTCTGATCCTGGTTCTGATCCTGGTTCTGATCCTGATCCTGATTCTGGTCTTGGTCCTGGTCTTGTCCGGATCTGATCCTAGTATTGGTCTGGTCCTGATCTGGTCTGGTCCTGGTTCTGGACAGGTCCTAATCTGGTCCTGGTCCTGGTCCTGGTCCTGGTTCTGGTCCTGGTCTTGGTTCTGGTTCTGGTTCTGGACAGGTCTTGATCTGGTCCTGGTCTGGTCCTGGTCTGGTCCTGGTCTTGGTCCTGGTTCTGGACAGGTCCTGGTCCTGGTTCTGGTCCTGGTCCTGGTTCTGGACAGGTCTTGATCTGGTCCTGGTCCTGGTCCTGGTCCTGGTCCTGGTCCCGGTCCCGGTTCTGGTTCTGGTCTTGGTTCTGGACAGGTCCTGGTCCTGGTCTGGTCCTGGTCCTGGTCCTGGTTCTGGACAGGTCTTGATCTGGTCCTGGTCTTGGTCCTGGTCCTGGTCCTGGTCCTGGTCCTGGTTCTGGTCTGGTCCTGGTCTGGTTCTGGTCCTGATCCTGGTCTCTGGTCCTGGTTCTGGACAGGTCTTGATCTGGTCCTGGTCCTGGTCCTGGTCCTGGTCCTGTTCCTGGTCCTGGTCTGGTCCTGGTCCTGGTTCTGGACAGGTCTGATGGGTTTAATGGAGCAGATCGGGTCTATCAGAGACTGTCTGAAACGTTCAGCGTCGTCTCAGATCTGAACTTCAGGAGACGATTGGCTCAGATCTGAAGTTTTGCGACGTCCAAATAGTTTTAAAGTTTTATCAATCTCAACTTTTAGTGAATCAAAGTAAAAAGAGATTCGCTGATCGTCCGAAAAGTCAAACTGCCCGATGATAACAAACAAGACGGAACAAGAGACAACGGGGCATTAAAGAGGAGGTATTATACTTCTATGGAGTATTAAAGAGGAGGTATTTTACTTCTATGGGGTATTAAAGAGGAGGTATTTTACTTCTATGGGGTATTAAAGAGGATGTATTTTACTTCTATGGGGTATTAAAGAGGAGGTATTTTACTTCTATGGGGTATTAAAGAGGATGTATTTTACTTCTATGGGGTATTAAAGAGGAGGTATTTTACTTCTATGGGGTATTAAAGAGGAGGTATTTTTACTTCTATGGGGTATTAAAGAGGAGGTATTTTACTTCTATGGGTATTAAAGAGGAGGTATTTTACTTCTATGGGGTATTAAAGAGGATGTATTTTACTTCTATGGGGTATTAAAGAGGAGGTATTTTACTTCTATGGGGTATTAAAAGAGAGGTATTTTACTTCTATGGGGTATTAAAGAGGAGGTATTTTACTTCTATGGGGTATTAAAGAGAGGTATTTTTACTTCTATGGGGTATTAAAGAGGAGGTATTTTACTTCTATGGGGTATTAAAGAGGAGAAACAGGAGGAAGAGGTGAAAGAAGAGAAAGAAGAGGAAGAAGAGGAGAAAGAGGAGTAAGAGGAGTAAGAGGAAGAGGAGGAAGAAGCGGAAGAGGAGGAAGAGGAGAAAGAGGAGGAAGAGGAGAAAGAGGAAGAAGAGAAAGAGGAGGAAGAGGAGAAAGAGGAGGAAGAGGAGAAAGAGGAGAAGGAAGAGGAGGAAGAGGAGAAAGAGGAGGAAGAGGAGAAAGAGGAAGAAGAGGAGAAAGAGGCGGAGGAGAGAAAGATGAAGCTCAGAGAGCAGAGCCAGAGGGTCAAAGTGAGAGAGAGAGAGAGAGAAAGAAGAGAGAGAAAGGAAGGACGTTAGAGGAAAGACAGATGAAGCTTAGAGAGCAGAGTTACAGGGTGAGAGAGAGAGAGAGAGGGATGGGGAGTGGGAGAGAGAGAGGTGAGGAGAAAAGAGGAGAAAGAGGGAAGAGGTTAAAGGAGAGAGAAATGAAGCTTAGTGAGCAGAGTCACAGGGTCAGGGTGAGAGGAGAGAGAGAAGAGAGAAGAGGGGGAAATGGAGAGAAAGGGAAAGAAGAGAGGGAGAGAGGGATGTGGATCATATTAATTAACGTCTGGATTTACGCAGCTCTTTGAAGACCTCCTAAAGTGCTTTACAGTCCTGAGACGCTGGTATTAACCCTCTACACGATCCTGCGGCGTCTGTTTCACTGTTGGGTTTGTAAATCAAGACATGAACATTAATAACAGACAAATCGGCGCCGTCTCCCCCCGAGGTCACTCCCGCCGCCGTTAGCAACAGGTTTGATTGACAGCGTTGCTAAGGAGACTGTAAATGGATCTCCACTAGTTAAACTCCAGCTTTTCTCGAGCTTTACTTTTCTTCTCGTCTTTATGTGAAGTCAAAACATATAAAACATTGTATTTAAAATATCGTCTTTCTTCTCAGTATCAGTGCGAAAGTGCGAAAACCGTGACTTGCCGCGCGGGATCCATTTTTATTCTGCTTCGGGGACGTGATGACATAACTCCAGCCCGACTCCAGTGTTTTTTTTTACTCCCCGTTGACACTGTTAATCACTGATGCTCCAGCCGAGACGGTTCATCCCGAACGAGCCGCTCTCTGTGGGTCGGAAGGATCTGAAGGAGCGCAGGGACTTCATTACCCACAATGCTTCACCCTGTGGACGCCATAGAGACCAAAGGAGGGTCCACTGTGAGGGATGAGTCTGCTCCTCGTTATGGTCCTTGTTAGGGTCCTTTTGAGGGTCCTTGTTAAAGTCCTTTTAGGGTCCTCGTTAGAGTTCTTGTTAGGATCTTTGTTAGGGTCCTTGTTAGAGTCCTTGTTAGGATCCTTGTTAGGATCCTTGTTAGGGTCCTTGTTAGGGTCTTTGCTAAGGTCCTTATTAGGGTCCCCGTTAGGGTCCTTTTTAGGGTCTATTTTAGAGTCCTTGTAAGGGTCCTTTTTAGGGTCCTCATTAGGGTCCTTGTTAGGGTCCTTGTAAGGGTCCTTTTTAGGATCCTTGTTAGGGTCTTTTTTAGGGTCCTTGTAAGGGTTCTTTTTAGGGTCCTTGTTAGGGTCCTCATGAGGGTCCTTGTTAGGGTCCCTTTTAGGGTCCTTGTAAGGGTCCTCGTTAGGGTCCTTGTTAGGGTCCTTGTTAGGGTTCTTGTTAGGGTCCTTGTTAGGGTCGTTGTTAGGGTCCTTGTTAGGGTCCTTTTTAGGGTCCTTGTTAGGGTTCTTGTTAGGGTCCTTGTTAGGGTCCTTGTTAGGGTCCTTATTAGAGTCCATTTTAGGGTTCTTGTTAGGGTCCTCGTCTCCTCCTCTCCTCGTCCCTCTCCTCCTCTCCTCGTCTCCTTGTCTCCTCTCCTCGTTTCCTCTCTTGCTGTGTTGTAACCTGGGCTCACACAGATGCAGATGGGGTCAGTGTCCTTGTCTCCTCTCCTCTGTCCTCGTCTCCACTCCTCCTCTCCTTGTCCCTCTCCTCCTCTCCTCGTCTCCTTGTCTCCTCTCTCCTCGTCTCCTCTCTCGCTGTGTTGTAACCTGGGCTCACACAGATGCAGATGGGGTCAGTGTCCTTGTCTCCTCTCCTCTGTCCTGGTCTCCTCTCCTCCTCTCCTCCCTCTCCTCGTCCCTCTCCTCCTCCTCCTCCTCGTCTCCTTGTCTCCTCTCCTCGTCTCCTCTCTCCTCGTCTCCTCTCTCGCTGTGTTGTAACCTGGGCTCACACAGATGCAGATGGGGTCAGTTTCACTCATTACTTTAATGAGACGGAGACGGATTGTTCCAGTAAAACCGTCTTTGTCATGGACACAAGGACAAACCCGTGTGAAGAAGAGTCTCATCAAGCCCGTCCTTTATAAAAGCAACAGAGCAAATACAGAGGAGGAGGAGAGGAGGAGGAGAGGAGGAGAGGTGGAGGAGAGGAGGAGGAAAGGAGGATGCAGAGGTCTGGACGAGGACACAAGAATGAGCCCATGTGAAGAAGAGTCTAATCAAGACTGTCCTTTAAAAAAACAAGGAGAGGAGGAGGAGCAAAGGAGGAGCAGAGAAGGAGAGGAGTAGGAGGAGAGGAGGAGTAGAGAAGGAGAGGAGGAGCGCATGTGAAAAAGATTCCAATCAAGACTGTCAAAAGTAATGGAGCAAAAACAGAGGAGGAGGAGAGGGGAGGAGGAGCAGAGGAGAAGAGGAGGGGAGCAGAGAAGAGGAGCAGAGAAGCGGAGGAGCAGAGGAAATGAGAAGCAGAGGAAAAGAGGAGTAGAGGAGAGGAGCAGAGGAGAGAGAGGAGCAGCAGAAGAGATGATGAGAGCGGAGGAGAGGTCAGGAGGATCAGAAGAGAGTGTTAGAGGTGCAGAGGAGAGGAGGAGCAGAAGAAATGAGAAGCAGAGGAAAAGAGGAGCAGAGGAAAGGAGCAGAGGAGAGGAGGAGAGGACAGGAGGAGCAGAGGAAAGGAGGAGAGGGTCAGAGGAGCAGAGGAGATGAGGAGCAGAGGAAAAGAAGAGGAGAAGAGAGGGTCAGAGGAGCTGAGGACACAGAGGGTCAAATGTCGTAGTCACTCTTCTCTACCTTTTCGACTGTGACACTACACTTCCCATGATGCACCTGCACTGGTTCCCATGGAAACAGGGGCATCATAATGAGTTTGAGACTCTAAACTCAGAGATCACAGGGAAACTAATGAGAACGCAGCACAAGATAATGTACAGCTCTGTGTCTGCGACGAGAAGGAGGAGAGGAGGACAGAGGAGGGGCAGGAGAGAGAGAGGAGGAGAGAAAAAGAGGAGGACATGAGAGTGGAGGGGCAGCAGAAAGAGAGGAGGTAAGGAGAGAGAGAGGGAGGAGTGAGGCACAAGCTAATATACAGCACTGTGTATGCAACGAGAAAGAGGAGAGGAGGGGTAGGAGAAAGAGAGGAGGAGATAGATAAAAGAGGAGGACATGAGAGAGGAGGAGGGGCAGGAGAAAGAGAGGATGAGGAGAAGAAGGAGGGAGGGAGAAAGGAGAGGAGTGAAGAAGGAACAATGGAGATGCTAGAAGAGAGGGAGGAAGGAGACAGAAATGATAATGAGTCAGGGAGGGAGAGAGAGAAAGAGGAAAGAGAAAGAGGGAGAGAGAAACAGATGCAGAAAGAGTACAGACAGAGAGGGAGATAGAGAGAGAGAGAGAGGGGGGTGGGAGAAGGGATAGAAGTTAAAAAAAACACATAAGGGGTAGAGAAAGTGTCAGAGAGAGGGAGAGAGAGGGGGATGCCAAAAGACAAGATTAGAGATGGAGGGAAAGAAATAGATTATAGAATACACACATACAGAGAGAGAAAGAGAGGGAGAGGAGGGAGGAGAGGAGAAAGAGAAAGGAGGGTAGAGAAGAAAGAGGGAACAGCAGAGGAGAAAGAGAAAGGAGGGTAGAGAAGGAGAGAGAGTGTAAGAGAGAGGGATGGGCAGAGAGGAAGGACAGAGAGAGAGAGCGAGAGATGGATGGGAAGGAGGAGAGACGGATGAAGCTTGTGTGAGCAGGACCACAGGGGCAGAGAGAGAGAGAGAGAGACGAGGGAGGGATGGAGAGGAGGAGAGAGGGAGGAGAGGGAGGGATAGGAGGAGGAGAGGCGGAGGGGAGACGGATGAAGCTCGAGAGAACAGAGCCACAGGGGCAGAGCGAGAGGAAAGAGAGAGATGGGAAAGAGAGAGGAGGAGGAGGAGGAGAGGGAGACAGAGGAGGGGAGAGAGGGATGAGGAGGAGAGATGGATGGAGCTGAGAGAGCAGAGCCACAGGGAGAGAGAGAGAGGAGTTATCACCGACCAGAGTCACTGCAGTTTTCTGTCGTTCTGTAGTGTAGAGGGTTTTTTGTATATTTATCTAGGATTGTGGGAGCAGGGTGACGTACAGTAGGCTTGTGGGCGGAGTCTCGTACAGGATCGTACTGCTAACACCGCAATCAGGGTTCGAATAGGGCGGGAGAGATCGCTAGATTATTCAAACATGCACGGATGACGTCTAAAACATCTTGGAACATGGTAGAAAGCTAAAAAAAAACTGAAAAAACTACAAAAAAACTGAATTGATTTTACATAAAACCCCTGATGTGAGCTGAAAACCATGAAAAAATAAAAAATAAAAATACGTTTTTTGGGTTTTTTTTGGGGTTTTTTTGGACCATAGACTCGCAGGTGCACAGAGTTCAGTCCCCACACGGTCATAAGTACTCGCTCTCACGCTGAGGATTACACACTTTCCCCGTGAAGTATTTATGGATGTGAACCTCATATTTAATGCAATATTTTCAGGGCCGTTCCCATTAGTTTTAAATAGTTAATTGCTATGGCAACGGTCAGAATGTTTCATCATGGATAGACCCTACAGCTCCCGTATGATGCAGCGGTGAAAGTGAAAGTAACTGCTGTACTTGCAGTAGTAGAAGTACGAATATGCGGCATTCAAAAGATTTAGTATTGAATTTTTAATCGCTATGGTAACGAGAGCTAATTATGCAAATGTTTCATCATTCAGCAGAGGTAGAAGTAGCAGTAGAAGCAGGAGTATTAATAGTAGTAGTAGTAGTAGTAGTACCTGCAGTAAATACATGTTCATGGCTGATTCCTGATGGAGACTTGACAAAGATTAAGTCTGAGTTTAATTGAACTGAACCATTAAATATTAAACATGTGACAAGAAAAAGAAGCGAGAGATTAGTCCTGGTTTAGTCCAGGTTTAGTCCAGGTTTAGTCCAGGTTTAGTCCAGGTTTAGTTCTGGTTTAGTCCTGGTTTAGTTCTGGTTTAGTTCTGGTTTAGTCCTGGTTTAGTCCTGGTTTAGTCCTGGTTTTGTTCTGGTTTAGTCCTGGTTTAGTTCTAGTTTAGTCCTGGTTTAGTTCTGGTTTAGTCCTGGTTTAGTCCCTGTTTAGTCCTGGTTTAGTCCTGGTTTTGTTCTGGTTTAGTCCCGGTTTAGTCCTGGTTTAGTCCTGGTTTAGTCCTGGTTTAGTCCTGGTTTAGTTCTGGTTTAGTCCTGGTTTAGTTCTGGTTTAGCCCTGGTTTAGTCCCGGTTCAGTCCTAGTTTAGTCCTGGTTTAGTCCCGGTTTAGTCCCGGTTTAGTCCCGGTTTAGTCCCGGTTTAGTCCCGGTTCAGTCCCGGTTTAGTCCCGGTTCAGTCCCGGTTTAGTCCTGGTTTAGTCCTGGTTTTGTTCTTGTTTTGAGCTTTATAAAAATTCAAGCGTCTCATTGTGAAAATTCAGTTGAAATTTGAATCTTGTTCCTTCTCAAAATCTGTGATATTATTAAAATCTCACCAAATTATCACTTTATTGAGTGAGATTCAACCCAAAAAGTTTCCGTTCATTAAGCTCATATCACATGTGACTCCATATTTTGAACCAAATACCAAACCGTGACCTTTGACCCTCCTGAATCCTGCAGGTCGTCACATTTCCACGACCTGCTCTTTAGCTAACGACGCGCTGAGGCTAACTCTGGTCTGAAATAGCCTTTTATTTCGTTAGCGTTGTTAGCCTTGTTAGCGTTTAGCGTTGTTTAGCGTCTGTCAGAGCTTAATGAGCCGCTGCGTTTGACGACCACGAGGACGAGATTAAAACTGTTTCCAGGAGAAACCGAGAGAATGGCCCAGATTTAAAAACATCATCGTCTTTGTGATTATTTTTGACATTTTACAATTTTTGGCAGAAAACAAAAACCATCAAAACCCTTTATTTAACTGTAAACATCCATTATTCAGAAGTGAGAGAAACAGGACTAAACCAGGACTAAACCAGGACTAAACCAGGACTAAACCAGGACTAAACCGGGACTAAACCGGGACTAAACCGGGACTAAACCAGGACTAAACCAGGACTAAACCAGGACTAAACCAGGACTAAACCAGGACTAAACCAGGACTAAAACAGGACTAAACCAGGACTAAACCAGGACTAAAACAGGACTAAACCGGGACTAAAACGGGACTAAACCGGGACTAAAACGGGACTAAACCGGGACTGAACCGGGACTGAACCAGGACTGAACCAGGACTGAACCAGGACTGAACCAGGACTGAACCAGGACTAAACCAGGACTGAACCAGGATTAAACCGGGTCTAAACCGGGTCTAAACCGGGTCTAAACCAGGACTAAACCAGGTCTAAACCAGGACTAAACCAGGACTAAACCAGGTCTAAACCAGGACTAAACTAGGACTAAACCAGGACTAAACCAGGACTAAACCAGGCCTGTGAAAGTGTTTCTTCTCTGTCCAAACTGCTCTGATCTTTTGTTTTGTGTGATCGCTCTAAAGGTCGGACCCACAGACTAAGACTAATTAGACTTGTCTACCTCTCTTTTTCTTCCTCCTTTCATCCACTTTCCTTTCTCTCTCCTCCTGTCTCTCCATCTCTTTCTCCCCTCTCCCCTCTCCCCCCTTCCCCCTCCTCTCCTCTCCTCCCCCTCTCCCTTCTCTCTCTCCCCTCTCTTCTCTCTCTTCTCCCTCTCTCTCCTCTTCCCCCTTCTCTCTCCTCTCCTCCCCCTGTCTCTTCTCTCTCCCCCTCTCTTCTCTCTCTTCCTCCTCTCTCTCCTCTCTTCCTTCTCACTTCCCGTCTATCCTTCTTTCTCCTTTGTTCCACTTTCTCTTCTCTCTTCTCTGTCTTCCCCCTCTCTCTCCTCTTTCTCGTCTCTCTCCTCTCCACCTCTCTCTTCTCTCTCTTCCCCCTCTCTCTCCTCTTTCTCGTCTCTCTCCTCTCCCCCCTCTCTTTTCCTCTTCTCCTCTCCCACGACACATTTTTAATCCTTTCTTCTTGTAGATAACTGTGGAGTTTTGACGTTTGACATTTTGGAGACTTTATAAATCGTTGTGTGTGAAACCTGAGCTTCAGTGCGACTTTCTCTCCAAACTTCAGAAAAAGGAGCGAGTGCAGCTGAAAAAGACGAGTGCGGGTTTGATCTCGTGAAACGGTTCTGTCGTCTTTTATATTCTGCTGAATCCTTTGTTCGGTTCAGCGCTGATTTCAGGCGAATTCGTATCATCGTGATTTTGTTCCTGAGCTCGTTTTGTGGCTTTTTTTTGGAGCAAATGAAATATTCAGTTTGAATTATGAATACTCTGAGTACTCTGTGAATACTCTGAGTACTCTGTGAATACTCTGAGTACTCTGTGAATACTCTGAGTACTCTGTGAATACTCTGAGTACTCTGTGAATACTCTGAGTACTCTGAGTACTCTGTGAATACTCTGAGTACTCTGAGTACTCTGAGTACTCTGAATACTCTGAGTACTCTGAATACTCTGAGTACTCTGTGAATACTCTTACACTGCGTTGCTTTATATTCTAGTATAAAATGTTCACATAGTCGCACTTTTATCGGCTCTTTTCCACCTTCACGACTTAAAGTGTTTTACATTTGAACAGCAGACTCCTCCTGCTCCTCCTCCTGCGCCTCCTCCTGCTCCTCCCACTGCTCCTGCTCTTCCTGCTGCTCCTCCCTCTCTTTCGACAGCTTCTGCTTTTCCTCCCGCTCCTCCTCATCCCACTCCTGTCCTCCTCCCACTCCTCTTGCTCCTTTTCATCTTGCACCTCCTGCTCCTCCTGCTCCTGCTCACCCTGCTCCTTGTCTTCTTGCTCCTCCCTCTCCTTCCACTGCTCCTGCTCTTCCTCTCGCTCTTCCTCCCACTTTTCCTCCCGCTCCTCCTCCTCCAAATCCTCCCCTCCTGCTAAATCCTGCCCCTTCTCATCTTGCTCCTCCCTGTCCTTTCACTCCTCTTGCTCTTCCTCCCACTCCTCCTCCTGCTCCTCCTCCTCCTGCTCCTCCTCCTGCTCCTCCTCCCGCTCCTCCTCCTCCTGCTCCTCCTCCTCCTGCTCCTCCTGCTCCTCCTCTCGCTCCTCCTCTTCCTCCCGCGCCTCCTCCTCCTCCTGCTCCTCCTCCCGCTCCTCCTCCTCCCCCTCCTCCTCCTCCCGCTCCTCCTCCTCCCGCTCCTCTTCCTCCTTCTTCTCTTCCTCCTCCTCCTCCCGCTCCTCCTCCTCCTCTTCCTCCACCTCCCGCTCCTCCTCCTCTTCCTCCTTCTTCTCTTCCTCCTCCTCCTCCCTCCTCTCCTCCTCTTCCTCCTCCTCCTCCTCCCGCTCCTCCCGCTCCTCGTCCTCCCTCCTCCTCCTCCTCCCCTCCTCCCCCTCCTCCTCCCTCTCCTCCTCCTCCCGCTCCTCCTCCCGCTCCTCCTCCTCCTCCTCCTCCCGCTCCTTCTCTTCCTCCTCCTCATCCTCCTCCTCCCGCTCCTCCTCCCCTCCTCCTCCTCCTTCTCCTCCTCCTCTGATCTGTGGACTGTTGGTATTAACAGTATTTGTGTTTGTTCTTGTTTTTTCCGGAGGCTCAGTTCAGTTTTCACATGGATTTACATTTTTAATCTGCTGTAATGTGCAGTGTGAACATGAGGGGGCGCTGCCTTTGGCTTTGGGTCATGAATTCAAGAGATAAAAGTCCCATCGTCCACAACAGAATCATATTTATGCATGAATTTGGCCGTGGTCCTGTAAACGCACAGCAGGCGGGAGTCCGGCGGGAGAATCGATTTTCTGAATAATTTTTTACGGAAAAAAACGCAGTTGTTCTTTTTTTTTTTTGCTAATTAATGAAAAACAGTTCAGAGGCGACGCTCACATCTGAGAGAGACTCAAATCTGAACTTTAAACTCAGGAATCTGACACACAGGGAGGGCATCTGACACAGAGGGAGGGCATCTGACACAGTGGTTCTATGTGGTTCTGTGTGAAGTGTCTTGCTCAAAGGCTCAGTCACACTTTGCTCTGACTCACAGTTTGTTAATCAGTTAATCAGCCAAATGAACCTTGTGTGATATTTACTCCAGCGCTCCACCGCTTCAGTCCACCTTTTCTCTCCCTCTCTCCCTCTCTCTCTCCTCTCTCTCCCTTTCTCTCTCTTCTCCTCTCTTCTTCTTCTTCTCCTCCCTCTCTCTTTCCCTACCTCCTGCATTGGCATAATTGTTTTTTTCCTCTCTCTTCCTCCCTCCCTGTTCTGCTTCTGTAATTGTTCTCCTCTCTCTCTCTCTCTCTCTCTCTCTCTCCTCTCTCTCTCTCTCTCCTCTCCTCTCCCTCCTTGTTGTGTAATATCTCCCTCTCTCTTCTCTCTCTGCTTTCTCCTCTCTCCTCCTCTCTCCTCCTTTCTCTCCTCCTCCTCTCCTCCTCTCTCTGTCCTCCGTCCTTGTTCTCCTTGTTGTATAATAGTTCCCTTCCTCTCTCTCCCACGTCTCTCTCTCTTCTCCTCTCTCTCCCTCTTGTTCTGGTGTAATTGCTCTCCTCTCTTTCTCCTCCTCTCTCTCTCTCCTCTCTCCTCTCTCTCTCCTCTCCTCCTTGTTGTCCTTGTTGTGTAATAGCTCCCTCTCTCTTTCCTTTCCCTCCCTCCTCTCTCTCTCTCCACTCCTCCTTCCCTATTCTCCCTCTTGTGCTGGGGTTCTCCTCCTCTCTCTCTCTCCTCTCCCTCTCTGTTCTCCCTGTTGTGTAGTAGCTCCCTCTCTCTCCTCTCTCTCCTCCCTCTTCTCTCTGTTGTATATCTCTCTCTCTTCTCCTCCCTCTCCTCTCTCTCCTCTCCTCCCTCTTTCTCCTCCCTCTCTCCTCTCCTCCCTCTCTTCTCCTCTCTCTCTCCTCTCTCCTCCTCTCTCTCTCTCTCTCTCTCTCTCTCCCTCCTCTCTCTCTCCTCTCTCTGTTGTATCCCCTGTCCCTCTCTCTCCTCTCTCCTCCTCTCTCTCCTCCCCTCTTTCCTCCCTCTCTCTCTCCTCCTCTCTCTCTCTCCTCCCTCTCCTTCTCTCCCTCCTCCCTCTGTTGTATAATATCTCCCTCCGCTCATCTCTCCTCTCTCCTCCCTCTCTCCTCCCTCTCTCTCCTCCCTCTCTCCTCCCTCCTCTCTCTGTTGTATAATATCTCTTTTTTCCCTCCCTCTCCCTCTCTCCTCTCCTCTCTCCTCTCTCTCCTCTCTCCTCCTCTCTCTCCTCCCTCTCTCCTCCCTCCTCTCTTCCCTTCTCTCTGTTGTATAATATCTCCTCTCTGTTTTCTCCCCCTCTCTCTCCTCCCTCTCCCTCCCTCTCTCCTCTCTCTCCTCCCTCTCTCCGTCTCCTCCCTCTTCTCTCTGTTGTATAATATCTCCTCTCTTTTTTCTCCCTCTCTCCCCTCTCTCTCTCCTCTCCTCTCTCTCCTCTCTCTCTCTCCTCCCTCTCTCCTCCCTCCTCTCTTCCCTTCTCTCTCCTCTCTTGTATAATATCTCCTCTCTTTTTTCCCTCTCTCTGTCGTCTGCACCTCGTGGTTATTATCTTCATATTTCTGAGAGTTGATCGTTTCCTGGAGGCTCGAGGAGCAGAGTGACTCATCTGTCGTCACGATGGATCTTTGTTCTGTCGCTTCACAAAAAAAAAAACATTATTATTTTACATTTTTCATTTGTTTTGTCATGTTTTTGTTTTTGCGTTTATTTAGAGACGCTTTTCAGCAAGTACCAAACAGGAAACCAGCGAGGGTTTAAAAGAGACTGAAACGGGACTGAAACAAGACTGAAACAAGACTGAAACAGGACTGAAACAGGACTGAAACAGGACTGAAACAGGACTGAAACAAGACTGAAACAAGACTGAAACAAGACTGAAACAGGACTGAAACAGGACTGAAACAAGACTGAAACAGGACTGAAACAGGACTGAAACAGGACTGAAACAGGACTGAAACAAGACTGAAACAAGACTGAAACAGGACTGAAACAGGACTGAAACAGGACTGAAACAAGACTGAAACAAGACTGAAACAGGACTGAAACAAGACTGAAACAAGACTGAAACAGGACTGAAACAGGACTGAAACAGGACTGAAACAGGACTGAAACAGGACTGAAACAAGACTGAAACAAGACTGAAACAAGACTGAAACAGGACTGAAACAGGACTGAAACAGGACTGAAACAGGACTGAAACAGGACTGAAACAGGAACTGAAACAGGACTGAAACAGGACTGAAACAGGACTGAAACAGGACTGAAACAAGACTGGTCAAACAGGACTGAAACAGCGACTGAAACAGGACTGAAACAGGGGAAACAGACTGAAACAAGACTGAAACAGGACTGAAAACAGTGCTGAAACAGGACTGAAACAGGACTGAACCAGGACTGAACCAGGACTGAGACAGGACTGAACCAGGACTGAGACAGGACTGAACCAGAGAATAGTCTAAGACTAGATCCGTTCCTTTGAGGTGAGACGAGACGTGACATGTCCTGCGTCAGCTCCGTCACACCTCACTGTTCAAACGCTGCCTCAGCACCAGGGCCGTACAGGGGAGCGACCTGGAATTAACCCCAGAACACAGCACCGTGCTTGGGTTACGCTGACAGACGAGTCCCTGGAGGCTCCAGGGCCAAGGGCTGGAGATAAACCCACAAATAAGCTTTGATTTGGGGGTAACGTCAGCACCAGAGCAGCACCAGGGAGAGACCTGGAAGTGACCCCAGAAAGAGCACCACCACAGGAGGTCCAAGAAAACCAAGAATACACCAAGTCTAAACCCGGACTAAACACGGACTAAACCTGGGACTAAACCAGGTCTAAACCAGGACTAAACCCAGACTAAACCAGGTCTAAACCTGGGACTAAACCAGGTCTAAACCAGGACTAAACCAGGACTAAACCAGGACTAAACCAGGTCTAAACCAGGACTAAACCAGGACTAAACCAGGACTAAACCAGGACTAAACCCGGACTAAACCAGGACTAAACCAGGACTAAACCAGGACTAAACCCGGACTAAACCAGGTCTAAACCAGGACTAAACCAGGACTAAACCAAGTCTAAACCAGGTCTAAACCAGGTCTAAACCAGGACTAAACCAGGTCTAAACCAGGACTAAACCAGGACTCAGTCAGGTCCATATTCCTAAAGTGCCCTGATGATCAAGTGGCTTTGATTCTTCATCTCCATCAGGGCTGTGGAGCGACCTGAAACTAACCCCAGGACAGAGCTCCGGGCCTGGGATGAGATCAGAGAGAGTGCCCCTGAAAGAGAGATCCAATCTGGAGCTTTGGTTAAAAAGAGCCTTTGATACGAGGCTACATCAGAGCGGACGACCAGGAGCGGGAGGGGAAAGGGTCCAGAGGTAACCCAGGAACGAGCCTCTGATTCTGGGTGTGAACGAGCAGTCCGCCTGGTGAGACGACAGGTGGAGGAGCAGACTGCAGCTTATCCCAGAAACATGCTCTGATCCTGGGTTAACATCAGAGCGGAGATCCCCGGTGGAGAGGGCAAGCGCGAGGGGAGCTAACCCGATGAAAGTGCTTCATTTCTGGGTTAACATCAGAGAGAGGAGGGGAGGTACAGCTCGGAGCTCACCCCAGCGCGGCGCTCTGATCCTGGGTAACTTCAAACACGTGCTGCTTAAGAAGGTCGGAGGTGGAGCTATAGTCTCGCTCCAACCACAAAACGAGGGTTAAGATCAGAGAGATGTGCCCTGGAGGAGACGGGGAGATGGTCCAGAGCCAAGCCCAAAACAGAGCACTTATCCTGGGTTAACGTCTAAGAGTTTAGCCCCTGGTTCTTCACGTCACAGTTTTGAAGAATCCGATGTTGACTTTGTTCAAGAGCTGTAGGCTTTTAGTCGTTGAATCGATTAATCAGTTGATGGAGTTGTATTAGTCGATTAATCATTTTATAGATGATAACGATCTGAAGATTTGGTATTTTTTGTGATTTATCTGTAAAAAGGCAGATTAGACTCATGGTTCACTATTTTCATCTGTGTTTTTTTCTGCATAAATAGTAGTTTTTGCATGAACTCCCCCTGCTGGTGTGGTCTTGTAAGTGCAGCCCAGTTTGAATCAGAAACACAGAGATATGTTATCTGCAGCGAGCTTTTGCCACGCCCCCTGTTTTAGTCGACCAAAAAAAAATCGTTGGGCAGCATGTCTTTAGCCCAACAAAAATTTAGTTCAATACAGTCCTTCTTTGGTCTACAGTGTCAATCTCAAACTCACAAATCTCTTAAATTTGAAATAAAAGATAAAAGAAAATAAATCATGTGTCTCTCTGCAGTAATTAGTTTGGCCGATGTGACTAGTAGCTTGGTCGCTATCAGCAGAAACGGAGGACGCTCGCTGACTACACACCAGCGTATTAGCAAAGCATTCTGGGATTTGTAGTATTCGTGGTACATGAGCTATATACCAGCGGGGCAGCTCTAATGCACATTTGATATGATCTCACGGGCCAAATATGATTACACCACAGGCCAGATTTGGCCCCGGGGCCTGAGTTTGACACGTGTCCTACAGTGTTTTGTCATATTTCTAACAAACAAAATCTACACAAAAGCTTCATTTAAATATAATTAAGTTAACGTGTGGAAATTTTTGTCAAACCCCAGAGAATAAACCATAAAGGTAGTTTTTTTGTTTTTTTTTTTTTTTAATCACGTTATAACATTGTTTCCTCATCAAAAACATGCCTGCAGAGGTTTTAGATGTCCATGCATGTTTAAATAATCTAGCAATCTCTCCCTGACCTTATTCAAACCCTCCGCAAGTTTAGCTCCTGTACGAGGCTCCGCCCACAAGCCTACATCACCCATTCTCCCACAAATATACACAAACATGATAGAAAACTGTGCACTACGACTTCACAAACCTGGTGATGATGTGCAGTAGTTTCATTAGCGGGATGCAGCTGAGTGTGTTGTGCTAGCGCTCTGAAGGGGGAGTGGCTCAGCGCAGAGAGCAAGGGGAGACATAACTTATAAAACATGTTAATTTTTTGTAGTTTTGGGCAAATATAGCACTTTTAAAACAGTAAAACGAAACACGGTGATCTAAATATGTTGTGAGTTACAGTTAAAACCTCGTAGAAGTGTAACACGGCGTCTTTAAACCCATCGCCCGTAGCGTACAGATGGATCTAAGACAGCCGCCGTTATTTACTGTCACTTTGCCGTACGCTCCGTGTTCCCTGTTATCCCGTCACCCGCTGACTCTGCCCCTGGAGGATTCTGACGCGAACCCCAAAACGAGGCTCCGACTGTGGGCAAACGTCAGAGGATTGGTCCCTGGAGACGGCCCGGGGAGGAGCTGCCGCGTGTGGAGCCCAGAATGAGGCTCTGATCCCGGGTTAGCGTCGCAGCGTTAGCCCGTGGAGGGAAATGGAGCTGTGAATCTGCGAAACCTGGTAACACACGACGGATGATCATGAAACAGACACATTTACAGGTTTTATATTACACGAAGTTGACTCTTGTCTACAATTCCAAAGATTAAAATGCTCTGTTCCACCTTGTGATGTCATGAAGTGGTAGTTTTCAAGCTACTTTTACCTTGAGTTCAGGGCAGTGGGCGGGGACAGGGGATAGGTGAAAGCAGAGATGGCACAGTAACAGATTTTGATGTAAAAAAAAAACAGATTTAGTTCAGTTTAAACAGTTTGCAGAGCTGAACTTTATGCATTCAGACCATCCTAATTATTCACCATGATGAGTTTATAAGTGGTGTTCACAACTTTCAGAGACCAGGGCAGAGTTTGCTGTGACGTTAAAGCTAATGACAACCAGCAGGCTAACGGTACACTTCATGATTACTTCTTGATCAGACAATAAAACACTTTATAATTTGATTGAGATAGAACAAAACTAAAACAGGACTAAACTAGGACTAAACCAGAACTAAACCAGGACTGAACCAGGACCAAACCAGGACTGAACCTGGACTAAACCAGGACTAAACCAGGACTAATCCAGAAATAAACCAGGACTAAACCAGAACTAAACCAGGACTGAAACCAGGACTAAACCAGGTCTAAACCAGGACTAAACCAGAACTAAACCAGGACTGAAACCAGGACTAAACCAGGACTGAAACCAGGACTAAACCAGGACTGAAACCAGGACTAAACCAGGACTAAACCAGGACTAAACCAGAAATAAACCAGGACTGAAACCAGGACTGAAACCAGGACTAAACCAGAACTAAGCCAGGACTGAAACCAGGACTAAACCAGGACTAATCCAGAAATAAACCAGGACTAAACCAGAACTAAACCAGGACTGAAACCGGGACTAAACCAGGTCTAAACCAGGACTAAACCAGAACTAAACCAGGACTGAAACCAGGACTAAACCAGGACTGAAACCAGGACTAAACCAGGACTAAACCAGAACTAAACCAGGACTGAAACCAGGACTGAAACCAGGACTAAACCAGGACTAAACCAGGACTGAAACCAGGACTAAACCAGGACTAAACCAGGACTAAACCTGGACTGAAACCAGGACTAAACCAGGACTAAACCAGGACTAAACCAGAACTAAACCAGGACTGAAACCAGGACTAAACCAGGACTAAACCAGGACTAAACCAGGACTGAAACCAGGACTAAACCAGGACTAAACCAGGACTAAACCAGAACTAAACCAGGACTGAAACCAGGACTAAACCAGGATTAAACCACTACTAAACCAGGGACTAAACCAGGTCTGAACCAGGACTGAACCTGGACTAAATCTTCCTCACACTTTTCCCTCATAAAGTCTCTATCTGCAGCCCCATAATCCGCGGTGCATTCGAGGGCTGTTGGAGATTTAAATGCTGAGTTATGAATATGGAGAGCATTATGTGGTGTTTACTCCCAGACCGTGAATTATGCATGTTTTTGTGCTGTTATATAAGCAGTTATAGATAATCCCACACTCTCCAGGCTCCTTGAACACATCGCTAATGTTAATGCTGCTCTCACCCAATCGCACTAATACGACCGGCGGCCATTTTGAATCTGTGAGCTCGTGATAACTGTTACAGATCAGTGTGTTTGGAGTTCAGGCGTTTTCACAGGGCCACACCTGTTTTTACAGGGATTTAAGCAAAATGTTTGTTACACTGGAGCTTTCCTGGTTCAGTCTTAGGTTAGTCCTGGTTTAGTCCTGGTTCAGTCCTGGTTCAGTCCTGGTTTAGTCCTGTTTTAGTCCTGGTTTAGTCCTGGTTTAGTCCTAGTTTAGCCCTGTTTTAGTCCTGGTTTAGTCCTGGTTTAGTTCTGGTTTAATCCTGGTTTCGTTCTGGTTTAGTCCTGGTTTAGTCCTGGTTCAGTCCTGGTTCAGTCCTGGTTTAGTCCTGGTCTAGCCCTGTTTTAGTCCTGGTTTAGTCCTGGTTTAGTCCTGGTTTAGTCCTTGCTTAGTCCTGACTTTGTCCTGGTTTAGTTCTGGTTTAATCCTGGTTTCGTTCTGGTTTAGTCCCGGTTTAGTCCCGGTTTAGTCCTGGTTTACTCCTGGTTTAGTCCTGGTTTAGTTCTGGTTTTGTCCTGGTTTAGTTCTGGTTTAGTCCTGGTTTAGACCTGGTTTAGTCCTGGTTTAGTTCTGGTTTAGTCCTGGTTTAGTTCTGGTTTAGTTCTGGTTTAGTCCTGGTTTAGTCCTGGTTTAGTCCTGGTTTAGTCCTGGTTTGATCCTGGTTTAGTCATTCTTTAGACCTGGTTTAGTCCTGGTTTAGTTCTGGTTTAGTCGTTCTTTAGTCCTGGTTCTTCAGAGACAATCTCTCCACAGACGCCGTTTGTTTAAATCTAAACTTTTCAGTTAAAACTTTTGTCTCTGGTTAAAATGAGAGTGTCCTCCAGGGGGCGCTCACTTTTATTATGTTTAGAGCCAAAATGGAGTCGGAGCGAGTTGTGATTTCCACCGAGAAAAGAGAGAAGAATGGAGAATGTTTAGGAACGGATTCATTAGAGAGAGTCAAGAGGAGGAGGAGGAGGAGGAGGAGAGAGGGAGGAGGAGAAGGGAAACCAAAGGTGAACATTTCTCTTTTTCTCTCTCTCTCTCCTCCCTCCCTTTCTTAGCTCTTGTTCTCTCTCTAATGAAGCTTTTTCACTGTGGCTCTCACTTTATTGTTGATTATCCCTCTCCATCCCTCTCTCGCTCTCTCTCCTGCGTCTTTTCTCTCTTTTCTCCATTCTCTCTCCCCCCTCCCTGTCTCTCTCTCTCTCTCTCTCTCTCTCTCTCTCTCTCTCTCTCTACCTCTCTTCTCTCTTTCTTTCCCTCTCTTCTCTCCCTCTCTTCTCTCTCTCTCTCCCCCTCTCTTCTCTCCCTCTCTTCTCTCTTTCTTTCCCTCTCTTCTCTCCCTCTCTTCTCTCTCTCTCTCTCCCCCTCTCTTCTCTCCCTCTCTTCTCTCTCTCTCTCTACCTTTCTTCTCTCTCTCCCTCTCTTCTCTCTCTTTCTCCCCCTCTCTTCTCTCCCTCTCTTCTCTCTCTCTCTCTACCTTTCTTCTCTCTCTCCCTCTCTTCTCTCGCTCCCCCTCTTCTCTCTCTTCCCCTCTCTTCTCTCTCTCTCTCTCTCCCTCTCTTCTCTCCCTCTCTTCTCTCTCTCTCTCTACCTCTCTTCTCTCTCTCTCCCTCTCTCATCTCTCTCTATCCTGTATCCTCTCCTATCCTCTTAACACTCAGTACATAAAGCTGTACATGCCTCTGTATTCTCTCTATAATGAACCCCTCTTTTTCCTTCTCTTTTCTCTCTTCTCTCTCTCTCTCTCCCTCTCTCTCCCTCTCTCTCGAGTCTCTTTGTATCCCGTTCCCTCCTCCTCTCTCTTAATAACCGTCTATAAAGGTGTGTGAGTCTGTGTATTCTCTCCATAATGAACCCTCCTAAGTGCACACAGTACTGTAGTATAGAGGTCCATGTGTACTTGTATATATATATCTCCTCTATAATGGAGTGTTGTACGGCGTGGGAGCTCCAGCCGTCACATCCCCTTTAATCTGAGTTAGTCCAGAGACGAGGGACCAGACCAGGGACTAGGGACTTATGGACCGAGGCCGGATTTAGATTCATTTGAAAGACTTGAGTGAATAAAATAAATATATGAATAAATATATGGACAGAGAGAAGAGACGAGGACGGGCTCACAGGAGGATTCTCCAACAGTTTACAACAAACACAGTGATGTTTTCTTAAAGGTGCACTCTGCAACTTTTCTAGTGGTGTCCATGGAGATGCTTTGCCTGGAATGTTCCGCAGTATGGTATTCTGTTAATTATGGAATTCTGTTTTGCATCTGTTCAAATACAGGGGGGTTTGCTGCTTAAAAATGCCTTGAAAAACATGTGTTCTTACTGTGCGTGGGCTCGCCTCTCCACAGATCTGAGCTATAACTTGGGTTAGTGGTGTCACATTTCTCTGTAGAGATTTATACCTGGTTCAGTCCTGGTTTAGACCTGGTTCAGTCCTGGTTTAGACCTGTTACAGTCCTGGTTTAGACCTGGTTTAGACCTGGTTCAGTCCTCTTTCAGTCCTGGTTTAGACCTGGTTCAGTCCTGGTTTAGACCTGTTACAGTCCTGGTTTAGACCTGGTTTAGACCTGGTTCAGTCCTCTTTCAGTCCTGGTTTAGACCTGGTTCAGTCCTGGTTTAGACCTGGTTCAGTCCTGTTTCAGTCCTGGTTTAGACCCGGTTCAGTCCTGGTTTGGACCTGTTTCAGTCCTGTTTCAGTCCTTGTTTAGACCTGGTTCAGTCCTGGTTTAGACCCGTTTCAGTCCTGGTTTAGACCCGGTTCAGTCCTGGTTTAGACCTGGTTCAGTCCTGTTTCTGTCCTGGTTTAGACCTGGTTCAGTCCTGGTTTAGACCTGTTACAGTCCTGGTTTAGACCTGGTTCAGTCCTGGTTTAGACCTGGTTCAGTCCTGGTTTAGACCTGGTTCAGTCCTGTTTCAGTCCTGGTTTAGACCTGGTTCAGTCCTGTTTCAGTCCTGGTTTAGACCTGGTTCAGTCCTGGTTTGGACCTGTTTCAGTCCTGTTTCAGTCCTTGTTTAGACCTGGTTCAGTCCTGGTTTAGACCTGTTTCAGTCCTGGTTTAGACCTGTTTCAGTCCTGTTTCAGTCCTGGTTTGGACCTGTTTCAGTCCTGTTTCAGTCCTTGTTTAGACCTGGTTTCAGTCCTGGTTTAGACCTGTTTCAGTCCTGGTTTAGACCTGTTTCAGTCCTGTTTCAGTCCTGGTTTGGACCTGTTCAGTCCTGTTTAGACCTGGTTCAGTCCTGGTTTAGACCTGTTTCAGTCCTGGTTTGGACCTGTTTCAGTCCTGTTTCAGTCCTGTTTCAGTCCTGGTTTAGACCCGTTTCAGTCCTGGTTTAGACCTGGTTCAGTCCTGTTTCAGTCCTGGTTTAGACCCGTTTCAGTTCTGGTTTGGACCTGTTTCAGTCCTGGTTTAGACCCGTTTCAGTCCTGGTTTAGACCTGTTTCAGTCCTGGTTTAGACCCGTTTCAGTCCTGGTTTGGACCTGTTTCAGTCCTGGTTTGTACCTGTTTCAGTCCTGGTTTGTACCTGTTTCAGTCCTGTTTCAGTCCTGTTTCAGTCCTGGTTTAGACCTGTTTCAGTCCTGTTTCAGTCCTGGTTTGGACCTGTTTCAGTCCTGTTTCAGTCCTGGTTTATACCTGTTTCAGTCCTTGTTTAGACCTGTTTCAGTCCTGTTTCAGTCCTGGTTTAGCTCTGCAGACTGAACACTGACAGCACGAACCCAAACATGAGATGCAGGGTTGAAACGTGAGATTTGTTTGTGGTTTAATGAATTCTAAACGTAGGATTATTTTAGTTTAATGCAAATGAAGCAGCTCCATCAGTGAGACACAGGCTGTTTGAGAGCTCAGATCTGAGAGAGCCATTTCAAACACATCTCATCACGCTTCATTTGACTTTAAAAACCTGCTTCAGTTCTCATTCAGACCTGGTTTTAGTCCGCTCTTTCGTTGTGTATTATAACTGCGTCTAAGGGCCTGGCTCGTGAGAACGCTGCACAGAAAAGACGACTACGGCAAAGGTTTAATGTCAAAATGTGCTAAAATGGTTTGTGACGATCGGCGAGGAGAGAGGAGCAGCCAGAAGAGCAGAGAGAGGAGCAAACAGAGGAGGAGCCAGAGGAGGAGCCAGAGGCGGAGCCAGAGGAGGAGCCAGAGGAGGAGCCAGAGGAAGAACCAGAGGATTATCCAGAGGAGGAGCCAGAGGAGTAGACAGAGGAGGAGCCCGAGGATTATCCGGAGGAGAGACCAGAGGAGGAGCCAGAGGAGGAGCCAGAGGAGGAACCAGAGGAGGAACCAGAGGAGGAGCCAGAGGAGGAGCCAGAGGAGCAGCCAGAGGAGCAGCCAGAGGAGGAGCCAAAGTTCGTTTTGTGCACCTGTGTGTCCTGGTTCAGTCCTGGGTCAGTCCTGGTTTAGTTGTGGTTCAGTCCTGGTTTAGTCCTGGTTTAGTCCTGGTTTAGACCTGGTTTAGACCTGGTGTAGTCCTGCTTTAGTCCTGCTCTAGTCCTGGTTTAGTCCTGCTCTAGTCCTGGTTTAGTCCAGCTCTAGTCCTGCTCTAGTCCTGCTTTAGTCCTGCTCTAGTCCTGGTTTAGTCCTGCTCTAGTCCTGGTTTAGTCCTGGTTTAGTCCTGCTCTAGTCCTGGTTTAGTCCTGGTTTAGTCCTGCTCTAGTCCTGGTTTAGTCCTGCTTTAGTCCTGCTTTAGTCCTGGTTCTCTCCTCTGGTCTGTGTCTCATGTGGAGCAGCTTCAGCAGCAGGTGGGCAGCAGCAGCAGCAGCAGAGAGAGGCTCATGTTAAATTCATAACACACTGTTTACATCTGCACCATTAGCCCACAGCTAACAGCTAACACGGCGGGGTCAGAGGTCACGGCTGCCGCCTCATGTTTTTAGAATCAAAGACGCTCTTAACACGAACGACAAATCAGAGGAGCCAGAGAGCCAGAGAGCGAGGGTCTACAAGGATCTGTCCAGAGCTAAAGCAACACTGAACCAGGACTAAAGCAGGACTAAACCAGGACTGAACCAGGACTAAACCAGGACTAAAACAACACGAAATCAGGACTAAATCAGGACTAAACCAGGATTAAACCAGGATTAAACCAGGACCAAACCACTAGTAAACCAGGACTAAACCAGGACAGAACTGGATCTGAACCGAGACTAAAGCAGGACTAAAGCAGGACTAAACCAGGACTAAACCAGGTGTGTAATGTGAATTGTGGTGTAATATTTGTGAAAATAGAGGGACACACACATAGACACAGACTGCACACATGTTCATTACAGCACAGGGTGGCGTCCATCTTAAACTCTCATACAGGTCCTCAGGAGGGACAAAACACACTAAACCCACCTCTACATCACATGAGCTCCTTATGAAACACTGCCCCAGGACGGACCGGCAATTACACTAATGACTCCAGGCAAAAGAGACGAGGGATAGATCTGCTCTAGACCTGGTCTAGTCCTAGTTTAGTCCTGGTTTAATCCTGTTTTAAGATATGCCTTTATTAGTCCCACAGTGGGGAAATTCCAGCATTGCACCGCACACATAGAACAGAAGGAAAATCGTACATGCACAAAGAAAATAAAATAAAACAAGATAATAGATAAATAGCTAGAAAGTCCTGTTTTAGTCCTGTTTTAGTCCTGGTTTAGTCCTGTTTTAGTCCTGTTTTAGTCCTGTTTTAGTCCTGTTTTAGTCCTGTTTTAGTCCTGGTTTAGTCCTGGTTTAGTCCTGTTTTAGTCCTGTTTTAGTCCTGTTTAGTCCTGTTTTAGTCTGTTTTAGTCCTGTTTAGTCCTGTTTTAGTCCTGTCCTGTTTTAGTCCTGTTTTAGTCCTGTTTTAGTCCTGGTTTTAGTCCTGTTTTAGTCCTGTTTTAGTCCTGGTTTAGTCCTGTTTTAGTCCTGGTTTAGTCCTGGTTTAGTAGTCCTGGTTTCCTGTCCTGGTTTAGTCCTGTTTTAGTCCTGTTTAGTCCTGTTTTAGTCCTGGTTTAGTCCTGGTTTAGTCCTGGTTTAGTCCTGTTTTAGTCCTTGTTTAGTCCTGGTTTAGTCCTGTTTTAGTCCTGTTTTAGTCCTGGTTTAGTCCTTGTTTAGTCCTGTTTTAGTCCTTGTTTAGTCCTGGTTTAGTCCTGTTTTAGTCCTGGTTTAGTCCTGGTTTAGTCCTGGTTTAGTCCTGTTTTAGTCCTTGTTTAGTCCTGGTTTAGTCCTGTTTTAGTCCTGGTTTAGTCCTGTTTTCGTCCTTGTTTAGTCCCTGTTTTTAGTCCTGGTTTAGTCCTGGTTTAGTCCTGGTTTAGTCCTGTTTTAGTCCTGGTTTAGTCCTGCTTTAGTCCTGGGTTTAGTCCTGTTTTAGTCCTGCTTTAGTCCTGCTTTAGTCCTGCTTTAGTCCTGGTTTAGTCCTGGTTTAGTCCTGCTTTTTAGTCCTGTTTTAGTCCTGTCCTGGTTTAGTCCTGGTTTAGTCCTGGTTTAGTCCTCCTGTTTTTAGTCCTGGTTTAGTCCTGTTTTAATCCTGGTTTAGTCCTGTTTTAGTCCTGTTTTAGTCCTGTTTTAGTCCTGTTTTAGTCCTGGTTTAGTCCTGTTTTCCTGTCAGTCCTGTTTTAGTCCTGGTTTAGTCCTGTTTTAAATCCTGGTTTTAGTCCTGGTTTAGTCCTGCTTTAGTCCTGTTTTAGTAGGTTTTAGTCCTGCTTTAGTCTGCTTCAGTCGGTCCATCTTCAGTCCTGCTTCCAGTCCCTGCTTCAGTCCGGCTCTCCTCGGTCCAGTCCTGGTCTTGTTTTCCACATCTCTTCTTATCCTGTATTATATTTCCCTGTCGTTCCCTGGTGTATTTCCTGGTCTCCTCTAATTAAACACATTCTCTCATTAATAATCAGCTCCTGCAGCGGTTGGGGTTTAAATCTAAATAAACCGGACAGGCCTGGAGCCAGTCAGACTCAAACATGTGTGGAATTATCTTTAATGAACTGCACTCATGAATTTTAACAAGGGGGTATTTTACTTCTATGGGGTATAAACTGAACACATGAAGTATTTAGATCACGATTTATCGATATGTCCACAATATTCTATACTTAGAACCAATTTAAAGATCAAACGTTTACTGGTGTCCGAAGGTCCAGAGAGTGAAAAGTAGCACAGACAATTCCCCACAAATCAGAATTAAACCAGGACTAAACCACGATTAAACCAGGTCTAAACCAGGATTAAACCAGGACTAAATCAAGACTAAACCAGGACTAAATCAGGACAAAACCAGGACTAAATCAGGACTAAACCAGGACTAAACCAGGACTAAAGCACGACTAAACCAGGACTAAACCAGGACTCAACCAGGACTAAACCAGGACTAAACCAGGACTAAACCAGGACTAAAGCACGACTAAACCAGGACTAAACCAGGACTCAACCAGGACTAAACCAGGACTAAACCAGGACTAAACCAGAACTGATCCAGGACTAAACCAGGACTAAACCAGGACTAAACCAGGACTAATTCAGGACTAATTCAGGACTAAACCAGGACTAAACCAGGACTAAATCAGGACTAATTCAGGACTAATTCAGGACGAAACCAGGTCTAAATCAGGACGAAACCAGGACTAAACCAGGACTAAACCAGGACTAAACCAGGACTAAACCAGGACTAACCAGGACTAAACCAGGCTAAAACCAGGACTAAAGCAGGACTAAACCAGGACTAAACCAGGACTAAACCAGGATTAAACCAGCATTAAACCAGGACCACACAACACAATCAGCTGCATCCCACTAATGAAACTACTGCACATCACATCAGGTTTGTGAAGTCGTAGTGTACAGTTTTGTATCATGTTTTTGTATATTTATCGTGTGGGGCATGGGTGACGCACAGTAGGCTTGTGGGCGGAGCCTTGGACAGGATCTTACAGCTTAAAGTGTACAAATAGGGCCCAGGAGAGATCGCTAGATTACTCAAACATGCATGGATGACCCCTCTTTAAAGAAGGGACTTTGGATGTATTTTGTTATTTAATTTATAATAATTTTCATTCAAATAAAAATCCACAAACAGTCATTGTAAACTTACCCAGTGCTTTCAGGAGGCGTGCGCTCTGATTGGTCCGACAGTCTCTGCTCTGATTGGCCGTTAGCCTGAGTATCTCGTTAGCATCATTAGCGGCGGTGCTTTTCTGAGGTTTAATCTTGATAATGGCTGACGCTGTTCCGCCGTAAACAAAGTAAACGAGGAAGAGTCATCAAAACGTCCGTCACATGACCCGTCTCTGGTCATGTGACCCTCAACCAGGAAGTGTGAGTGACAGGCGAGACATTTAAGAGCCGACATCGATCGGGAATAAAAACAACCACAGGGTAATATGTTTGAACGCACTTTTTTAAATGAGGTGGAGGAAAACAGACTTCTCATACAGCCTGGGTTTAGTCCTGTTTTAGTCCTGGTTTAGTCCTGGTTTAGTCCTGGTTTAGTGGTTGTGTTGGATGGGAGGGCATCTGACACACTCAGTAGTCAGTATTGGTTTAGATCCCTGTGTGTCTGATGCCCTCCCTTGTGTATCCCTGTGTTTGTCCACCTTTTATCTGGACTGGGTCTTAGCCGGGTCCTCCTGGTCTCTGGTCTGGTCTCTGGTCTGGTCTCTGGTCTCTGGTCTCTGGTCTCTGGTCTGGTCTGGTCTCTGGTCTCTGGTCTCTCTGGTCTGGTCTCTGGTCTCTGGTCTCTGGTCTCTGGTCTCAGGTCTGGTCTCTGGTCTGGTCTCTGGTCTCTGGTCTGGTCTCTGGTCTCTGGTCTCTCTCTGGTCTGGTCTCTGGTCTGGTCTCTGGTCTGGTCTCTGGTCTCTGGTCTGGTCTCTGGTCTCTGGTCTCTGGTCTGGTCTCTGGTCTCTGGTCTCTGGTCTGGTCTCTGGTCTGGTCCCTGGTCTGGTCTCTGGTCTCTGGTCTGGTCTCTGGTCTCTGGTCTGGTCTCTGGTCTGGTCCCTGGTCTGGTCTCTGGTCTCTGGTCTGGTCCCTGGTCTGGTCTCTGGTCTGGTCTCTGGTCTGGTCTCTGGTCTGGTCCCTGGTCTGGTCTCTGGTCTCTGGTCTGGTCCCTGTCTGGTCTCTGGTCTGGTCTCTGGTCTGGTCCCTGGTCTGGTCTCTGGTCCCTGGTCTGGTCCCTGGTCTGGTTTCTGGTCTCTGGTCTGGTTTCTGGTCCGGATCAGGTTTGTTCACTCGGCTGTGAGGGACAGAGTGGAGTTTAAGGTCCAGCGGAGCGGAAAAAAGGGAAAGTCCCAAAAGAAAAGAGGAAACAGAACTGGAGATAGAGAGAGGAGAAAGAGAGGATAGAGAGAGGAAACAGGGCTGAAAATAGAGAAAAGAGAGGGAAAGAGGGAGGAAACAGGACTGAAGATAGAGAGAATAAAGAGAGGGAGAGGAGAAAGGGGAGAGAGTGAGGAGAGGAGGGAGAGAGAGAACAGGCCTAAAGATAGAGAAAGGAGGGGGGGGAGAGAGGGAGGAGAGGAGAGAGAGGAAAAGAAGAGAGAGTGGAAACAGGACTGAAGCGAGGCAGAGGGGAGAGGAGTTACTATCCCTCCTCTGTGCCGTATATTCACTCCTTCGCTCATATTTCTGATGATGTCGTGTCTTAACGACGCTGCGCTCTGATTGGTCGTGACCTGCTCCTCTTCACTGGAGCCTGGAGCAATTAACCTTTCCGCCGCTCATGCTAGCCTCGCACATGCTACGTGCCGCAGAGTTAGCTCGCGGATTACAGCGTCAGTACATTTCCCGTTATAGTTTATATGGGGCGTGCCGAGGGTCAAAGGTCGTGTTATTTCTGCAGATAAACTCGAGAGCGATCGTAAACCTGGTGTCTGAGACTGTGCGGCTCGAGAGGAGGAGGAAGTGTAATAAACGCTTTGTGTGAGGCTCGAGGTGAGTTACTGTCACAAGAGGCGTTTAGTTCAAGATGTATGTTTGAAAAAGAAGTACAACTTTATCAGGACTAAACCAGGACTAAACCAGGACAAAACCAGGACAAAACCAGGACTAAACCAGGATTAAAGCAGGACTAAACCAGGACTAAACCAGGATTAAGACAGGCCTAAACCAGGATTAAACCAGGATTAAACCAGGATTAAACCAGGATTAAAAAAGGACTAAACCAGGGACTAAATCAGAGTAAACCAAGATTTCAACCAAGACTAAACTAAGGACTAACCCAGGTCTAAACCAGGACTAAAACAGGATTAAACTAAATACTATAACAGGCCCATATGGATCTAAACCAGAACTATTTAGGGACAAACCAGGTTTAAATTAGAACTATACCTGAGATATACCAAGAACTAAACCAGGTGTAAACCAGGTCCACATGAGTCTTCTTAAACAGTGTTGCCGCTTCAGTCCCTCAGTGATTCACTTGAACATTTGTCTCATTAATATTCAGCCTAAACTCTGAGCGACCCTCACACACTCAAATCAGGACTGGGACTAAACCAGGACTGAACCAGGACTAAACCAGGACTAAATCAGGACAGAACCGGGTCTGAACAGGGACCAAACCAGGACTAAACCAGGACTAAAACAGGACTAAACCAGGACTGAACCAGGACTAAACCAGGACTAAACCAGGACTAAATCAGGACAGAACCGGGTCTGAACCAAGACCAAACCAGGACTAAAACAGGACTAAAACAGGACTAAACCAACACGAAATCAGGACTAAATCAGGACTAAACCTGGACTAAACCAGGACTAAACCAGGATTAAACCAGGACAGAACCGGGTCTGAACCGAGACCAAACCAGGACTAAAAGAGGACTAAAAGAGGATTAAACCAAGACTGAACCAGGACTAAAGCAGGGCTATAGCAGGACTAAACCAGAACTAAACCAGGACTAAACCAGGACTAAATCAGGACAGAACCGGGTCTGAACCGAGACCAAAACAGAACTAAACCAGGACTGAACTAGGACTAAACCAGGACTAAAGCAGGACTTAAACAAAACTAAACCAGGACAGAACTGGGTCTGAACCGAGACCAAACCAGGACTAAAGCAGGACTAAACCAGGACTAAATCAGGACAGAACTGGGTCTGAACCGAGACCAAACCAGGACTAAACCAGGATCTAAACCAGGACTAAAGCAGAAGTAAAACAGGACTAAACCTGGACTACAGCATTACTAAAGCAGAACTAAGCCAGGACTAAGCCAGGACTAAACCAGGACTAAACCAGGACTAGTTCCAGATGGTCCCGTCCCTGGTGTCTGTAAACTCCGGTTGAACTTGTTTGTGCTCATTACTGCAGGAGGATTTCAAATGTGGGTCAGTTTCTCATAATTGGAGTAAATAAAAGTATTTTCACACTCGGCCTGAACCAGCAGCAGCCTTTTATCTTTTATTAACCGCAGTCACAGTCACAATCGTTTATTAATGAACAAGATGATTGAATTTGTTATGGACAAATGCAAAAACATTCAGGACACAACAGAAGTTTGAAATCTGATTTATACAGGGAATCAAACCCGAGACCATCCCGTTGTGAGGCAGAAGGACTAACCACTCTGCCACGTGCTGTCCAGTGTAAGACAGGGTCCGGCTGAGAACTACTGAGCAGGATCCAAACCAGATCTTGAGAAGGTCCTGCCCACTTCTAAGCAAACTGTGTGTATATAAGTGGACTTAGCTAACCTGTTAACCTGCTTCTGGCTCCAATTCACTTTACATTGAAACATTTTCGCCACACTCTCTGTAACTGCTGCTCAGAGTCGTCATTTCGATCTTACAATGTCTGTTTTAACCCACTCCAGGACTAAACCAGGACTAAACCAGGATTAAACCAGGACTAAACCAGGACTAAACCAGGACTAAACCAGGATTAAACCAGGACTAAACCAGGACTAAAGCAGGACTAAAGCAGGACTAAAGCAGGACAAACTGTGTGTATATAAGTGGACTTAGCTAACCTGTTAACCTGCTTCTGGCTCCATCGACTCTGGCTCCATTTCACTTTACATTGAAACATTTTCGCTACTCTCTCTGTAACTGCTGCTCAGAGTCGTCATTTCGATCTTACAATGTCTGTTTAAATCCACTCCTGGTCTTTTTATTTCGGTATTGTGCCCGTAAATCAAGATATGGACATTAATAACAGACAAATCAGGCGTCTTCTTTCCTCAGAAGTCGCTCCCGCTAGCTTTAGCAACCGGTTTGATTGACAGCGTTGCTAAGTACCCGCTTCCTGCTAAACCAGCGTTGCGAGCAGGAAGGGGCGTTACCTTCAACAGCCTCGCTCCAGATCCGCTCTTTGGTTGCTATGATACTCACCGTCGTCCAAATATGGAAGTCGGTGGTAAATTTGCCGCTATAACTGCTAGCGTCGATGAGTTTCATTTGACTAGAGCTAAACGCTGTGGGTGACGTCACACTCGCTTAAGTTAATCTCACATTCAATTTTTTTCCTATTTTTCCCATAGTTTTACATTAAGAGGCTAACGTCCCCGTCCAGCCCAAACCACAGGCTGCGACAAAACTTCACAAAGACGAGCGTAAAAAGCGTAAAAACAAACATGGCGGCTTACGTGTGACATGCGGGAAAAATACAAGACAGGACTGAAAAACTGTGGAACCAAACTCTTACTTATCTCAGGTAAAAGAAGTGATATATTTAGTTCTGAATGACTTCTGGATTTGAAAGTCACGTGATACAAATGAGCGGCTGTGATTGGACCGTCCCAAGGTTTGTCGTGTCCAGGCCCGTCGACAGAAATTTTGGGACTCGGGCAAGAAACGTCACAAAGGCCCGACTCTAATAAGTAAATGAAAAAGAAAAAGAAAAATGAAAAGGATGAAGGTCTAATTTGGGGCCCCTTAAACACTGGGGGCCCCGACACAACAGCCCCTCTTTGTTCTCTCCTGTCTACGCCCCTGGACACACCTCAAAACTTTAACTTTGGCAAAATGTTGTAGTGGCTTTAACAGATTTTAAATGCAACAGTTTAAATTTCTCGTGGTCATTCCGAGCTTTCAGACTTTTGCAATGTGGATGGGAAAAATAAATGGGAAAGAGCCAGTTTTATATGAGCTTTTTACATTTTTGTATTCGATTTATACAGCGACACCCAGAGCGTTTTACAGTGGATTATTCATTCACTCCACACATCCACCACCTCCCTCACACACCATGTTCATACTGCAGTGTGGGTGAAGTGTCTTGCCCAAGGACATGTCAGTTTTTGCTACTTCTGCCCCACTGTGGCACCTGGTCTCCGGTCCGAGTCCCGACCAGACCCAGCCCCGTTTAACAAAAGAGACGAGATCAGGCTTTGACAACGAGGTGAAGACGTTTCCTCATGAATTAATAAGATTTGTCCAAGTCTGAGGGAACACAAAGCAGAAGTGAAAGTACCTTTGGACCTTAAAGAGGGGGTATTTAACTCTAAAGGGTATTAAAGAGGAGGGTATTTTACTCTACAATGTACTAAAAGAGGAGGTATTTTACTTCAATAGAGTATTAAAGAGGAGGTATTTAACTCTACGGGATATTAAAGGGGGTATTTTACACTATGGGGTATTAAAGAGGAGAGGTATAACTCTACGGTTACGTCTATAGGGTATTAAAGAGGGGGTATTTTACTTCTATGGGGTACCAAAGTGGAGGTATATTTTACTTCTATGGGGTACTAAAGAGGAGGTATTTTACTCTATGGGGTATTAAAGAGGAGTATTTTACTTCTATGGGGTATTAAAGAGGAGTATTTTACTTCTATGGGGTATTAAAGAGGAGGTATTTTACTTCTATGAGGTATTTTACTTCCAAAATGCTATATTCACCTAAAAACACTGTATTTAACTCTACGGGATATTAAAGGGGGTATTTTACACTATGGGGTATTAAAGAGGAGGTATTTTACATCTATGGGGTATTAAAGAGGAGGTATTTTACTTCTATGGGGTATTAAAGAGGAGTATTTTACTTCTATGGGGTATTAAAGAGGAGGTATTTACTTCTATGTAGTATTAAAGGAGGTATTTTATTTCCAAAATGCTATATTCACCTAAAACACTGTATTAATATGTTTCATGAGTTTCACTTTCGCTTTTGACACTCTTTGCTCTCTGCGCTAAGTCACTCCCCCTTCAGAGCGCTAAAGTAATAAAACTACTGCACATCACATCAGGTTTGTGAAGTTGTAGTGTAGTTTTATGTAATATTTATATGGAGAATCGTTGTGGGAGCATGGGTGACACAGGCTTGTGGGCGGAGCCTCGTACGGAATCTTTCAAATAGAGCCCTGGAGAGATCTCTAGATTACTCAAACATGCGTAGATGACATCTAAAAGCTCTTCAGACATGTTTTTGACGAGGGAATGCCTGTAGAACATGGTTAAGCTTTAAAAAAAAAAAAAAAAGGTGATTTTGCATAATACCTCCTCTTTAAACTTTTTCAAAATTGCCAAACATTTTTTATTCTAATTTCATGGCCGGCTGATTTAAACTCTGAAGTGACTGTAATTTCCCTTATGACCTGGTCTTGTATTAATTATGATAAAGTTCTCAAAGTGTTCTCATCGTGCGGCGGCGTGAGGGAGACAGATGCTGGACCATTATGGGACGTCCCGCTCTTTACTCTGAGGCCCGTGTTATTAAGAGATGCCCTGTTCTTTATCAGCGAGGTCTGTATTATGATGTAGTGCAGCGATCGGGACACAGAGGTCGTTAAGCCGCTCGTTAGCTTGGCGGCGTAGCATCATTCCTCTTCGTTAGCGCTCTTTGTTAGCGCTCTTTGATTAGCGCTCAGTCTTCATAACGACGTCCCCGATGACCCTCCACAGAAACAGACCGAAATGTGAGCAAGTGTCAGAGACGATCAACCAGGAAGTGTCTCTGTCACTGTTAATAACATGGAGATCAGAGGGGGCGAGCTAACGGCTAAAGCTAATTTCAATATTTAATGGTGCTACGCAGAGTGTCAGACTAGTTGGACGTCTTTCGGTCCAAGAATAAGGAAGTGCACGTTAGCAAGCTAGTTGTTGTTGGCTTTACCTCCACTCAGGTCTTTAAAAGTGCTTATAAACTCATCATGGTGAGTAATTAGGATGGTCTGAATGCATAAGGTGATTGAGAAACAACTTTGGACCACAGCATATGTAAATCCCTGTGTGTCAGATGCCCTCCCCGTGTGTCAGATGCCCTCCCTGTGTGTCAGATGCCCTCCCTCTGTGTGTCAGATGCCCTCCCCTGTGTGTCAGATGCCCTCCTCTGTGTCAGATGCCCTCCCTGTGTGTCAGATGCCCTCCCTCTGTGTGTCAGATGCCCTCCCCTGTGTGTCAGATGCCCTCCCTCTGTGTGTCAGATGCCCTCCCCGTGTGTCAGATGCCCTCCCTCTGTGTGTCAGATGCCCTCCCTGTGTGTCAGATGCCCTCCCTCTGTGTGTCAGATGCCCCTCCCCTGTGTGTCAGATGCCCTCCCTCCCTGTGTCAGATGCCCTCCCCGTGTGTCAGATGCCCTCCCTCTGTGTGTCAGATGCCCTCCCCTGTGTGTCAGATGCCCTCCCTGTGTGTCAGATGCCCTCCCTCTGTGTGTCAGATGCCCTCCCTCTGTGTGTCAGATGCCCTCCCTGTGTGTCAGATGCCCTCCCTCTGTGTGTCAGATGCCCTCCCTCTGTGCACAGCAGCCGAGGCCTGTTTAAACATTCATGATCTGGACGTGATCGTTGGGAAAATATTGAACAGAAATGAATCAAGACACAGAGACAGAGAGAAGAGCCAGGATCACACAAACATGGACCAAGGCTTAGTTTACTCAGTAGTCCTGGTTTAGTCCTGGTTTAGTCCTGGTTTAGTCCTGGTTTAGTCCCGGTTTAGTCCCGGTTTAATCGCGGTTTAGCTCTGGTTTAGTCCTGATTTAGTCCTGGTTTAGACCTGGTTTAGACCTGGTTTAGTCCTGGTTTAGTCCTGGTTTCCTAACCTGGTTTAAGGTTCCTGGTTTAGTCCCTGGTTTAGTCCTGGTTTAGTCCTGGTTTAATCCTGGTTTAGTCCTGGTTTAGTCCTGGTTTTAGTCCCCGGTTTAGTCCCGGTTTAATCGCGGTTTAGATCTGGTTTAGTCCTGGTTTAGACCTGGTTTAGACCTGGTTTAGTCTTGGTTTAGTACTAGTTTAGTCCTGGTTTAGTCCTGGTTTAAACTTGGTTCATTCCCAGTTCAGTTCTGATTTCGTCCTGGTGTAGATTAAGATTAAATATAACCTGAAATACGTCCGTCCGTCAGAGTCTCTGGGTTAAATCTGTCTGGAGCGGAGGCTCAGATCGTGGTCAGGACCTCTCTGGTGTGTGTTACATAAATTGTCTCTTGTTTTAGCTCAGCGCTGCAGTTTTTGTTGTTTCTTTTCTACTCACAGCAACTAAGAATAATTGAAGAAGTCGACTAGTCGGAGATTATTTTTAAACTAGTGAAAATTATGAACCAAGTAAAGGTGGAAATATGGGACCAGACGCCTCGAAAAACAGAGACTAAACCTGAACCTCAGCACCTGCAGACATCATGATCCAGTGCTAGTGCAGCCGCTGCAGCTCAGAGGTGCAGAGCCCTGCACTCTGAAGATCTCAGTCTAAACACATTTACAGTTTTCTTCCGTGTCTTTCTTCCGTCTCTGTGAGCAGGTTAAGTTGTTGTTGCAGGTTGAGTTCAGGGAGCACTTTCTTTAAACGTGTTCTGCAGCTCATTACTGTCTTGGATTGACGAGTTCTTCTTCTTCTTCTTCTTTCTGGATGTTACATTTTATTACATCCAAACACGTCTCTCTCTCTCTCTCTGCCTCCAGCGCCAACGTCTTTACTCTGCAAAAATACAATTACGTTTCCCTTTCCTTCAGCTTCAGCTTCTTACCCTGAGGACATGCTCTCCTCCTCCTCATACTCCTCCTCCTTTCCTCTTCATCTTCTTCTCTCCTCTTGCTCTTCTCCTCTTCCCCCCTTCCACCTCCTCTTCCTCTCTTTTCTCCCTCCTCTACCTCTCCTCCTCCTTTCCCCCCTCTTTCACTTCTCCTCCTCTCATCTTCCTCTCCTCTTTCTCTCTTTTCTCCTTCCTCCACCTCTCCTCCTCCTTGAACCCTCTTCCACCTCTCCTCCTCTCATCTTCCTCTCCCCCTCTTCTCTCCCTCCACCTCCCCTCCTCTTTCTCCACTCCTCTCCTTTCCTCCTCCTCTGCCCCTCCTCGCCTCTACCTCTCCTTCTCTCCTCCTTTCCCTCTCCTCCTCTTCTTCTCCTCCCTCCACCTCCCCTTCTCTTCCTTTCATCTTCTCCTCCTCTCCTCCTCCTTTCCTCCTCCTCTCCTCTACCTCCCCTGATCCTCTCCACCTCCACCTCCCCTCCTCTTCCTCTCATCCTCTCCTCTCATCCTCTCCTCCCACTCACAGGGCAAGAGTCGAGTTAGCCGTTAGCGTTTGTTAGCATTTGTTAGCTGTCTGTTAGCTGCTGTTAGCGGTTAGCGGTGTTTCGTGTGGGCAGGAGGACTGAAGGTCGGCCCGGTCTCTGGCTCGAGGAGAATTTCACACACGAGTAACACAACACGTCCACATATTTACTCTCACTATGTGGTGTTTTTAGAAGAAATCGCCACAAGTCAAACCCGCTAATGTTTCTATGGACACACAGAGACACAGGAGGACGGGAGGGCATCTGACACACATGGGGATACGGGAGGGTGATTCAGACGTGTTGTAATTATTATTTCTGGATATAACTTCAGATGGAGAGCAGCCGTTGCCGTGGAAACAGGTCTATGTTTGTCTATAAGAAGGCGGCGGCCATTTTGAGTCCATCTTGAACGAATTAGAGCGGTTTAAGTATATTTACGTAACCAGGACTGAACCAGGACTGAACCAGGACTAACCAGGACTGAACCAGGACTCAACCAGGACTGAACCAGGACTGAACCAGGACTGAACCAGGACTGAACCAGGACTAAACCAGGACTAAACCAGGACTCAACCAGGACTCAACCAGGACTGAACCAGGACTGAACCAGAACTAAAACCAGGACTGAACCAGGACTGAACGAGGACTGAACCAGGACTGAACCAGGACTAAACCAGAACTGAACCAGGACTAAACCAGGACTGAACCAGGACTGAACCAGGACTAAACCAGGACTAAACCAGGACTAAACCAGGACTGAACCAGGACTGAACCAGGACTGAACCTGGATTAAACCAGACTGTCAAACTGAACCAGAAGTATTTTTAAATCGCCCACATTGACTTAAGCTCTGGGTTGTTGTTGAGCCCGACTTACTTGAGCCTGAGGTTATTTTTGAGCCTGAGTTTGTGTTAAATTAATTCATTTTGTTTCAGGGGAAAAAGTGAAACTCTCTGAAGTGGCATTTGTCACAGTGAAACTGCTGCACCTGCACTTTAACCAGAGGAGAGAGGGAAGAGGAGGAGGAGAGAGGGAGGAGGAGCCTGAGGAGAGGAGAGGGAAGAGGAGTTTGGAGAGAGGGAGGAGAGGAGGAGAGAGGGAGGAGCGGAGTCAGAGGAGAGGAGAGAGGAGAGGGAGGAGAGAGGGAAGAGGAGGAGGAGGAGAGAGGAGGGAGGAGAGGAGGAGAGAGGGAGGAGAGGAGACAGGAAAGGGAGGAGAGAGGGAGGAGAGAGAGGGAGAGAGAGAGTAGGAGAGGAGAGGGAGGAGAGCGAGGAGAAGGAGAAGAGAGGGAAGAGGAGGAGGAGAGGAGGAGAGAGAGAGGAGGAGGAGAGAGGGAAGAGAGGAGAGGAGAGGAGGAGGAGAAGAAGAGAGGGAAGAGGAGGAGAGAGGGAGAAGAGAGGGCAAAAAGAGGGAGAGAGGAGAGGGAAGAGAGGGAGGAGAATAGAGGGAGGAGGAGAGAGGAGAGGGAGGAGAGAGAGGGAGGAGGAGGGAGGAGGAGGGAAGAGGTGAGGAAAGAGGGAGGAGGGGGAGGAGACAGGGAAGAGAGTGGGAAGAGAGGAAGGGAGGGGGAGGAGAGGGAGAGGGGGAGGAGCAAAAGAGGGGAGAAGGAAGAGCGGGAAGAGGGAGGGAGGAGAGAGGGGTAGAGAGGGAGAAGAGGAGGAAGGGGAGAGAGGGAAGAGGGGGAGGAGAGAGGAAAAGATAAGAAGAGGGGGAGAGGGTGAAAAGAGCCCCCTCTCTCCCCCCTCTCTCTCTTCTTCCCTCGCTCCTGTGAATAAACCTAAAGTGTTTGATTTTCTTTACAAAAGTTTTTGACATTTCTCTGATCAAACCTGCTCCCTGAGGCCACGGCCATCTTCACGTCTACAAACTCACAGAGAGACAAATGTTCCTCCTGTTCTCCTCTGTCCTCTGCTCCTCTGCCCCTCTCCTCTCATCCTCTGCTCCTCTGACCCTCTCCTCTTCATGCCTCTGCTCCTCTGACCTTTCCTCTTCATCCTCTGCTCCTCTGACCCTCTCTCCTCTGCTCCTCTGACCCTCCTCTCTCTGCTCCTCTGCTCCTCTGACCCTCTCCTCTGCTCCTCTGCTCCTCTGACCCTCTCCTCCGCTCCTCTGACCCTCTGACCCTCTGCTCTTCATCCTCTGACCCTTTCCTCCTCATCCTCTGCTCCTCTGACCCTCTCCTCTTCATCCTCTGCTCCTCTGACCCTCTCCTCTTCATCCTCTGCTCCTCTGACCTTTCCTCTTCATCCTCTGCTCCTCTGACCCTCTCCTCTGCTCCTCTGACCCTCTCCTCTGCTCCGCTGCTCCTCTGACCCTCTCCTCTGCTCCTCTGCTCCTCTGACCCTCTCCTCTGCTCCTCTGCTCCTCTGACCCTCTCCTCTGCTCCTCTGACCCTCTTCTCTTCATCCTCTGACCCTTTCCTCCTCATCCTCTACTCCTCTGACCCTCTCCTCTTTCATCACTGACCCTCTTCTCTTCATCCTCTGACCCTCTCCTCCTCATCCTCTGCTCCTCTGACCCTCTTCTCTCTGGGTCTACTCATCTGACCCGGGGAGGATCCTCTGACCCTTTCCTCCTCATCCTCTGCTCCTCTGACCCTCTCCTCTTCATCCTCTGACTCTCTCCTCTTCATCCTCTACTCCTCTGACCCTCTTCTCTTCATCCTCTGCTCCTCTGACCCTCTTCTCTTCATCCTCCTCTATTTTAAACCTCTGCTCCTCTGACCCTCTCCTCTTCATCCTCTACTCCTCTGACCCTCTGCTCTTCATCCTCTCCTCTTTTTGCACAAACTTTTCTCCTTCATATACGATGTTCTCCGTAGCGATATGTGAATTTATTTGAGCTGAACTCTGGGTGAATAATGAGCTCGGGGAGGAGCTCTGAGGCGAGCGGAACTGTAAAACAGAAAAGGATTAACACAAACCTGCAGCTTTGAACGTGTCGACGCTGAGGATGAGAGAAAGAGGATTTAGAGACCATTAAGATCTTTTTCCAGAGAGAGAGATGAGGCTATGGGTGCGCTCTAGACCTGAGAGAGGAGCGAGAGGAGGAGAGAGGAGAGAGGAGAGAGGAGAGAGAGAGGAGATGAGGCTATGGGCGCGCTCTGGACCTGAGGAGGAGAGAGAGGAGGAGAGAGAAGGGGGAGGAGAGAAGGAGGAGAGACAGAGAGAGAGAGATGAGGCTATGGGCGCTCTGGACCTGAGGAGGAGAGAGAGGAGGAGGAGGAGAGAGGGAGGAGAGACAGAGAGAGAGATGAGGCTATGGGCGCGGTCTGGACCTGAGGAGGAGAGAGAGGAGAGAGGGAAGAGAGATAGAGAGAGAGATGAGGCTATGGGCGCGCTCCTGGACTCCTGAGGAGGAGCGAGAGGAGAGAGAGGAGGAGGAGAGAGGAGGAGAGAGGGAGATGAGGCTATGGGCACGCTCTGGACCTGAGGAGGAGGAGAGAGAAGGGGGAGTAGAGAAGGAGGAGAGACAGAGAGAGAGAGATGAGGCTATGGGCGCGGTCTGGACCTGAGGAGGAGAGAGAGGAGGAGAGAGGGAAGAGAGATAGAGAGAGAGATGAGGCTATGGGCGCGCTCTGGACCTGAGGAGGAGCGAGAGGAGGAGAGAAGAGGAGAGAGGGAGGAGGGACAAAGAGAGAGATGAGGCTATGGGCGCTCTGGACCTGAGGAGGAGAGAGGGAGGAGAGAGAGAGAGGAGAGGGAGGAGAGAGGGAGATGAGCCTATGACCGCGCTCTGGACCTGAGGAGGAGAGCGAGGAGAGAGGAGGAGGAGAGAGGGAGGAGGAGAGGGAGATGAGCCTATGACCGCGCTCTGGACCTGAGGAGGAGAGCGAGGAGAGAGGAGGAGGAGAGAGGGAGGAGAGAGGGGAGAGAACACAAGAGAGAGATGAGGCTATGGCCGCGCTCTGGACCTGAGGAGGAGAGAGAGGAGGGAGAGGTATGGAAAGAAGGAAAGAAAAGGAGAGGGGGAAGGAGAACTGGCTATGGGCACGCTTTGGGCCATGGAACGAAGAGGAGGGGGGGAAGAGAGAAAGAGGGGGAGTGGGAGAGAGAGGAGAAGAAGAGGGGGAGAGGAAAACAAGGAGAGGAGAGAGAAGGAGAGTGGAAGGGAGGAAGAGAGGGGGGAGAGGGAGAGAGATGGAGATGTAGCTCGGGGCACACTTTGGACCATGGAACCACAGAAGAAAGGAAGAAGTAAAGGGGGAGAAAAGGGAGTGAGTGAGAGAGAGGGAGAAACAGCGGTTAAGGAAGAGAGAGGGGGAGAATAGGAGAAGGGAGAGAGGAAGAAGAAGAGAAGGGGAAGAGAGAGAGAGAGAAGCGGAGAGAAAGAAACAGGGGTAGTGAGACAAGGGAGAAGAAGAAGAGGAGGAGAGAGGAAGAGAGAAAGAAGGAGAGAAGGGGAAGCGAGGTAGAAAGAAGCGGAGAGAAAGAGGGGGGGTAGTGAGAGAACGCGAGAGATAGAGAGAAGGGAGAGAGGAGGAAGTGGAGGAGAGAGAAAGAGGGGGAGAGGAAGGAGGAGAGAAGGGGAAGTGGAGAGAAAGAAAGTTAGTGAGAGAAGGAGAGAGAGAGAGAGGAGGAGAGGGAGGAGAAGCGTGACCAAAGCTAAATTGAAATAGGTGTAAAGTGGCGGGTGAAGCAGCGTGGCTAATTTGTTTGTTTTAATAATAACAGTGGATGTTTTGTTCAAATATAAAATGCAGATTAAACTCGTTCCATTTGGTAAAGTGCAGAGCAATTAGACGAGCGTTTATGTTTATGGAATAATAAAATACATCCCCCCGTCGCACTCGGACGAGCTGGTTGTGCAGAGCTCTGTCCAGCCGAGTGTTACACCTGTACTCGACTTTAGCTCGTCCTTAGCCTTTAGCTCGTCTTTAGCCTTTAGCTCATCTTCAGCTTTTAGCTCGTCTTCAACCTTTAGCTCGTCTTCATGTTGCACTTGTAAAGAAGAGGCAGGTTCTTCAGATTTTCAGTGGTTTTATTGCCGGTGGGCATCAACAGGCAACTGCATTCTCGTTCACATTCATTGTCGCTACTTTTCTCTCTGTCTCTGTGTCTCTGTCTTTCTATGTCTCTCTTTCGCGCGCGCGCGGCTTCTTCTCTAAACTGTTCCAAAACAGCGAACGCCACCTGGTGGCGCCAGTATGCTACAGCATTGTTTTCACATATTTTGTACTTCAATGTACTACACAGTCTTTATAAGACGTTTTAAGAAAATAAAATACATTGCTTTCAAACTAAAATGTATTAAAATAAAATATGGGGGGTGTCCAAATTATCTTCATAATAATGTCCCTTTTCCCACACTCTCCCCTCCAAATGAAATGTCGACCCGACATTATAACATTTCTAAATTACACAATATTAGTCCACATTTGGTAACAATGTATCACATGTAAGTAGGATACCACTAAGCCGGAGTCAGGAGGTAATTAACAGTCCATAAAGATGCAAAAACTGTTACAGTCCACAGTACAGCATATATCTCCTTTCTTTATGCCGCATGTTTGCAGAAGATGTCTTTGTGCACGATAACATTCATCTGCGCCATCCACCACAGTGAGTATCTGCATCTTTCCTGAGAGTAAGGTACTCAACATAGTCATAGCCTACTAAATACCCAAGATGTGGTACAGTTGCCAAAACACACTGAAATCTGTTTTTTTTTTTTTTAACATGACTATAACAATAACGGCAACAAAATGAGTTTAAGTTAAACCACACCCACTCACTTATGAACAATAAGCTTTAAACAAGAACTATTGCCAATTTTACATACTTTTCTTTAAACCTTTGAAGTGCTAGGCTGGCCTAACTTATCATAGGTAAACATTACTCTTTGTTTTCTTAGTCTGAAAGGATACTGTTTAGCTGGGATGTGAGTGGGACCCTCCTGGTCACTGGAGCCGGACTCAGACGACACGTCACCCTGGACCTCGTTTCTCTCAGCCGGGTCCTCAGGCGCCCTCGTACCAGCAATTTCGGGTGCCAGCTCTGCTCTGGTGTCATCATCGCTGTCGTGGTCCTCACTCTCCTGAGTTGTCTCAGCCTCTGGGTAGAACTCAGGTGCTTCGGCTCTCAGCTGAGTGTCACATTGAGTGTTATTTCTACCTTGCAGTCCGATTATGGCGCGCCAAGCATCCTCATCTTCATCGGCTGTGCTATCTGGTGTGTCTCCCTGACCTGGTTTCCTATTGTCTCTTTTCTTTTTCTTTGGGCATTTATCAGGAGGCACTATGGTTTCCACAGGGAGAAAGTCACATGGCAGCAGTAGATTCCTGTGATTATCCGGATGCGTCCTTTGCCATTTTCCGGTTTGATTTCATACACTGGGCTGTCTTGATGTTTCCTCTGAGTAACAACATACACACGATCTTCCCAGTATGATCTTAGTTTTCCTGGTCCACCTTTCTCTGTTAAATTTCTGACCAGCACTCTCGACCCAGGGAGTAACTCAGTGCCATGAATCTTTTTATCATAGAGGGCTTTACTCCTCATGCCCTCTTTGCAGGCTGATTTTGAGGCCAATTTGTAAGCTTCCGTCATTTTTGCTCTCCACTTTTCAGCATATTCCTGGTGAGACAAACTTTGTTCTTTTGGTCTCAAGGCCAAACATTAGATCAATCGGGAGCTTTGGGCTGCGACCAAACAGCAGGAAATATGGCGCATACCCTGTTGCTTCACTGCGCGTGCAGTTATAGGAATGAACCACCTTAGCCAGGAAGGACTTCCAATCACTCTTTGCTGTTTCAGGCAAGTTTCGGAGCATGGCTAACAAAGTGCGATTAAACCGTTCCACCTGCCCGTTTCCTTGGGGGTGATACGGTGTTGTTCGTGACCCCTGAACCCCACTGTATTCCTGCAACTTTGCAAACAGTTTATTTTGGAACTCTTTTCCCTGGTCATGGTGAAGACGGGTGGGGAAACCAAACTTAAGAGCAAAGTCCCCAAAGATCTTTTCAGCGGCAGTGTGGGCGGCTTTGTTGCGGCAGGGGTAGGCCTGAGCAAAACGGGTGAAGTGGTCCATTACGACTAGGATATACTCATATCCGCCTTTACATCTTTCCAGGTGTAGAAAATCAATAGACACTAGTTCAAATGGGTAGGTGGTGACAATGTTCGTAAGTGGTGCCCTTGTGGGCCTGTTGGGACGCTTGTTTTTCAAGCAACTGCAGACTTTGGTAATGTAGTGCTCAACATCTCGCTGCATATGAGCCCAATAAAAGCGATCTCTAATCAGATTCATTACTCGCTCCACCCCTAAGTGGCCCATGTTCTCGTGGAGCTCTTTGTAGACTAACTTCTGGAACTTTTGTGGCAAGATTAGCTGCTTGCGGAATGCAGTTTGCCTATACAGCAGTCCATCATCCCCTACTTGTAGCTTGTGTTTTTCTCTGACTAGGGCTGCGACTTTACTGTTGAGCTGCTTTAACCTTTTTGGCCATTGTTTTGATACTACAAAACGCAGAACATCACCTATCACTGCATCCTCTTCCTGTGCTTTTCTCACAACAGACTTTGGTATTTCAGCAACTGAGCTGATTTCCTGATCTGCTTCACTAATGAGAGTGGAAATGGTCACTGGGCAAAGCCATGGCTCATTTTCTTGTGACTTTAAGATGGTTGCCTGAGCCACGCATTGCATTATATTCAGGATGAACATCTTGTGTGCAGTTGCTCATGTACTGTTCCATATCTAAGGGCATACGTGAGAGGCCATCTGCGTCCCTATTGGCTTTTCCTGGGCGGTACTTAATCACAAACTGGAAGTCTGCTAATTCGGGGCCACCCCACCTCTGTGTTGTCGCATTTAACTTTTGCGGTGGTGAGCACATATGTAAGAGGATTATTATCAGTATATACCGTGAATGGTGGGGAGTAGTACAGGAAATCACGAAACCTCTCACATATGGCCCACTTCAGGGCAAGGAACTCCAGCTTGCCTGAATGAAGGTGGTAGTTTTTCTCGGGATTTGTTAGCGTCCTGGAGCCGTAAGCAATCACCACCAATTTTCCATTTTGTCGCTGGTACAGCACTGCCCCGAGCCCTTCCTGTGAAGCGTCACAATGCAAAATAAAGGGCTCCTCAAAGTTCGGGTAACCTAGCACTGGGGGCTGAGAGAGGGAGTCAATGAGTTGGCACAACACTGTCTGATGCTCAGGAGACCATTTGATTTTATGAGATGAGGGCAGTTGGCCTCCCCCACCCTGTTTCTTTTTAGTTGATCTTTTTTGAGATTTGTTTTGCTAGGTCTGTTTTGTCATTAGCCAGGAGGTCATAAAGGGGCTTAGCTATACGGGAGAAAATCGGTATGTAGCTGCGATAGTATGAGACAAACCCTAACAGCTTTCCTAATTCTCCTACAGTAGCTGGCTGGTTCCATTTTAGGGCCTGCACTGGGGCAATGTCAGCAGGTCCATAGTGTAACCCTCCTCTGTGACTAATTTGCCAAGGAAACTTACCTGCCGCTTGAATAGTTTACATTTCCGGGGAGTCAGCTTTACCCCGTGGCTTTTGCATGGTGCAGGACGTTCCTCAAGTCATGCAGGTGGTCTTCAAATGTCTGTGAATGAACAAGGCTATCATCGAGGCAAGGCAGGCAAATCATCCCTCAACCCCCACAAGCACTCCTCCATAGATCTTTGGAATGCTGCCGGTGCTGAGGACAAACCAAATGGAATTCTTACCCATTCGAAGAGACCCCAGGGAGTGATAAAAGCAGTGAGGGGGGCCGGCTTGACTCTTCCAGGAAGCCCTGGTGATATGCCTTCCCTTGGAAGTCCCTCGAGGACTGAAAACCAGGCACTTCCCTTCAGACTGTTCACATGTCCTGTATGCGGGGAATTGGGTGACGGTCTGGTATTGACTTTTTGTTGAGCTCTCTAAAGTCACAGCACAAGCGAAGGCCACCATCTTTCTTTCGCACACAGACAATGGGACTAGAGTAGGATGACCTAGATTTGGTTATCCAGCCCCTGTTTAGCAAATCCTCCAGATATTCTTTTACTTCTTTATGAAGTGGCCTGGGAACTGAGATGTATGTCTTTTTAACAGGAGTGGGATCATTCAGTCTTATTTTTAACTGCAGAGAGGGAATTGTCCCAACATCGTATTCATCCCGTGCAAATGCATGTCTCTCCTCCCTCAATAGCTGTCTAACTTTTTCCTGTGCTGTTTGAGGGAGATGATCGAGGGCAACTGGGGGCTCCCAAATCTCCATAGGATCATTAATGGCAGTGTCCATTTCTTTTGTTTCACTATTAACCATTTTAGCTTTTGGTTTTTCATGTCTAGGTCTGTCACTACCTGGCTGACAGAAGCGGGTCTCATATCTGCAGGATAAATAGTTTTGGTTCTCTGCGTCTGTCCCAAAACTGTTTTAGCTTGCAGCCGAATGTCATGACTGGTACTGTTTGTAATGGGGATGGTGAGCACGGACCGGCTTCCCTTCTTTAACTGCACTACCCCAGTCTGCATCTGTAACCCATCTGGTAGTTGAGTATACTGGTTTGGCTCAAACAGTACATCCTGTGTGTCTGCAAGTATACCTGCCCTGACGGAACACTTTACTGCTTTGGTTTTGCCCGCTGGAATGGTCACTGTCTCACTGCCTATTTTTACAGTGCCTTCCCCCAAACCATCATCTCCACTTTGCATTACTTCAGAAAAACCTCTGTCTTTTTGCAATCAAATGAAAAGGCTGCGCTGACTGCTTCATTTATGGCACATGAGGGCTCAATACCCATTCTAAGGACATGCTCAATCACATTAAACCCAATGATTGGCTGCTCTGCCACCCCAGGACCTTTTGCCACCAGCACTGGAACAAGGAGCTCTACTGGTTGACCACTGTCTGTACGTAGCTTAAAGGTAACTTCTACCCACCCGGAGAAGGGAATTGGCGTCTGGTTTACTGCCCTCCCATCCAGTACACCTGGACCCACTAACTCAGCTAGGTCCCTGACTGTTGTGTTTGGCATGTTACCTTGTCTCCCAGGCCTCATTCATTAGGCAGACCTGTGACCCAGTGTCCCACAAAGCTTTGGTCTCTACATCATTGAGAGAGCAGCGAATGACATATTTTTTTCCAATCAGATTGAGCAGCTTTGTTCTACGATTAGGGGACAGTAAACTAATACTGACGGTTTCTTGTTCCTGTGACAGCTCTGTTTTAGTTGCTAGTTTGGCCTCTAATTTTTGAATGCTGTCAGTGACTAGCTTGTACAGTTCTTGGGTGTCAACTTGTGTGGGTGTGGCTGTGACAGTACTAGCTGCCATGTCAATTTGCCCAGTCTTTTTACCTGGTCTTTTTCCAGTTCTGCAGTCCCGTGACAAGTGACCACTCATCCCACATTTGAAGCAATGGTCGCACTGGTCTCCATTGTTGACTAACTGACAGTTCTTGCAGCCACGTTTTCTGAAGGCTCTTGAGTGAAAGGGGCTCTGGGAGATTCACGTATGGTTTTCTTGATCTCCTCCATTTCACCTTTGAGCTGCGTTACCATGTTAAGGAGCTCGGACTCAGTATGGGTTGGTGTGGCCTGTAATTTGGGTGTTTTACCTTTTATTGGGGCAGGAAGGCATGCCTGACTGTCCACACTTGCCACTGTCGTCTCTGGAACTGCTTCCACATGAAGTTCTCTGACTTTAGGTTCTTTCACATGCTTTTTGAATTTTTGATGTCTCTCCCATTCAAGACTAGCTGCTGCATTTATTTTAGTAATTAATAGCTCATCTGTGACGGCAGGGTCCCTCCAGGTAGCGCTTTAGTTGGTATTTCACATCAGCACTAATCAGTCCTGTGTCCACAGCCCTCAGGAACTTCCTCTGAATCAGGTCGGGGCTGTACTGCTCTTCAGTGCCAGGCTCTTTAGATGCCACTAGCAGTCTTTTCTTTCAACTCAATAGCACGAAACAGGAAGTTCTGCGGTGACTCACTACTGTCCTGTGTTAGATTTATTAAGCGATTGTACAGGTCGGTGGAACTGTCCTCCTTATAATGTCCTCGCAGGATTGTGCGCAGCTGGGACAGGGTGAGATCGGATTTGATCTCCAGCATATCACGTAAACTCAGACCTGGACTCACTGCTCTGACAAACCGCTTCAATAATCTCAGCCTCACTGTGATTCTTCTTTAGGCCCATTTCAATCTGGTGGATGAGGTTAGAATAGGACAGTTTGTCTCGTTGGCCCCGCTCGCCAATCTGACCGTTAATTCTAAACTCTCTCCTAATAGTCACTTCTGGCAATGGGGGAGTTGGGGAAAGCAACAGGTGTTGTAACAGTAGCGCATCTGTATGGTTGATTTGCCCTTCCGGTTGTTAGCTTTGCTATTTCTTCTTCAAGCTTTTTAGTTGAATCCAGAAAACTTTTCTTGCAGAGCCGTGTATTGCTTTTGTAAACTCGCCCAGTGCTTCTGCATCCTGACTGGCGCTCACGTCTCCCGCCATCTTCTGTGGCGGCAGTTCGGCGGGCGTAGCATCATTAGCATACGCGATTAGCTTTAGCAGAAACGTGCGTGCTATATCCTCTTCTTCACTTTCAATAGTCTTTTCAACTTGCTCGCTTATCAGTCTTATCAGCATGTGGTTTTTTTTTGACGGCTTTACTGTGTCTATCTTGACGAAAGAACACACATCATGTAGCTGTTCAAGCTGTAGTTGCACCAAAGCCTCACTTAGCTTATCCTGTAGCAGCTCGAACTCCATTGTTTTTCTTTTTCCTCCGTCTTGACTCACCGTTGTTCAAAACACAGCTGAACCATCCTCTGCTACCAAATTTTGTTGCACTTGTAAAGAAGAGGCAGGTTCTTCAGATTTTCAGTGGTTTTATTGCGGTGGGCATCAACAGGCAACTGCATTCTCGTTCACATTCATTGTCGCTACTTTTCTCTCTGTCTCTGTGTCTCTGTCTTTCTATGTCTCTCTTTCGCGCGCGGCGCGCGGCTTCTTCTCTAAACTGTTCCAAAACAGCGAACGCCACCTGGTGGCGCCAGTATGCTACAGCATTGTTTTCACATATTTTGTACTTCAATGTACTACCACAGTCTTTATAAGACGTTTTTAAGAAAATAAAAATACATTGCTTTCAAACTAAAATGTATTAAAAAAATAAAATATGGGGGGTGTCCAAATTATCTTCATAATAATGTCCCTTTTCCCACATTCAGCCTTTAGCTCGTCTTCAACCTTTAGCTCGTCTTCAACCTTTAGCTCGTCTTCAGCCTTTAGCTCGTCTTCTGCCTTTAGCTCGTCTTCAGCCTTTAGCTCGTCTTCAACCTTTAGCTCGTCTTCTGCCTTTAGCTCGTCTTCAGCCTTTAGCTCGTCTTCAACCTTTAGCTCGTCTTCAGCCTTTAGCTCGTCTTCTGCCTTTAGCTCGTCTTCTGCCTTTAGCTCGTCTTCAGCCTTTAGCTCGTCTTCTGCCTTTAGCTCATTTTCAGCTTTAGCTCGTCTTTAGCCTTTAGCTCGTCTTTAGCCTTTAGCTCGTCTTTAGCCTTTAGCTCGTCTTCAGCCTTTAGCTCGTCTTCTGCCTTTAGCTCGTCTTCAGCCTTTAGCTCGTCTTCAGCCTTTAGCTCGTCTTCAGACTTTAGCTCGTCTTTAGCCTTTAGCTCGTCTTCAGCCTTTAGCTCGTCTTCAGTCTTTAGCTCATCTTTAGCCTTTAGCTCGTCTTCAGTCTTTAGCTCGTCTTCAGTCTTTAGCTCGTCCTTAGCCTTTAGCTCGTCTTCAGCCTTTAGCTCGTCTTTAGTCTTTAGCTCCTCTTCACCCTTTAGCTCCTCTTCAGCCTTTAGCTCGTCTACAGCCTTTAGCTCGTCCTTAGCCTTTAGCTCGTCTTCAGCCTTTAGCTCGTCTTCTGCCTTTAGCTCGTCTTCAGCCTTTAGCTCGTCTTCAGCCTTTAGCTCGTCTTCTGCCTTTATCTCGTCTTTAGCCTTTAGCTCGTCTTCGCCCTTTAGCTCGTCTTCATCCTGTAGCTCGTCTTTAGCCTTTAGCTCGTCTTCACCCTTTAGCTCGTCTTTAGCCTTTATCTCATCTTTAGCCTTTAGCTCGTCTTTAGCCTTTAGCTCGTCTTCACCCTTTAGCTCGTCTTTAGCCTTTATCTCGTCTTTAGCCTTTAGCTCGTCTTTAGCCTTTAGCTTGTCTTTTGCCTTTATCCCCAATTTACTTTACATTGAAATAGTGTGTCCCCTCTCTCTGTAAACTGTTGTAACTGTCAAACCCGTCATTTTGGATTTAAAATGTTCATATTAACCCTCTCTACATGATCCTGGTGTTTTTATTTGGCTATTGTGTCTGGCGTCTTCTTTCCCTGAGGTCACTCCCTTAGTGATCAATCCGATTTTCAACAAAAAAGTGACTGAAAAGTGATTAAAAAACTGTTGGCTAACGCTAGCTAGCTTGTTACTGTAATGTTATTTGAGAGGGACTTGTTTAACAGCTCAAAACAGCTCACCTCTACTAGTTCCAGTTAAGTCAGATTGTGTTAAAACAAAACTCAGATTGAAGTCTAACTTGTGTAACAGAGATCTAGAGAGAGCAGTGCCTCTAGTTAGCGTCACACCCCCCAGAGAATCTCGACATGACATCAGCTGCAAAGTATGAACTGATTCAAACTAAATCCAAAAGAGCTACATTAAAGTTGCACTGTGTAACTCTTCTGCCGTAAGTAAGTGCGTGCTTCCTGTTGAACCGGTGATGCGGACGGGAAGGGGCGTTACCTTCAACAGCCTCGCTCCTGATTGGCTCTTTTGTTGCTATGATACTCGCGGCCGGGACTTCCTAATATGGAACCTGGCTCCAAATTCGCCGCTATAATCTAGAACGATATTAGTTAATTGGATTTAACAGATCTAACTGTGACTAAAACCTTAATATTTCCCTTAATAAGTCCTTTTGCTGTTTATGACATGAATAGTGCTGCGTCGTCATGGAAACAGGACCCTCTCTGCCGGCCTTGACATTTCAGCCAAAAAATGTAAAACTAATGGTTTTATTACATCAATTAAATCACACTTTTGTATTTTTTAGATCTAAAATTCTCTCAGGCATGACATAAATATAAGTATTATGTCAGATCTGTGTTATTTTGAGGAGTTAAACGTTCCGAGATTTCAGAAATGGCCTCTCGTGTCTTGGGCCGAGTAGCGCTAGCTTTGTCTGTTAGATAGAATATGCTTTTTTTGGACAAATAATGGGATTTTTTTGGTTTGAAGAGGAGCAGTTTATGTTTCTTTCTAAAGGTAGATGTTTAGAAAGCTACTAGCAAAGGGTTTACTGCACTCTGACCTCATGGGACAGTTAGATTCGTGGCTTAGTTAGCAGTAGAAGCAGTTAGCTAGCTCTGATTGACATGAAACGCTAAGCCCCGCCCTCGCACGAAATGCCGAGACTTTAGGGAGTCCGGCAAACGCAACCGAAAAAGTTTTAAGATTCTCAAGAAAAAACACAAACGGATTTAAATGGCTAACGCTAGCTAGCTTGTGACTGTAACGTTACTTCAGTTCTAGCTAACTCACTTCTTTCTGATCAGATTATGCTAAAACAAAACTCAGATTGAAAGTCGAACTCGAGTAACAGCTTCAGACAGAGCAGTGCCTCCAGTTAGCGTCACACCCTCCGGAGAATCTCGACATGACATCAGCTGCAAAGTATGAGCTGATTCAAACTAAATCCAAAAGAGCTACATTAAAGTTGCGCTGCGTAACTCTTCTGCCGGCTGCTCGTTTCCATGGAGACGCCTGGACCTGATGTTACATTTACATTTACTCCCAAAACGTCCTAAAAAAAACAAGATACCCACAGACTCGTTTATAAAAGTGTTTTTTCCGAGCGTCCGAGCGTTCGGAGAAAGTTCAGAGTTTCTGTTCGTTTCAGTTGAAGTTGCACAATAAATTATTCAAGCAGAAATGAAAAGCTAAACGGAGGCTAAACACTGTCTGAGCTCTGAGGCTGAGCAGAGGAGAGCGCTGCCGATACCAGGGGGAAAACTGTCCTTGTGTCCTTAGGCAAGACACTTTACTCAAAACTGCCTGGTGTGTGTGTGTGTGTGTGTGTGTGTGTGTGTGTGTGTGTGGCGTGTGTGTGTGTTGGTGGTGCAGGGAGGGGCTGATGGTGCAGATTAGCAGCCTCACTTCTGTCAGTTTGTCCCAGGGCGGCTGTGGCCACAGAAGCATCTCACAGCGTCTTTGTAAAACATGCTGCTGTACTGTGTAAACTAATGCTACTACTACTCTTTTTCTCTCTTTCGCCCTATCTCTCCCCCTCACCTCACCTCACCTCTCTCCTCTCCTCCTTCCTCTCCTCTCCTCTCCTCTCTCCTCCTCTCCTTCTCCCTCATAATCACTCTGTGTGGTTTTCTTCATATCTCCTCCTCTCTTCCTCCTCTCCTCCTCTCTCCTCCTCTCCTCCTCTCTCCTCTCTCCTCCTCTCTCCTCCTCGCCTCTCTCATAATCACTCTGTGTGCTGTTGTTCATCTCTCCTCCTCTCTCCTCTCCTCCTCTCTCCTCCTCTCTTCTCTCCTCTCTCCTCCTCTCTCATAATCACTCTGTGTGCTGTTGTTCATCCTCCTCCTCCTCTCTCCTCTCTCTGTTGTTCATATCTCCTCCTCTCTCTCTCCTCTCTCCTCCCCTCTGTCCTCCTCTGTCCTCCTCTCCTCCCTCCTCTCTCTCTCTCCTCTCTCCTCTCTCTCTCCTCTCTCTCTCTCTCCTCTCTCTCTCATAATCACTCTGTGTGCTGTTGTTCATATCTCCTCCTCCCCTCTCCTCTCCTCCTCCTCCTCCTCTCCTCCTCTCTTCTCCTCTCTCCTCTCTCCTCCTCTCTCCTCTCTCCTCTCCTCTCTCCTCTCTCTCCTCTCCTCTCTCTCCTCCTCCTCTCCTCCTCTCTCCTCTCTCTCTCTCTCTCCTCCTCTCTCCTCTCTCTTCCTCTCTCTCCTCTCCTCCTCTCCTCTCCTCTCTCCTCTCTCTCCTCCTCTCTCCTCCTCCTCTGCTGTTGTGTTCATATCCGTGGACAGACCTAATCATCACCTGTGATTCAGAATAAAACTCACAAACACAAATGTGGTTTTGTGCTGCAAACTCACGGCTCGGCTCTGACTTTGTGAAATGGGCTCAGGAAATGCAGACGGACCTCGGGAAAAATGCAAAAAAACAAGACTAAAAATCCCAAATTAACTGTCAAATAAAAGTGGAGCTGGAGAAGCAAACGGCCCAGAGTGATACATGTGCACACACCTGCGGCTGGAGGCGGTCGCCAAGGAGACGGCTGATGCTAAATGGACTTTTCAGAGTTTTCTCCCTCGTTATAACGCTGGTCCTTCATCAAAAACATGCCTGAAGAGGTTTAACATGGCGTTCATGCATGTCTGAATAATCTAGTGATCTCTCCCGGGCCCCGTGGAGCTCAGCAAAGTCCACCCAATCCCATTCATTTTCCTCTTTCCAAAAAAAAGAATATTAAAAGTTTAAAAGCTCGCTCCGGGATAATCACCATAATGACCATAAGTCCCAGAGCAGAAGTGTCCAACTCAAAGTCACATTGGGCCGAAATTAAAAACTGAGACAAATTCTCTGGCCAAACTCAAGATTTATTGGAAAATTGGTTGCACCTGATGTAACGTTTAACCTTTTCATATGGAAACAAACTTTAGTTTTGCTTAAACATAAAATCTGGAACAACTCAAGCTCAATATTACAAACAGAGAGAAATTAAATTTGAAATAAAAGATAAAAGAATAAAAGATAAAGAAAATAAATCATGTCTCTCTCTGTAGTAATTAACTTGGCCGATGTGACTAGTAGCTCAGTCGCTAATGAGTGTCAGCAGAAAAGGAGCGACGCTTTCTGACTACACACCAGCGTATTAGCAAAGCATTCTGGGATTTGTAGTATTAGTGGTACATGAGCCAGTGGGCCAGCTCTAATGCGCATTTGATATGATCTCACGGCCAAATATAATTACACCATGGGCCAGATTTTGCCCCCGGGCCTGAGTTTAACATATGTGGTCCATAATTTTATTTAAAATCTGTTTCTGAAACTTTATAAACCACAAAGTTATTAAAGCGTTTTACTTAATCTTGCATTTTAAACAGCCTTTAAAGAAACCGCTTTTGAATTTGTCATAAAGTCTATTGGAAAAATGAATGGGAAATTTACTTCCAGTACAATCGTGTACAAGGCTCCGCCCACAAGCCAACGTCACCCGAGCTCCCACATGACAATCCTCCATAAATATACAAAAACATGATACAAAACTGTGCACTACAACTTCACAAACCTGGTGTGATGTGCAGTCGTTTCATTAGTGGGATGAAGCTGACTGTGTTGTGATGGCGCTCTGAAGGGGGAGGGACTTAGTGCAGAGAGCAAAGAGAGGGGGAGACTTACAAAAGCGAAAGAGGAACATGTTAATATGTTGTTTTGGGTGATTACGGCATATTCACAACAATAAAAGGAAACACAGTGATCTAATAACGTCATGTGTGATCTGTTAATGTCAAATAGACGTAAAATCCTCTTTTCTTTAATCACATTTTAATGAAACGGAGTCGAGTCGTGTGTAATGGGCCGTGTTCAGCTGCTGTGTTTTTAATGGAGACGTCTACAGCCAGTTCTCCGTCAGTAAAACACTGCGGTTTGGAGCAGACAGAGTAAGATTTAGATTTTAAATGGACCTAACTGTCCCCAGATACAAGGTCAAACTTCAAATTAAAGAAAAGTTTTACTGATAATGACTATAATCTGATTTATTCTTAAGTACAATAACTTTGGACAAGATGTTTATGTTATACCATAAATTTCATACTATAAAGCCTGAATACAAGTCGCACCAGCTAAATTTGAAAAGAAAATCAATCAGGACGCAGAACACAAAGGTCTACAGTCCCTCAGCCAATCAGGACGCAGAACACAATGGTCTACAGTCCCTCAGCCAATCAGGACACAGAACACAATGGTCTACAGTCCCTCAGCCAATCAGGACGCAGAACACAATGGTCTACAGTCCCTCAGCCAATCAGGACGCAGAACACAGTGGTCTACAGTCCCTCAGCCAATCAGGACACAGAACACAATGGTCTACAGTCCTTCAGCCAATCAGGACGCAGAACACAATGGTCTACAGTCCCTCAGCCAATCAGGACGCAGAACACAGTGGTCTACAGTCCCTCAGCCAATCAGGACACAGAACACAATGGTCTACAGTCGCTCAGCCAATCAGGACGCAGAACACAATGCACCATCAGTTCCTTAATACCAAACTTACTTGCAGTGGCCCTTATCGTAAAAGCCGCATCTTATACATTTCTTTGTGTGTTTTCCATGATGAGGGTGTGTGCACGATGCGTAAAATGACAGTTCAAAATCAAAACTAACATATTCTTCAGCGCATAATCTTTCCCTCTGGTGGAATTGCTAAAAGTAAAAACCTTAAAAATATAAAATAAACAGAGAATCTTGAATCAAAAAGTCTGTTTTTTTGAATGAAGATTTAGGATAAAAAAAAATGCCATAACGCCCCACGTCTGCCTCACTTTTGCATTTACTTTCTTGAGAGTGCCCCCTAGTGGCCGTTCGTAAGTATAACTATAAATTACTCGCACTGTTGTATAAGCCGCAGAGTTCAAAGCGTGGGGAAAAAAGTCGCAGCTCATAGTCTGAAATTACACTAATTTGGTTGTAAAGGTTGATTATACCTGTTGCAGTTCACTTTTTTGACCAGTAGGGGGAGTTTTTTGGTAATAGCTATAGAGAATTTGCTTGGCTCGTTT
>JAIEZT010000304.1:18787200-19057655 GCA_019594935.1 Periophthalmus modestus
TCAACTTTCCAAACATTTGGAGAAGTTTGAGTTTCATAGTTTGAAAATGGGACACTTCATCTGAGGTGAGTTTAAATGTGTCGTGTTAAAGTACAACTACTGCTACTATTGCTGTCAAAGTACTGCTACTACTGTCAAAGTACTACTACTACTGTCAAAGTACGTGCTACTGTTGTCAAATACTGCTACTACTACTGTCAAAGTACTGCTACTGTTGTCAAAATACTGTTACTACTACTGTCAAAGTACTGCTCAAAATACTGTTGTCAAAATACTGCTACTACTACTGTCAAAGTACTGCTACTACTACTGTCAAAGTACTGCTACTACTGTCAAAGTACTGCTACTACTACTGTCAAAGTATTGCTACTACTACGTGGCGGTGAGTACAGGGCTGTTTGATTGTTTGCTGCTATAGTATGGTGCAGGTGGGATGGGCCCATGTTCTTTATAGATTTATACGTCAGGAGGAGAACTTTAAATTTACTTCTAAACTCGTCAGAAACTCCAGAAACTCCAGAAACTCCAGTATGCTGTGGTGTCTTTGTTACTTCCTGTTAGGAGCCGGGCTGCTGCTGTGTGAAACTCGTTGGAAGCTTTTTAAAGAGCTCTCAGGGCATGTGGCCAGTGGAGAATTATAGTAATCTAGTCTCCATGTAACAAATGTGTGGATGTTTTTCCGTGTCCCTTTTATGCAAGAAATTTCTTATTGTGGCGATATTACGCAAGTGGAAGAAGGATGTTACAGACTTGGTTTATGTGCAGTGAGAGCTCTCGGTCAAAAAGGTTCCTCACAGTCGGGCTGGAGGCGGCTCTGACACTGTGCGGAGTGACTCTGGCCTTCGGGGTTTTGAACAATGACCTTTGTTTTTTCAGGGTCAAGAAGCAGATAGTTAAGTGTCATCCAGGTTTTTGTGTTTTTCTGATATGACCTAACGCCAACATATAAAGTGTGAACAGGACTGGACCAAGTACAGAGCCCTGTGGCCCCCCACAGGCTTCCTCAGAACATCATATTAAACTGGTATCATCAGATAAGTAGGATTTAAACACACCGAGGCCGACACCTGTGTACAAATCTATCCTCCTTAGTACAGTGTTCTACTTCACGTTCTATCCTCCTTAGTACAATGTTCTACCTCACGTTTTATCCTCTGTAGTACAGTGTTCTGCTTCACATTCTATCCTCTGTAGTACAGTGTTCTACTTCACATTCTATCCTCTGTAGTACAGTGTTCTACTTCATCTTCTATCCTCTGTAGTACAGTGTTCTACTTCACATTCTATCCTCTGTAGTACAGTGTTCTACTTCATCTTCTATCCTCTGTAGTACAGTGTTCTACTTCACATTCTATCCTCTGTAGTACAGTGTTCTACTTCACATTCTATCCTCTGTAGTACAGTGTTCTACTTCATCTTCTATCCTCTGTAGTACAATGTTCTACTTCACATTCTATCCTCTGTAGTACAATGTTCTACTTCATCTTCTATCCTCTGTAGTACAGTGTTCTACTTCACATTCTATCCTCTGTAGTACAATGTTGTACTTCACATTCTATCCTCTGTAGTACAATGTTCTACTTCACATTCTATCCTCTGTAGTACAATGTTCTACTTCATTCTATCCTCTGTAGTACAATGTTCTATTTCACATTCTATCCTCTGTAGTACAATGTTCTACTTCACGTTTTTTCCTCTGTAGTACAATGTTCTACTTCATTCTATCCTCTGTAGTACAATGTTGTACTTCACGTTCTATCCTCTGTAGTACAATGTTCTACTTCACGTTTTATCCTCTGTAGTACAATGTTCTACTTCACGTTTTTTCCTCTGTAGTACAATGTTCTACTTCATTCTATCCTCTGTAGTACAATGTTGTACTTCACGTTCTATCCTCTGTAGTACAATGTTCTACTTCACATTCTATCCTCTGTAGTACAATGTTCTACTTCACGTTTTTTCCTCTGTAGTACAATGTTCTACTTCACATTCTATCCTCTGTAGTACAATGTTCTACTTCACATTCTATCCTCTGTAGTACAATGTTCTACTTCACATTCTATCCTCTGTAGTACAATGTTCTACTTCACATTCTATCCTCTGTAGTACAATGTTCTACTTCACATTCTATCCTCTGTAGTACAATGTTCTACTTCACATTCTATCCTCTGTAGTACAATGTTCTACTTCACATTCTATCCTCTGTAGTACAGTGTTCTACTTCACATTCTATCCTTTGTAGTAAAATATTGTCAACAGCTAATAAAACGTCATTTGTGACTTTAAGTTGTGCAATTTCTGAATCCTGTTACTACTACTACCACTACTACTACTACTACCACTACTACCACTACTACTACTGCTATTACTACTACTGTCAAAGAGCTGTGACTAAACCAGGACTAAATAAAAGTAAAGAGTGACTAAACAAGCGTCTCAAACACTGCAGACGTCCACATAAGTCTCTGTTTTTCACTTCTGATCCTTAAAAGTGGAACCTTCTCATTATTAGTTTGTGATGGGTTCAGACGTGTCACATGAATGTTTCGTGTTAAAGTCGTTTCCCTGACGACGTCTCTGTGGTTGAATAACGGCTCCACTTTCTGAAGCTATTGTGAAAAAATCATTTCACTTCTGTTAATTTATTATTGTGATTTACACTTGTGATCGATTCATTGAGATTTCTCCAGAACATTTACATTAACCCGTAAAACTTCAGTCCAGCTCATTAAACTCTCTCTCTCTTTTACGCTCTCTCTTTCTCTCTTTCTCTTCCTCCCTCTCTTCTCTCCTCTTTATTAAAGTGACCTGTACCTGAGAGAAGTGCAGATATAAAACAGAACTTACAGAAACAGGACGTGTCCTACAGACGAGAGGCACAAGCAACGATTTAAAGAGAACAGGTCTGAGACCAGGTTTAGTCCAGGTTCAGTCCAGGTTTAGTCCAGGTTCAGTCCAGGTTTTGTCCAGGTTTAGTCTGGGTTTAGTCCTGGTTTAGTCCAGGTTTAGTCCAGGTTCAGTCCAGGTTCAGTCCTGGTTCAGTCCTGATTTAGTTTTGGTTTAGTTCGGGTTCAGTCCTGGTTTAGTCCTGGTTTAGTCCTGGTTTAGTCCTGGTTTAGTCCTGATTTAGTCCAGGTTCAGTCCTGGTTTAGTTCCGGTTTAGTCCTGATTTGGTCCTGGTTTAGTCCAGGTTCTGTCCAGGTTTAGACCTGGTTTAGTTCTGGTTTAGTCCAGGTTTAGTCCTGATTTAGTCCAGGTTTAGTCCAGGCTCAGTCCTGGTTTAGTTCTGGTTTAGTCCTGATTTAGTCCAGGTTTAATTCTGGTTTAGTCCTGATTTGGTCCTGGTTTAGTCCAGGTTCAGTCCTGGTTTAGTTCTGGTTTAGTCCTGATTTAGTCCAGGTTCAGTGCTGGTTTAGTTCTGGTTTAGTCCTGATTTAGTCCAGGTTCTGTCCAGGTTTAGTCCAGGTTCAGTCCTCGTTTAGTCCTGGTTTAGTCCAGGTTCAGTCCTGGTTAGTCCAGGTTTAGTCCAGGTTTAGTCCTGGTTTAGTCCTCCGTTTAGTCCAGGTTTAGTCCTGGTTTAGTCCAGGTTAGTCCAGGTTCAGTCCTCGTTTAGTCCTGGTTTAGTCCAGGTTCAGTCCTGGTTTAGTCCTGGTTTAGTCCAGGTTCTGTCCTGGTTTAGTCCAGGTTCTGTCCAGGTTCAGTCCTCGTTTAGTCCTGGTTTAGTCCAGGTTCAGTCCTGGTTTAGTCCTCAAGGTTTAGTCCAGGTTCTGTCCTGGTTTAGTCCAGGTCTGTCCAGGGTTCAGGTTCGTTTAGTCCTGGTTTAGTCCAGGTTCTGTCCTGGTTTATTGGCTGTTGACGTTCTAATCCTGTGTCCTCATTAAATCGTCTGTCATTGATTTGAATGGCGTTTCCATGGAGACAGACTTTAAGACTCTGCTCTGTCTGAAGACGCAGAGTCAAATATGAACACCTCCCAACCACAAGGTCACCGGTTCAGCTCCCAGACAGCTCCCAACTGTGTGTCTGATTCCACCCATCAACAAAACATGCACATAGTTCCGTCCCGGTTTAGTCCAAATTTTGTCCTGGTTTAGTCCAAATTTACACCTGGTTTAGTCCTGGTTCAGTCCTGGTTTAGACCTGGTTTAGTCCTTATTTAGTCCTGGTTTAGTCCTGGTTTAGTCCTGGTTTAGTCCTGGTTTAGACCTGGTTTAGTCCTGGTTTAGTCCTGGTTTAGTCCAAATTTACACCTGGTTTAGTCCTTATTTAGTCCTGGTTTAGTCCTGGTTCAGTCCTGGGTTAGTCCTGGTTTAGACCTGGTTTAGTCCTGGTTTAGACCTGAGTCTTTTTTTTAGTTTTCATATTTTACTGTTGGTGAATATTTTGTAACTTTTCTGTATAAATGTCATAAATAAACGTCATCTCTTCTTTTCTCTGTGATGAAGTGATGTCCTGTCTCCACTTCTCTTTTCTCTCCTTCTCTCTTCCCTCCTTCTGTCAGTGAATATTCATATGAGTGATGCCTTGTCTCCTCTCCTCCTTTTTCTCCCCTCTGCTTCCTCCTCTTTTTTCTTTCCTCTCTCCTCTCTCATCCCTCTTTCCTTCCCCTGGTGAATATTCATATCAGTGATGCCTTCTCTCCTCCTCTCCGTCCACTCTCTCTCCTTTCTCATCCCTCTCTTCTTCTGTTGGTGAATATTCATATCAGTGATGCCTCCCTTCCTCCTCTCTTTCCTCCTCTCCTCCTTTATCTCTCCTCCTCTCTCTCTCAGGTCTCCTTCCAGCTTTCAATATTCATACCAGTTTAATCCTAATGCCTAATCCTCCTCTCCTCTCTTTCCTCCTCTTTCCTCTCCTCTCTCTTGAATCCCTCCCTCTCTCTTTTCTTTTCTCTTCTCCCCTCTCCTTCTCAATTATCTTCTTTTCTCTTCTGTCCTCCTCTCCCCTCTCCTCCTCCTTTCTGTTCTCTCCCCTTTTCCATTTCCTGTCTCTCTCCTCTAGTCCATCTTTCCTCCCCTCCTTCTTTCTCCTCCTCCCTCTCTCACCCCTTTGTCCTCTCTCCCCCCTCTCTCTCCTCCTCCTCTGATCTTTCTCCTCTCCTCCCTCTCTCACCTCTCCTCTCTCCCATCCCCCCTCTCCACGCCTCCTTCTCTTCCCTCCTCCTTCCTTCCTCTCTTTCTCTTCTCTTCTCTTCTCCTCCTCCTTTCTCTCGCATCCCTCCTCCCTCTCTCATCAGTCCTCTTTCTCCTCCCTCTCTTTCTCTCCTCTCCTCCTCCCTCTCATCCCTCCTCCCTCTCCTCCTCCCTCCTCTCTCATCCTCCCCCTCAGTCCCTCTCTCCTCCCTCCACCTTCCTCTCTCATTCATCCTTCTCAGTCCCTTTCCTCTCCTCCTCCCTCTCAGTCCCTCTCTCATTTCAGTCCCTTTCTCCTCTCAGTCTCTCTTTCCTCTCTTCCTCTCCTCCCTCCTCTCTCATACCTCTTCCCCCCCAGATCCCAGTCCCTCTCTCCCTCTCCCTCCACCACCTCCCTCTCTCATCCCCCCTTCTTAGTCCCCTTTCCTCTCCTTTTCCTCTCTCAGTCCCTTTCTCATCTCAGCCCCCCTCCGTCTCCCCTCCTCCTCCCTCTCAGTCCCTCTCTCCTCTCCTCTCTCCTCCTTTCTCTCATCCCTCTGTCCTCCTCCCTCCTCCTCCCTTCTCCTCCCTTTCAGTCCCTCTCTCTTCTCTTCCTCTCCTCCTCCTCCCTTCTCCTTCCTCTCAGTCTCTCTCTCCTCTCTTCCTCTCCTCCTCTCTCTCATCCCTCTCTCCTCCTCCCTTCTCCTCCCTCTCAGTCCCTCTTTCTTCTCCTCCTCCTCTCTCTCATCCCTCTCTCCTCCTCCCTCTCAGTCCCTCTCTTCCTCTCCTCCTCCTCCTCTCTCTCCTCCTCCCTCCTCCTCCCTCCTCCCTGTCAGTCCCTCTCTCCTCCTCTCTCTCCTCCTCTCTCCTCTCCCTCATCCCTCTCTTCCTCTCTTGCATATTCATATCAGTTTAAACTTCACGCCTGAAGTCTTGGTGAATTTTACATTTGCCTCGTGGCTCCACAGAATCTGCAGAGTCAAGATTTAAAGTTTCCTAAAAAAACTTTTATGAACTTCACTTTGTACAGCACAAAGTTTAGTCCCAGTTCAGTCCTGGTTTAGTCCTGGTTAGGTCCTGGTTTAGACCTGGTTTAGACCTGGTTTAGTCCTGCTTCAGTCCCAGTTCAGTCTTGGTTTAGCCCTAGTTTAGTCCTGGTTTAGTCCTGGTTTAGTCCTGGTTTAGTCCCGTTTTAGTCCTGGTTTAGTCCTGGTTTAGACCTGGTTTAGTCCTGGTTTAGTCCTGGTTTAGATCTGGTTCAGTCCTGGTTTAGTCCTGGGTTAGATCTGGTTTAGACTTGGTTTAGTCCTGGTTTAGTCCTGGTTTAGTCCTGGTTTAGTCCTGGTTTAGCCCTGGTTTAGATCTGGTTCAGTCCTGGTTTAGTCCTGGTTTAGATCTGGTTTAGTCTTGGTTTATCACCTTGTCCTTTCAGATTCATCTTTTATTTATTCTATCCTTTCTTCCTGGTCCGACCTTCCCAAAATGGCCGCCCTCTGCGTCGCTCTAGTGGGTTGTGAAAGATGGCTCATAAACAGACATTTTTCACAGGTAATACGCAGATATATATTACACAGGTTTATCTCGGGTTTAACTGTTTGTTCCACTCTCTCCTCTGTGTCCCATGTTTTTACTCAGATAAAATCTTTAATTCTCTCGTGTTTCTCACTCTGCACTTTGCACAAACAGATCATAAAACACGAGTGAGAATGTGGAGGCTCAGTCCTGTGGTTTAGTCCTGATTTAGTCCTGGTTTAGTCCTGATTTAGTCCAGGTTTAGTCCTCGTTTAGTCTTGGCTTAGTTCTGATTTAGTTCTGGTTTAGTCCTGGTTTAGTCCTGGTTTAGTCCTGAGTTAGTCCTGGTTTAGTCCTGGTTTAGTCCTGAGTTAGTCCTGGTTTAGTCCTGGTTTAGTCCTGAGTTAGTCCTGGTTTAGTCCTGAGTTAGCCCTGGTTTAGTCCTGGTTTAGTCCTGAGTTAGCCCTGGTTTAGTCCTGGTTTAGTCCTTGTTTCGTCCTGGTTTAGTCCTGATTTAGTTCTGGTTTAGCTCTGATTTAGTCCTGGTTTAGTCCAGGTTTAGTCTTGGTTTAGTCCTGGTTTAGTCTTGGTTTAGTCCAGGTTTAGTCCAGGTTTAGTCTTGGTTTAGTCCTGGTTTAGTCCTTGTTTAGTCCAGGTTTAGTCCTGGTTTAGTCCTGGTTTAGTCCTTGTTTAGTCCTGGTTTAGTCCTTGTTTAGTCCAGGTTTAGTCTTGGTTTAGTCCTGGTTTAGTCCTTGTTTAGTCCTTGTTTAGTCCTGGTTTAGTCTTGGTTTCGTCCTGTTTTAGTCCTGGTTTAGTCCTGGTTTAGTTCTGGTTTAGTCCTGGTTTTGTCCTTGTTTAGTCCAGGTTTAGTCCAGGTTTAGTCTTGGTTTAGTCCTGTTTTAGTCCTTGTTTAGTCCAGGTTTAGTCCTGGTTTAGTCCCGGTTTAGTCCTGGTTCAGTCCTTGTTTAGTCCAGGCTTAGTCTTGCTTGTTCCTTCATCAAAAACATGTCTGTAGATGTTTTCGATGTCATCCATGCATGTTTAAGTAATCTAGAGATCTCTGCTGGGACCTATTCCAAGCCTCTTTACCTGTAAGATTCTGTACAACGCTCCGCCCACAAGCCTACAGATGTACTTTCATTTGTGCGGTGCAGCTGATTGTGTTGTGATAGTGCTCTGAAGGGGGAGTGAGTTAGCAAAGGGAGCAAAGTGTCAGAGCGTCAAAAGCGAAAGTGAAACCTATAAAACGTGTTAAATCGTGGTTCTGGGCGACTTCAACACACCTCCTCGTTAACATGCTGCGTCCAGAGTGTCCCCAGACCCCGCTGTCCTCTCCCGTCTCTGACTCGGACAGACCCAGAGGACATTTGGGTTTTTATGAACCTGAGACGACAGAATTCTCAGCACAAACTCATCTTTTATTTTTATCGGAGAGTTTATTTTTAAAGAGCAAATATTTGGATCCAAGTCACAAGGTTCAGCTCAAGTTTGGACAGAGGACGTTAACATGTGATTAAGACCTGGTTTAGTGTCATTTTAGTCCTGGTTTAGACCTGGTTTAGTCCTGGTTTAGTCCTGGTTTAGTCCTGGTTTAGTCCTGGTTTAGTCCTGGTTTAGACCTGGTTTAGACCTGGTTTAGACCTGGTTTAGTCCTGGTTTAGACCTGGTTTAGTCCTGGTTCAGTCCTGGTTATCCCTGTTTTAGTCCTGGTTTAGTCCTGGTTGTTAGTCCAGATTTAGTCCTGGTTTGGTCCTGGTTTGGTCCTGATTTAGTCCTGGTTTAGTCCAGATTCAGTCCTGTTTTAGTCCTGGTTTAGTCCTGGTTTAGTCCAGATTCAGTCCTGTTTTAGTCCTGGTTTAGTCCTGGTTTAGTCCTGGTTTAGTCCAGTTTTCAGTCCTGGTTTAATCCTGGTTTAGTCTTGTTTTAAGTCCTGTTTTAGTCCTGGTTTAGTTCTGTTTTGGTCCTTGTTTAAGTCCAGATTCAGTCCTGTTTTAATCCTTCTGTGGAGTCCTGGTTTAGACCAGAATCATATTTCAAGGTTTGGAAGGAACTGGTTCTCGCACTGTTGAATTCATTATCAGGGCATAACTGGGCGGGAGGGCATCTGACACACGAGTCCTGCCCCGTCTCATTTAAATCCCAGGTCTAAAATGAGACCACAGCATTTGTCACGTAATCATTAACGACGCACAAAACCGTTTCCTGGTGAGTTCTGCTCGTTACGGAGAGAGACGAGGGTCAAAAAGAGTTCACGGCTCAGTGCGTCGCAGGAATTAGATATTACACCTGCAATGGTCACAACTGTCTCGAGTGTTTGGCCCTGGTTCAGTTTAGACCTGGTTTGGTCTCAGGTTTGAGAAAAACATTTACATTCAACAGTGCGGACTGAACCAGGACTGAGAACAAAGGACTGAACCAGGACCTGAAATATGAATAAACCTGGACTAACCAGGTTAGAACCAGGACTGAAGGATTCTGAACCAGGACTAAACCAGGACTAAACCAGGACTAAACCAGGACTAAACCAGGGACTAAAACCAGGACTAAACCAGGACTAAACCATAACTAAACCAGGACTAAACCAGGAATAAACCAGGACTAAATCAAGACTAAACCAGGACTAAACCAGGACTAAACCAGGACTAAACCAGGACTGAACCAGGACTAAACCAGGACTAAACCAGGACTAAACCAGGACCAAACCAGGACCAAACCAGGACCAAACCAGGACTAAACCAAGACTAAACCAAGACTAAACCAAGACTAAACCAGGACTAAACCAAGACTAAACCAAGACTAAACCAGGACTAAACCAGGACTGAAACCTGGACTAAACCAGGACTAAACCAGGACTAAATCAGGACTAAACAAGAACTAAACCAGGGACTAAACCAGGACTGAACCAGGACTAAACCAGGACTAACCAGGACTAAATCAGGACTAAACAAGAACTAAACCAGGGATAAAACCAGGGATAAACCAGGACTAAACCAGGACTAAACCAGGACTAAACCAGGACTAAACCAGGACTAAATCAGGACTAAACAAGAACTAAACCAGGGATAAACCAGGACTGAACCAAGACTAAATCAGGACTAAATCAAGACTAAACCAGGACTAAATCAGGACTAAACAAGGACTAAACCAGGACTAAACCAGGACTTAACCTGGTCTAAACCAGGACTGAAGCAGGACTAAACAGCACCTTTAAATCTCAGCTGAATAAATCGTCTCTTTTGTAAATTCCAGGTTTTAAACTTCGAGCTGTCAATCAAAGAAAATGATGTGTCTCCGCGGCAACCGTAACCTCGAATTAGGCTCAGTCACATTAGAGGAGAAAATAGAAAAGAGCAAGACAGAGATACGAGAAAGAAGGACGGAGGAGAGGGAGAGGGGGAAGAGGAGGTGAAGAGAGAGGGAGGGGGCTTATAGAGAGAAAGATGAAGGGAGGGAGAGGCGGGAAAAAGAGAGAGGGAGGGGAGAGAAAGAGGGAAAGCGAGGGAGGGACTGAAATAGAAAGGGAGGGAGAGAGGAGAAAGGAGAGAATGAAGGGGGAAGAAAGAGAGAAGGAGTGGAGAAAGAGAGAGGGGGCTGAGGAAAAGAGGATTGTATAAAGAGAGCCAGGGAGGGAAATAAAGAGAGAGAAGGAAAGGAAGGGATAGAGAAGGGGTGAAGAGAGAGCGAGAATGAGAGACAGATAGAGGTCAGAGGGTGGAAAAGAGAGAAAGAGAGAGGAGGGGAGGAGACACAGCACATCTCCTTTCTCCTCTGCCTCTCTCAGCCTTCTACATCTCTTTCCTCATCTCTCTCCTCCGCTCTTCCCAGTCTCTCCTCTCTCTCTCCCTTTCTTTCTCTTCATTCTCTTACACCTTCTCTATTTATTGCTCTTCTCCTCTCTTTCCCTCCCTCACTACCTCCTTCCCACTCCATCTCGTCTGCCATTGCCTCTTTTTCCTCCTCGTTCACTCCCTCCCTCTCCTCTCTCCTCCTTTTCTCTTTTCCTTTCTCTCTCTTTTGCCCTAATGTCACGAGCAGCCACAATTTCAACAAAACAAATGCTCTGCTCTGGGAGGAAATGCAGAATATCATTAAAGGAGGATCAGTGCACACAACCTCAGGCTAACCACTCTGCCACAGCAGCACAGGGAGAACATGCAAACGCCCCCCCGCTAGCGTTAGCAACAGGTTTGATTGACAGCGTTGCTAAGCGCCCGCCCCTGCTGAACCAGCGGAGTGGACGATAAGGGCCGTTATATCCAACCGCCTCGCTCCGGGCTCTTTGGTTGCTGTGATACTTGTAATTGTGAAGGAAGCGATTACAGATCAGGTAGAGGGGGGAAAGCGGCGCAGAGGGTTTGTCCGGTACTTACAGCCCGAGAAATGTACTATCTATAGAAGTAATTTCACATACTGTCGGTACAAGTTCATATATATCACTAGTTGTTAACAGGAAGGTGGAATATATCAATAAAAGGTGCTTGCAGTCACTGAAAAGACGTATTACAAGACCTTTTGTCAACCTGAACATGAAGAGCTGTGTCCTGTGTCCCTCGCTCTCAGGGGGCCCCAAGCAGAATGTGTCTCTGGGCCCCTGGACAGTGGATGTACCTGGGCTCAACTAAAAAACAAAAAAAAAAAAAAAAAACCCAATTGTAACCTTTATAAAGGGATATTGAGGCTGCTGTAAACACCCGGCCCCTGTTTCCACTATAACTTTACATATTATATTATTTTTAGTACAAATGTATGGGCTCTTGGGGGCCCTCTGGTGGCCTTGGGGCCCTCAGCAGCTGCTCATTCTGTTTATAGGCTGGACCGGCCCTGTGTATAACTGAAGTAGCAGGTTCCAGTCACTTTCTTACAGAGAAACCTCAATATTTAAGACACAGTTTTCAACACACGAGGTTTAAGAATAAAGTAATAAAACCTTAAAAAATCACACTTTCAATACTCGTGCTTGGAATTCTAAATATGGAAGTCTGCTCCGGATCAGCCGCTGTGTTGGCGGATGAGCTTCATGTGGCTGAAGCTGGACGCTGTGGGAGACCAGACGTGGGATGATAGTGAAATTTGTTGTCACAATTATCGTGGCCAAAATAATTGTGAATAACGATTTTGTCACAATGGCTGTTGTTGCTGAAGCTTTAAAAATGTTCTGGATATCAAAGATTACAGTTTTAATTATGAATAGGCTCCATATTTAAACACTGAAGCTGCCATGTCGTTGCAAAGTTGTAGCTACTTTTAAGCTAATGTTGTGCATATTTTCAAACTTTACTATATATTGTTTTATGTAGCTCTGCCTAATATTGGTTTATAGAAATATAAAAGTGCGATTGTAAAGCACATTTGTTCTTTATAAGTTACAGTTTTAGAGTTTGCTCTTCAGTAAAAGTTGAAAACAGCGAGAGACGTCCTGGCTGTTTATCAGAGAGACTGTTCACTGTCTGTAAAGCGAGTTCCCAAACTGGAGGCAGGATAATGACGATTATCTTTGTTCACGATTATCATGATTATATAAAAAGTGCCACGACTGATTATTGTCGAGCCTTTTTATCACGATAAACGATGTTGTGGTTTATCGTCCCATCCTCACAGGTCACACTCCCTCAGTCCAGTTCTTTATTCAGTCTATGCTCCGCTCAGATCAGGAGTCTAACCCACACCCTCCTCACTGAAGGGAGGAGTCAGGATAACCACTCTGCCGCAGGGGGACGTTCTCATTAACTTCAGCCTGATTCTCTTTGATGTTTGACAGTTTGATTGACAGCTGTCATTGTATCTACATCTATCGCCGCAGACTCGCTCATTTTTATTCTTAAATTAACCACAGAACATCTACATTCTGCAAAGCTCAGACTTTCCAAACTTCACACTGAGACTTAAAGCTGTACTACGTAACTTTTCTGCTAGAGGGTCAATCTCCCGTTTGTTTCCATGGTGATCGTATCGCTGTGCGTCAAATGCTTTTGTTTCCATGGTATTCCGGTACTGCTGTGCGTTAAATGTTCCACAGTACAGATGAATGTATCCCCATGAGAGAAAAGCAGGCGATGATACTAGTCAAGTTACAGGTCTGATCCGTGGAGAGGCGAGCTCAGTCGTAGTACTGATACTTGGCAGGAGTCAAATCAAACGTCTAAACAGGACCATGAACGCCGCTCGTATCCATCACGGGCGCGCCTGGAAATGTGCAGGTTCTTATCTTGTGTGTTTTTTTTTTTCACCATGGTAACTGCTGAACATTCTTCCACAGAGACACATGTAGAACACCCCAGCGTGCACATTTCCGCTCCCGATTTCTGCCGTGTCTTGCCCAAAAGCACAAGAACAGCCTGCACATTCGCTTTTAGGGTTAGTCTTTGATTAGTCATTTGCCGAAGCAGTAAAAATAACTCAGGCCGATGTAGTTGTGGAAATATTGGAAAACAGATCATCGAAACGTATAATATAAACTTTACTGCCAATATTTAAAAGCTGCAAAATCGTTTCTAAAATAACACAAGCAGAAACATTTTTCAAACGAGGATAAGAGCGAGTTTACTTTCTCTACACAAGCGGTGAGATTGTACTGGTGAAAACGCTCATGTTGGGCACCAAGTTAACTGATTAATCACAACTATTGATCGATTATTGAAATGATTCTCAACTTATTTAGTAAAGGAATCATTGTACATTTGTGTTTGGTGTTTACGTAACCATCATTTTGCTAAGTTGTGGTTCGGCTTCAACGTTTTTTCCTGGGTTGGCTCCAGATTCCTCGTCCTGTGGTTGACGCGTCGCTCCCCAGTGCTACCAGTCCGCAGCTAGCACCTTCTCTAGTAGTACCGCCCACAATGAACAATAATGGATCTCCTGTATTTAAGACGTCATTGCGCCGATCAACCTCCTTTTTCACCTCCACCAGGACACGCCCACTGTGACACTTCCTTGTCACTTACACCTCAAATTCGGCAACGTCGTGTAGCCATTTTGATCACAACTGAAAAGAAAGTCCTCTGCTCGCTTTGTTGTCATGACTTTTACGGCAAAGTCGGCTCCTATTGGGCACCACTGTTTCCTAATGCAGAAGTCAGCGGATTTGTTTCTTTTATTAAGTCGTTTTAGATCAATATTGCGATTTAAAATGTCCAAATTAAAACGTAATGATCCAGAGGCGTCGCAGGTGCCTCTTCAGTAGAACACTCAGTCATGTCCTCATTACTTTACACGTATTCCTCCCTCTGACTATGATTAACCCCGCCCCTGCCCCGCCTTTTCTTTGATTAGCTCCGCCCCCTGTGTCACATGCTCCCCCTGAGGTCACCCCTGACTCCCGCCCACCGGCTCGGTTCAAACGCCGGCGTCGATAAAACACTTTAAAACCGTATAAAACGCACATCAGTCTCTCTCTGCTGCACAAGGCGACACATGTGACTCATTATAAACTCGTATTAATCACAAAATATGCAAACGAGTATGCAAATAAGGCGAAATAAATGCAGCCGCTCAAGCAGAAGGCGGGGTTATAAAAGTGTCAGGAAATATGGGGTGAATGGGACATAAACCGCATATGTGGCACGTTATCTTGGATGAGACGAGATTAAAACTAATGCGGAACGATTTGAAAAAAAATATCTGAGTGTGATTTTTCTGACAGGCCTTGGATTTGTGATTTATGTTTTATTAAAAGGATTCTGTTCAAAGTTAATTTTAAATACAGCCAGAAGATGAGACAAAAAGACTGAAATATGAACTGACAAACTAATACAAGAATCGCATTTCAGAACATGTTCATACAAATTTAAACTACGGCGTTGGATGTTTTTATGCAGAATAAAGCCCGACGCACACTACAGGATTTTTCAGTCTTTTTAAAATGGGTGACAAAAAGTGTGGACCACAGACATGAGGAGAATCGGATGAGACTGTAGCGGGACATGGCAGTGAAGAGACCGCACACCACAAGCTAAAAGTGAAAACGACTCATTTTGAGACTCGTTCCTCAGATCAGAGCGTCGCACTTCTGGTTTAGATACAAAACCGTATTATTATCAAATAGTGTCAGTGACGACTGTTTGGTGAAGAGGAGGCAGATGGTGATCAATACAGCCATTGAAAAGATGCAGATTTATCATTTATTTATTTATTTATATTTACTTTTTTTATTTTACTAATGTTTTTTTTTGGGGTTTTTTAAATTGTATATTCTGTCTGGTTTGTGTTTTGTTGCTGGTCAACTTCTATGATATTACCACTTAGTATGCTTACCATACTCAACTACGGCTATTTCTTCTTCTTCTTCTCTTCTTCTTCTTCTTCTTCTTCTTCTTCTTCTTCTTCTTCTTCTTCTTCTTCTTCTTATTCTTATCTTATTCTTATTCTTATTCTTATTCTTATTCTTCTTCTTATTCTTTTTATTCTTATTCTTATTCTTATTCTTTTTTTTTATATCTTATTATGTACTTTATGTATTTTTAATTTATTTATATATATATGTGTATATGTCTGCATATATAGGGATGTATGTATATATATATTTTTTTCTGTTCCTGTGCTTACCCAGTGTCCATCTGGGCCGGATGGTGGGAAGCCTGTAAAATGATAAAATGCAACCGAAAATATAAAAATATATTATTGTTAGTGAAATGTGGTGCAGTAGTTCAGATAAAAGCTTTTAGTGGATAAAAGTCTGGAGACAAGTGACACAGGAAGTAGAGTCGTTCAGCCTGATCCTCGCTGTGTGGATGTAAAGACTTTTTACTTTTAAACTCTTCAGACTGGATTAATTGTGCCGTTTTGTGGACTGGACGTCATTATTTGCAGAGAAAAGTCTAATAGGAGAATATGATGAGAATGCTGCAGTTTAAAGGCTCATATTACACTATTTTTAACACACAACATCTGGTTTGGTGGAAAAATGGCATCAAACGTAACTATCTCCGTTCCATTAGAAGTTGGCATCAGTTACAGGTCAGATCTGTGGAGAAGCGAGCCCGTTCCCATCAAGAATGCATGTCTTTCTTTTCTTTTTTTTTCAGTAAAGACACCTGTGATTGAATAAATGCAAGATCGATAGTTTTCATCCATTCAATTCCAAGTAAACCACAGTATGTAAACTTTTAATCAAAAAATATCCAAAAATACAAGCTTTTTTTTGTCTTTTTATTAACTTTTTTTCTATTTTTGTTGTGTTTATTGCCCTGAAATACATGTGTCCTTGCAAACCTGACTCTCATTTTCCCTCCTCGTGCTCGTTTTCATGGAAATATTGTTTTTTTGGCTATAATATTCCCGAAAAAAACATGGACATACAAGTGTGAATGAAACAAAACACAACTCCAGGTGTCTTTTTGAGGAGGTAACAACGTTATAACACGACTTAAATCTCACAAGAGTCAATTTTGCGTAATATAGGACCTTTGACTGCACAACTTCATCTCATTTCCGCTGTTTTCCGAGTTCGTATCCTGCGCCTCTGCGTCCGTGACTCCGTCTGCCCCCGACGCTCTGTTTTATTGGCTGTTTCCATGGTGATGTGTCGTGGTTAGGATATGACAGCTCAGAGTCGCGCTGACACCACACACACGAGGAGCGCGGCGGCTTAAAAATCGCATATGAACATCCAAAGTCGGGTCGCGCCTCCCTGAAGTCGGGGGGAGAAGCAAATCAGGTCCGAAATCCGCCAAACGATCCTGCGAGTCGGGTTTAGACAGGATGTTCTGTTGTTTGTGGTGGAAATTGCCGTGCTTCAAAATTGCAGCCTTTGCGATTTGGTAATTGCCTCCATTTTTTATGATTAAGAACCAGAATAAAGTTTTGGTTTTAGGGAACTGTTTGAGCGTCACATCCTCTTGGAGTAAAAAGCAGTGGATTTGTGATTAAAGTTAGTTAAAGTTAAAGGTTCTATATTATGCTAAACTGACTCTGGTGAGATTTAAGTCATTTTATAATGTTTTTTACTGCTAAAAACAGAGCTGGAGTTGTGTTTTGTTTCATTTACACACTATATAATTAGTCTGTCTACATCTCCAGAGCTCAAAACGCTCTATTCCACCTTGTGATGTCATGAAGTGGTACTATTCATCTACCTTTTACCTTTTGACTAGTTAAAACTGGCAATTCCTGGGCTGAAATGATCCAAATGACTCTAGTGAAGGTGTATAGAGTTTGAAAACTTCCTGCGTTACCACATGATGACATCACAAGGTGGAACAGAGTGTTTTCTCAGCCTAAATACGCAGGGTTTGTGTGTTAAACATGTGTGACTGAAACAAAACACAACTCCAGGTCTGTTTGCGCTGAAGAAACAACAGTAAAAATGAGAAAATGGTGTAATGTGAGCTCTTTAAGTTCATGAAACCACAAACACAGCCGCACCAGTCCGTTCTCAGTGTTAATGTGGTGCCTCATTAGAAACGCAGAAGCCCCAGAAGGCTTTTCACACATTTATTTTGGTCGTTGTGCCTTGAGACTTGTTAACATTCATCAGTGACTAATTAAAGTGGAGGAATCTTACTTCTATTTGACATTATCTGCAAACACATGACATATTGAGATCACCATGTTACTTTTTAGTGCTTTGAAAATGCGTATTAACATGTTTTGACACTCCCCTTTACAGCCTTAACACGTTACAATCGCCACTATTGAAACTACGGCACATCACGTCAGGTTTGTGAAGTTGTAGTACAAAGTTTTGATCATGTTTCTGTATATTTATAGAGAATTGTGACATCTAAAACCTCTTCAGGCACGTTTTTGATGAGGGAACAGCGTCATAACAGGGTAGAAAGCTCCAAAGAGTTGATTTTGTGTAATACTGCCTCTTTAAAATGCAGGAACCATCTTTTATAGAGTTCAGGATTGTCGTCATGCCTCAGAATCTCACATAGAATTTTCAATAAACCCAATTTGAAGATGCAAAGTCATAAACATTTACTCAAAAGTTTTCTGATGCTATGGTCTGAGTAAAGTATGGGGTTGTTCCTCAGCTCGTTTCTCTAGTTTTTTGACGTTATTTTTGCTAAAGTGCCTCTGTGACATGCACAGTTTAAACTCTGTGTGTCTGAGGGGAGAGATTAGATCTGTCTGAAGGAGATAGTCCAGATCTGACCTGTCTGAGTCTGGACCAAGGTCATGTGTGGTCTCTGGGTCTCATTTAGACCTGGATTAGTCCTGGTTTAGGCCTCGTTTAGACTTAGTTTAGTCCTGGTTTAATCCTGGTTTAGTCCTGGTTTAATCCTGGTTTAATCCTGGTTTAGTCCTGGTTTAATCCTAGTATAATCCTGGTTTAGTCCTGGTTTAGGCCTCGTTTAGATTTGGTTTAGTCCTGATTTAATCCTGGTTTAGTCCTGGTTTAGTCCTGGTTTAGTCCTGGTTTAGTCCTGATTTAATCCTGGTTTAGTCCTGGTTTAGTTCTGATTTAATCCTGGTTTAGTCCTGGTTTAGGCATGGCGAGTTTATTTGTATAGCACAATTCATACACAAAGTAATTCAAAGTTTTTTACAGAATAAAAAAGACACTAAAATCACAAAACAAAACATAAATAATCACAAATAATCATCAATTAACATTAAAAGAAAAGAGGCAGAATAAAAACCTTTCAGTCATATGCACAGATAAACAGAACCGTTTTGAGTCTGGATTTAAACATTGTCAAAGTCGAGGCCTGTCTCACATCTTCAGGAAGATTGTTCCAGGTTTTAACTGCATAAAACTGAAATGCTGATTCCCCACGTTTAGTCCTGGTTTAGTCCTGGTTTAACCCTCAGAGTGTGAGATGGTTCATGTGGCTCTCACATGTGGGAGATGTTCTTTGGTGCTGGTTCATGGAGAGACTTGTTCACACAGACCTGAGCACAGGACACATGTGTGAAGTACTTCCTGGTTCTAGTCAGACCCGAGCAGCAGTGTTCTATCTGGATGTACTGTTCTGTCTTAAGGCTCGTTTGGAGAGGCCAGTGAGCAGGACGTTACAGTCGTCTAACCTCCTGGAGACAAATGCAGGATAAGTCTCTCCAAGTCTGGTTTTGACAGTTTATTTTCAATTTTTACAATGTTTTTAGATGGTAAAAAGCTGCAGATGTTATTGATTTGATGTGGCTGTTAAAGTTCAAGTCTGAGTCCATTATTACCTCTAGATTTGACACTTTTAGTGACTGGAAGTGACTGCTGATACTTTCTCTTTGTTTCTATGGGCCAAACACTATGACTTCAGTCTTGTCTGAGTTTATCTGGAGAAAGTTGTTTTCATCCACACACTGATCTGATGCAGAGTCAGAGTGAATCCACTGGTCCAGATTCACCTGCTGCAGTGAGACATAGATCTGAGTCTCTGCAGAGTTGTGGTAGGACACATTATTGCTGCGTATTAACGGTGGAATGTAGAGATTGAACAACAGGGGTCCGAGGATTGACCCCTGGGGCACCCCACAGGTCAGGGACATTTTATCTGAGACACATTTTCCAATTTCAACAAATAACTCCCTGTTTTCTAGATAGGGCTTGATTCAGTTCAGTGCAGTACCAGAGATGCCCCAGTCCTCTAGTCTCTGTAAGAGGATCCATGATCCACTAAACCAGGACTGAAGCAGGACTAAACCAGGTCTAAATCAGATCTAAACCAGGTCTAAACCAGGACTAAACCAGGTCTAAATCAGATCTAAACCAGGTCTAAACCAGGACTAAACAAGGGCTAAACCAGGTCTAAATCAGATCTAAACCAGGTCTAAACCAGGTCTAAACCAGGACTAAACCAGGACTAAACCAGGATTAAACCAGGACTAAACCAGGACTAAACCAGGTCTAAACCAGGACTAAACCAGGTCTAAACCAGAACTACTCCAGGTCTCAACCCTCTGTTCCGTACACTATTGTAATATGTAAAACATGACGTGAATAATTCATGACTTTCTCTGATTTAATCCCAGGAGAATTCTGTGTTTGAACAGAAATAACCCACAATGAGCTTTATTTAGATTACATAAAACAACAGCCACACCAGGGGTCACACATTCTAAGAAAACAGTGGGAAATGTTTAAAAAATGCTGAGAAATTTGACTTTTTTGACCCATGTTTTTGCCCAGAGTCATTTGAAGAAGCCAGATTTAAATGTTTAATGTGGTTCTGAGCCGGGGTTAAAAAGGAGGTCGATTGATTTATAATTCAAAACGTGATAAGAGAGTTTTGAGCATTTACAAAGCGTTTGGATCATTCACAGAAGGAGGCTTTGTGAAATGTGTTATTCTTAATGAGATGCAAATTTGTGCATAATTTACAAATAATCAAACTGAATCATTATGTTTAATTCAAAGCGTGTTTCAGTCATATACTTTGTTATGTTTAAAGCCGGAGTTATGAAAAATGTATTTTTTCTGAGATTTCTCCCATGTTCTAACGTTGCTCCTTCATTAAAACATGCCTGAAGGGTTAAGATGTCATCCATACATGTTTGAATAATCAAGCGATCTCTCCCGGGCCCTATTCAAACCCTTCTTACGCTTAGCAGTATGACTCTGTACAAGGCTCCGCCCACAAGCGTACGTCACCCACACGACAATTCTCCATAAATATACAAAAACATGATGCAAAATGGTGCACTACAACTTCACAAACCTGATGTGATGTGCAGTAGTTTCATTTACATCAATCAAAAAAAACCTATTACAGGTGTAGAGTTCATATTCAGGACGTCACACTGGGACAATTCTGCCAGAGCCAACACCCAAAAAGAACTAAACGAAAGACTAAACTCGGACTAAAACTGGTCTAAAGTCTGGAAAAAAACTAAAACTAAGGATTTACACGATCTGAACCGAGATCCAACTAGAACTAAACAAAGGATTTAACAAGGAAAAAGACTTAAACTACAAGAACTACTTACAAGAACTAAACCAGGACTAAACTAAACCAGGGCTAAACTAAACTAGGACTAGACTAAACCAGGACTAAACTAAACCAGGACAAAACTAAACCAGGACTAAACTAAACTAGGACTAAACTAAACCAGGACTAAACTAAACCAGGACTAAACTAAACTAGGACTAAACTAAACCAGGACTAAACTAAACCAGGACTTAACTAAACTAGGACTAAACTAAATCAGGACTAAACTAAACCAGGACTAAACTAAACTAGGATTTAACTAAACCAGGACTAAACTAAATCAGGACTAAACTAAACTAGGACTTAACTAAACTAGGACTAAACTAAACCAGGACTAAACTAAACCGGGACTAAACTAGGACTTAACTAAACTAGGACTAAACTAAACCAGGACTAAACCAGGACTTAACTAAACCAGGAATAAACTAGGACTAAACTAAACCAGGACTAAACCAAACCTAAACCAGGGCTGAACCAGGACTAAACCAGAACCAACCCAGGACTAAACTAGGACTGAACCAGGACTGAACCAAGACTAAACCAGGACTAAACCAGGACTAAACCAAACCTAAACTAAACTGTCTCAGTAGTCTCATCTCTTGTGATCTAAATGAAGACTAATGTTTGCGGCAGGTTGGGTCCCGCTGAGTCTCGAGTCCGGTCCAAGATCAGATCTGGTCCTTAAACCTGCTACAAACCAGTGATAATGATGAGAAATGGACCAGGAAATAGACCACACCATTCCCATAGACAGGCTGGCAAAGGCTGGAGTCTGGGCCAGAGTCCAGGGTTTAGACACGTCCAAACCCAAAACGAGCCAAAAGTCGAGTGTGAAATCTCCACTGGAAAGAAACACGTTTAGATTTAATTAAGATCGTGAGCCAAGAATTTAAAGATATGTCACAAACTTTAAACTAGATCTAAACCAGGATTAAAGAAGAACTAAACTAGGTCTAAACCAGGTCTAAACCAGAACTAAACCAGGACTAAACCAGGACTAAACCAGGACTAAACCAGGTCTAAACCAGAACTAAACCAGGACTAAACCAGGTCTAATCCAGGACTAAACCGGGACTAAACCAGGTCTAATCCAGGTCTAAACCGGGACTAAACCAGGACTAAACCGGGACTAAACCAGGACTAAACCAGGTCTAAACCAGGACTAAACCAGGACTAAACCAGGTCTAATCCAGGACTAAACCGGGACTAAACCAGGTCTAATCCAGGTCTAAACCGGGACTAAACCAGGTCTAAACCAGGACTAAACCAGAACTAAACCACAACTAAACTAGGAATACATCAGAACTAAACCAGGACTAAACCAGGACTAAACCAGGACTAAACTAGGTCTAAACCAGGTCTAAACCAGGACTAAACTAGGTCTAAACCTGGACTAAACCAGGTCTAAACCAGGTCTAAACCAGAACTAAACCAGGACTGAACCAGGACTAAACCAGAACTAAACCAGGAGTAAACTAGGAATAAATCAGGACTAAACCAGGACTAAACTGGGTCTAAACCAGGTCTAAACCAGAACTAAACCAGAACTAAACCTGGACTAAACCAGGTCTAAACCAGGACTAAACCAGAACTAAACCAGGACTAAACTAGGTCTAAACCAGGACTAAACCAGAACTAAACCAGAACTAAACTAGGTCTAAACCAGGTCTAATTCAGGACTAAACCAGGTCTAAACCAGGACTAAACCAGAACTCAACCAGGACTAAATTATGTCTAAACCAGGACTAAACCAGGACTAAACCAGGACTATACCAGGACTATACCAGGTCTAAACTCGGACTAAACCAGGACTAACTGCGCTGAATAAAAGTACCCTTGTCTCCTGGCTGCTCGTGCTGGAGGACTCTCATCCTCTCTCTGTTTGTATGACCTTTGACCTGCATCATTCACTCAGACAGGCTGCAGTCTGGGCCCGAGTCCAGGATTGGACACGTCCAACCCCAAAACCAGCCAAAAGTCTCCTTTTTATCTCCTCTCAAAAGGAACACATTTAGCTCCATTTAATTAAGTCTAAACTAAGAATATAAAGAAATCGGAAAAAATGAAGGAAAAAAAAAAAAGCTGTGATAAATTTTGAGCAATTAATTAAAATAGCTCCTTAATAAAATAAAACCAGAGCGTGTCCCATTTGTGTCTTTAGCTACGAAGAAAAGCAGCAAAATCACCTCCTGAAATTAACCAGGACTAAACGAGAACTAAACCGGGACTAAATCAGGACTAAACCAGGATTAAACCAGGACTGAACCAGGACTAAACCAGGACTAAACCTGGACTAAACCAGAACTAAACCAGGACTAAACCAAGACTTAACCAGGACTAAAGCAAAACTAAACCAGGACTAAACCAGGATTAAACTAGGACTGAACCAGGACTGAACCAGGACTAAACTAGGACAAACCCGAACTAAACCAGGACTAAAGCAAAACTTAACCAGGACTAAACCAGGATTAAACCAAGACTAAACCAGGACTAAACCAGGACTCAACCAGGATTAAACCAGGACTAAACCAGGACTAAACCAGGACTAAATTAAGACTAAACCACTGAGCCAGGACTAGACTCATACCAGGTCCAAATCGGGACAAAACCAGAACTAAAGCAGGTCTAAACCAGAACTATAAACCAAGACTAAATACATGCAGTAAAAGTAAATATCTCCTTTTCACTGTTTCCTTTGACCTTTGACCTGCAGTGTGGTTGACCTCTGACCTCTGACCCTGGTCCACACACTCCTGCCTCTCATGCAAATATCAACACGGAGCTTTCACCAGAGAGAAGAGGAAGAAAGGAGAAAACAGGGAGGGAGGGAGGAGGAAGGAGGAGAAAAGCTGAGAGAGGAGGAGAGAAAGTGAGGGAGAAGAAAGGAGCGCACGAGGGAGGGAGAGAGAGGGGGAGGGATGGAGGGAGAGAAGAAATAACGTAAAAAGAGAGGAAGGGGAAGGCGAGAGAGACAGAGGACACATGAAGGAGATTAGAGGAGGACTAAAGAGAGCGAGAAAAGAGAAAAAAGGGAGAAAGAGAGAGGACACGGATGGAGAGAAGGGGAGAGAGAGAGGTCTTTGGCCCGGGGCAGCTGTGACTCGGGTCGGCGTCTGAAAAATAAAAGAGTGTGATTTTAAAGGTCAAACGCCAGCTCTAGCCAGTTAGTCTAGAGATAATTATGTGAAACTGTCCAGGAATTAGACGGCACCGCTCACATAGAGGACAAGAGGCTGAGGCCAGAGTCCAGAGATTAGACTGCACCATTCCAGCACAGAGGCTAAGGTCGGGCAAGAGTCCAGGAGTTAGACCGCCCCATTTACACAGAGAGAGGCTGCAGACCGGGCCAGAGTCCAGAGATTAGACACGTCCAAACCTGAAACGAGCCAAGGGTCTAGTGTGAAATCTCCACTAAATTTAATTAAGATTAAAACAGAAGCCAAGAATATAAAAATAAAAATGTGTGAAAAGAACAAATTAATGAAACCTTTCAATTAAAACAACTGTCACACAACTATCAAAGTCTATTTTTACCTTCTTTTAAAGCATGTGCAATAGATCTAATCTGTGTTCCAAATAGGTGAGGTTCTGGCTCCAATGCACTTTCTATTGAAAAACTGCTGCTGTCAGACTTGTCATTTTGTTCTTAAATTGTTCGTATTAACCCATTCGACATGATCCTGGTGTTTTAATTTTGCTATTTTGTCCCTAAATCAAGATACGAACCTAAATAACAGACAAATCAGACGCCTTCTTTCCCAGAGGTCGCTCCCTCTAGCATTAGCAACAGGTTTGATTGACAGCGCAGCTAAGTGCCCACTCGGTGCTAGACCAGACGTGAGGGCGGGACGGGGCGTTTACCTTAAACAGCCTCACTCTGGATTGGCTCTTTGGTTGCTATGATACTCACGCTCAGAATGTCAAATGTTGGGCTCCAAATTTTGCCGCTATAACCGCTCCAGCCTCGATGAGCTTCATTTGGCTGGAGCTGAACACTGTGGGTGACGTCACACTCACATAGTTCACTTCTTTATACAGTCTATGGCAGGCACTTACTTTTATTTTATCACAGTTCCTTTGTATTATTATTCTTTGTTTAATGTTGCACCTGAACTACAGCCTGTATAAAGTGCGAGTGTGATGTCACCCCCGTTTGGCTCCAGTCCAGTGAAGCTCATCGAGGCTGGAGCGGTTCTAGGGGCTGATTTGGAGACCACACATTTGGAATTCCAACTGCGAGTATCATAGCAACCAAAGAGCCAATCAGGAGCGAGGCTGTTGAAGATAACGCCCCTTCCTGCCCACAGTGTTGGTTAAGCAGGAAGCGAGTGCTCAGTAACGTTGTCAATCGAACCTGTTTCTAATGCTAGCGGGAGCGACCTCGAGGAAAGAAGACGCCTCATTTATCTGTTATTAAAGTTCATATATTGATTTTGGAACAACATTGTCAAATAAAGACCCAGGATCATGTAGAGCCGAACATTTTAAGGTCTCAATGCTGAGTCTGACAGCAGCAGTTACAGAGAGAAGGGCCATAGTTTTTCAATTGAAAGTGAATTGGAGCCAGAGTCGATGGAGAGCCCATGCTCAGTTACTTTGGAAAACGGCAGCCATAGACTGTATATATAAATGGACAGAACTAACTCGCTCTGTCCATTTATATATACAGTCTACGGCCATAACACCGAAGCAAATTCCTAGTTTATGAATTCTGCCACTGGCAATAAAACTGATTCTGATAAACGGTCCAAGAGTTAGACCGCACCGCTCACACAGAGAGAGGCTGAGCCCGGGCCAGAGTCCAGAGATTAGACTGCACCACTCCCACAGAGAGACTGTAGACCGAGCCAGAGTCCAGAGATTAGACTGCTCCATTCCCACAGAGAAGCTGCAGACCGGGCCAGAGTCCAGGGATTAGACTGCTCCATTCCCACAGAGAGGCTGCAGACCGGGCCAGAGTCCAGGGATTAGACTGCACCATTCCCACAGAGAGGCTGCAGACTGGGCCAGAGTCCAGGGATTAGACTGCACCATTCCCACAGAGAGGCTGCAGACCGGGCCAGAGTCCAGTACTTAGACACGTTCAGACCGCTGTGGGCTATGTCCCGATACAGCTGCACTTCTTTCAGATTCTGACACATTTAACCCGCCCCACAGTTTAGAATAATTACCCCCTCACCTCCACTCGGCCCTCTTCACCCCGACATCTGTGCTGGTATAAAATGTGACCCTCTAAAGGCACTTACTTCGAAGAGATCCAACTTCTGTGCTAATCGTTTCAAATGAACAGCTCCACAAGGTGAAAGTAAAAGTGGCTCGGGGTTTTGGAGATTTCGGTTTAAAAAATTCTTTTGATGATGTTTCGACGTCTCAGATCCGCCCTCGCCTCAGAGAAAGGTTGAATATCGAGAAGGAGGACGAGACGGAGGAGAGGAGACACTCGCTTACGAAACTCAAGTCTGCTTTAAAGGAGACATGTTCTGCAAAATCTACTTTAATTTTCTCAAACCTCGTTATAACAGTGTGCCCTAATAATGATGTCATCGCTTTGTTTGAGACGACATCACCGCATTTTATAAACCATCAGATTTAGAACTAAAACAGGACTAAACCAGGACTAAACCAGGACTAGACCAGGACTAAACCAGGACTAAACCAGGACTAAACCAGGACAAAACCAGGACTAAACCAGGACTAAACCAGGACAAAACCAGGACAAAACCAGGACTAAACCAGGTCTAAACCAGGACTAAACCAGGTCTAAACCAGGACTAAACTAAAGGACTGAACTAGGACTAAACCAGGACTAAACCAGACTAAACCAGGACTAAACCAGTCTAAACCAGGACTAAACCAGGACTGAACTAGGACTAAACCAGGACTAAACCAGGTCTAAACCAGGTCTAAACCAGGACTAAACCAGGACTAAACCAGGACTAAACCAGGACTGAACCAGGACTAAACCATGACTAAACCAGGACTAAACCAGGACTAAACCAGGACTAAACAAGGATTAAACCAGGACTAAACCAGGTCTAAACCAGGACTAAACCAGGACTAAACCACGTCTAAACCAGGACTAAATCAGGACTAAACCAGGATTAAACCAGGACTAAACCAGGTCTAAACCAGGACTAAACCAGGACTAAACCAAGACTAAACTAGGACTAAACCAGGTCTAAACCAGGACTAAACCAGGTTCAGCCTAGGACTGAAACAAGTCTAAACTAGGTTAAACCAGGATTAAACCAGGTCTAAACCAGGCTCTAACCAATTCTAAGCCAAATGTTGAGGGGATGAAGCTAACTGGAGGCACTGCTCTGTCAGAATCTCTTCTACTCAGGTTTGAACACCCCCCACCACGCTCACGCCGCACTCCTTCCGACGCCATGTGGGTGACGTGCGTTGCTTAAAGACACAATAACATACACGGTTTGAAGCGGGGATTGAACCACAGACCTTGACGTTCGTGACTAAACCAGTTCTTCAGATGCATCCCATAGCTCTCTTGTAATCGCTTCGTTTAATCTTTATAAACGACCTTGCATATCTGACGTCTCGGTAATGGCCCGACTCCATTAAAACATCACATTTGTGTAATAAACGACTTTAATAAAACACAGGCCGTATTTTCTCCTGATGAATGTTTGGAGTAAAATGTCTCAGACGCTCGGTTCCTTTTGGATCTACACGTTGCTCTTGTTTTAAATTCAAACGTTTGTCTCTAGTGCAAGTGTACAGCTCCATTACCCACAATGCACCTCTCCATCAATGACACCTCCTCCTACATTACCCACAAGTCTTTGCTCTGAGCCCCGTCCACTTTTAAAACCTCGTCAGTGCTGATAAAACAGTAACAGATGATGAGTGAATTAGACCTGACCAGGACTAAACCAGGACTAAACCGGGTCTAAACCAGGACTAAACCAGGACTAAACCAGGATTAGACCAGGACTGAACTGGGACTAAACCGGGACTGAACCAGGACTAAACCGGGACTGAACCAGGACTAAACCAGGACTAAACCAGGACTAAACCGGGACTAACCTCTTGTTTTAAATTCGGGACTAAAACTAAACCAGGACTAAACCGGACTGAACCGGGACTAAACCGGGACTGAACCGGGACTGAACCGGGACTAAAGCGGGACTAAAGCGGGACTGAACCGGGACTGAACCAGGACTGAACTGGGACCAAACCAGGACTAAACCAGGACTAAACCAGTACTAAACCGGGACTGAACCGGGACTGAACCGGGACTGAACTGGGACTAAACCGGGACTAAACCAGGACTAAACAAGGACTAAACCAGGGCTAAACCAGGACTAAACTAGGACTAAACCAGGGCTAAACCGGGACTGAACCGGGACTAAACCAGGACTAAACCAGAACTAAACCAGGACTAAACCAGGGCTAAACCAGGGCTAAACCAGGACTAAACTAGGACTAAACCAGTACTAAACCAGGACTAAACCAGGACTAAACCAGGACTAAACCAGGACTAAACCGGGACTAAACCGGGACTAAACCAGAACTACACTGAGTCCGAACCAGATCTAGTCCAGGTCTAAACCAAATTTAAACCATAACTAAACCTGAACCTGAACTTGTGGTTCAGGTTTGTGAAAATGTAGTGAAGAGTTTTGTTTTTATATATTTATGTAGAATTGTCGTGTGGGAACATGGGTGATGTAGGCTTGTGGGCGGAGCCTTGTACAGTCTCGTACGGACGGCTCAAATAGGGCACGGGAGAGATTGCAAAATCACTCAAACGTGCACGGATAACATCTAAAACCTCCTGAGGCATGAGTTATAAGTTATAAGTTATAACATGGGGGAAAGCTCCAGTACCCCCTTTGAAAATGAAATAAAACAGTGTAACGTCATTGGTTGAGCTGTTAGATCTACTGACCCACAGGTTGGCGGTGCAATTCCAGCTCACACAAATGAATCTTGTGTCCTTGGGCAAGACACTAAACCCATGTCCTCCAAGTGTCTGCATACACTGGTCCCTCCATGTAAAGTGAAAGTAGAGGTTTGATACTTTCTGGTGATATCACATGGGCAGCTTCACCGTTACCATGGTGACACAACACACATTATGATTTTTGGTATTGGAAAAAAAAAAGTTTTTACTTTTACTTTTGAATTTGGAGGGTAACTTTTAATCCCATGGTGGAAGTGTGGAGCGTGTGTCTGTTTCTCTGTGATAGACCCGGTAATCCCTGTGTTATCATTGTGATCATAAACATAATCCGCTGTTAATCTGCTCCACGAGAGTCAGAGGCGAGACGGAGAGAGGCAGAAAAGAGGGAGAGAAAGAGGGAACGAGAGATCGATAAACCAGGAACAAAACCCGGGTCAGTGAAGCCTGACCCCGACAAGAAGAGAGGATTACACCGAATTATACACAACAGCTGTCAATCAAACACCTCTACATCCTGGATTAAGACTGAGTCAGACCTGTTTGGTCTGGTTTTAGTTCTGGTTTAGTCCTGGTTTAGTCCTGGTTTAGTCCTGGTTTAGTCCTGAGGAGGAGAGAGAGGGAGAAGGAGGGAGACGCGAGAGACGAGGGAGAGAGCAAAAACAAGTGAGCAGAACAGGACTTTTACAGAACTGCTACATTCCTCTCCTTCTCTCCTCTTATCCTTTCTTCTCTCCTTCTCTCATCTCTCCCTCTCTCATTTCTCATTCTCTACTCTCTCCCCTCTTCTCTCTCTCTCTCTCCCTCTCTCTCCTCTCTCCCTCTCTCTCTCCTCTCTCCTCTCTTCTCTCCTCTCTCTCCTCCTCTCCTCTCCTCTGTTCTCTCTCTCTCCCTCTCTCCTCCTCTCCTCTGTTCTCTCTCTCTCCTCTCTTCTCTCCTCCTCTCTCCTCTCCTCTCTCTCCTCTCTTCTCTCCTCCTCTCCTCTCTCCCTCTCTCCTCCTCTCCTCCTCTCCTCCTCCTCTTTCCTCTCTTCTCTCTTCTCTCTCTCTCTCTCTCTCCTCCTCTCTCTCTCCCTCTCTCCTCCTCTTCTTCTCTTCTCCCACCCTCTCTTGTCTCTTCTCTCTCCCTCTCTCCTCCCCTCCTCTTCCCCCCCCCTCTCCTCTCTTCTCTCTCTCTCTTCTGAACACTGTTTTTACTGTCTGTTTTTTTCTCAGACTCTCTCTCCTCTCCTCTCCTCTATCTCTCTCTCTCCTTCTCTCTCTCTCTCTCTCTTCTGAACACTGTTTTACTGTCTGTTTTCTCCTCTCTCTCTCCTCTCCTCTCTCCTCTCTCTCTCTCTATCTTTCTGAACACTGTTTTACTGTCTGTTTTTCTCAGACGCTCTCTCTCTCTCTCTCCTCTCCTCTTCTCTCTCTTCTCTCTTCTCTCTCTCTCTTCTCACTGTTTTACTGTCTGTTTTTCTCTCAGACTCTCTCTCCTCTCTCTCTCTCTCTCCTCTCTCCTCTCCTCTCTCTCTCTCTCCTCTCTCTCTCTCTGAACACTGCTGTACTGTCTGTTTTTCTCTCAGACTCCCTCTCTCTCTCTCTCCTCTCTCCTCCCTCTCTTCTCTCTCTCTCTTCTGAACACTGTTTTACTGTCTGTTTTTCTCAGACTCTCTCTCTCCTCTCCTCTCCTCTCTCCTCTCTCCTCCCTCTCTCTCTCTCTTCTGAACACTGTTGTACTGTCTGTTTTTCTCAGACTCTCTCTCTCTCTCCTCTCTCTCTCTCTCTCCTCTCTCTTCTCTCTCTCTCTTCTCACTGTTGTACTGTCTGTTTTTCTCAGACTCTCTCTCTCCTCTCTCCTCTCTTCTCTCCTCCCTCTCTTTCTCTCTCTCTTCTCACTGTTGTACTGTCTGTTTTTCTCAGACTCTCTCTCTCTCTCCTCTCCTCTCTCCTCTCCTCCCTCTCTTCTCTCTCTCTCTTCTCACTGTTTTACTGTCTGTTTTTCTCAGACTCTCTCTCCTCTCTCTTCTCTCTCCTCTTCTCTCTCCTCCCTCTCTCTCTTCTCTCTCTCTTCTCACTGTTGTACTGTCTGTTTTTCTCCTCTCCTCTCCTCTCTCCTCCCTCTCCTCTCTTCTCTCTCTCTCTCTTCTCACTGTTGTACTGTCTGTTTTTCTCAGACTAACTCAAGGCTGAACTCGCTGTGATGTAAAAACACGTCGTCCTTGGCGTCGGCAGAGTCGTGTGATGAGCTGATTGTGCGAGTGTGAGTTTGTGGAGTGAGGGGGAGGAGAGGATGAGTACTCCAGTGAGATCATGATGGACAGAACAGTGCAGAGTGAGAGAACGAGGGGTCACATTTTTACTTATTTGTAAATCTGCAGCAATAAAAATAGAACATAACGTTGGGCCTTTTCAGCGAAAGAAGACGAAAAACTACGAGCGTGTGTCATGATCTGAACACGGAACAGGAAGTGGTGATGGTTTTCAGGTTTTAGACTCCCAGAATCCAACATTCTCTGGGGGTGTAACGCTAACTAGAGGCACTGCTCTGTCTGAAGCTCTTTTACTCGAGTTCGACTTTAATCTGAGTTTTGTTTTAACACAATCTGACCAGAAAGAAGTGACTTAGCCAAATCAAGAAGAGGAGAGTCGAGCTGTGCTGAACATCTTAAAACTTTTATTTTCTGTGTTTGCTAATGTGTCACTATGGTAACTGCCAAACATTATGCCCAGAGATACATGTAGAACCCCCCCCCACTGGGATGTCAGATAGAGTCAGAGATAGTTTAGTCCTGGTTTAGTCCTGGTTTAAACCTGGTTTAGACCTGGTTTAGTCCTGGTTTAAACCTGGTTTAAACCTGGTTTAGACCTGGTTTAGTCCTGGGTTAGTCCTGGTTTAGTTCTGGTTAAGTCCCGGGTTAGTCCTGGTTTAGACCTGGTTCAGTCCTGATTTAGTCCTGGTTTAGTTCTGGTTTAGTTCTGGGTTACTCCTGGTTTAGTCCTGGTTTAGTCCTGGTTTAGACCTGGTTCAGTCCTGGTTTAGTCCTGATTTAGTCCTGGTTTAGTCCTGGTTTAGTTCTGGTTTAGTTCTGGGTTACTCCTGGTTTAGTCCTGGTTTAGTCCTGGTTTAGTCCTGGGTTAGTCCTGGGTTAGTCCTGGGTTAGTCCTGGATTAGTCCTGGATTAGTCCTGGATTAGTCCTGGATTTGTCCTGGTTTAGTCCTGGTTTTGTCCACGACTAAACTTTACCATGAAATATCCGAAAGTTAAATCCACAAATGTTGAACCTGATCGTTTCTCTTCGTGACTAGACCTGAGAACTCGCTGTAGTACAACACAAACCTGCATTTGAATGTTATTCGTTTTAGCTGCCTCCATCTGCGTTAAACTTTAGTGGCCTATAGAACATTATGAGGTTTTCTGAAACATAGCACTGGTTTGAAATGCAGCATCCATCACCGAGCGAATAAAAATCTGCATAAACTTCCTGTATTCTGCTGCATTTGAGTTATTTTTGTCAATAATTATAAGTCGGACTCCCTAAAAGCTCGGCCTTAACTATCGTAACCATGGCAACCCACTTTTAAACCGCGTTTTCTGTCCACCTGAGCCGCCAGATCCAAAAAACAGACTTTTGTGAAGTGAAAGTGAATTTAGAGGTAAAATTAAACCAAAAACATGCAGCTTTTCTTTGACTTTCAGAGGCTCCATTTTCCCCAAACACAGCGACACCAAACAGCGACTCTTTGTGTCTGAGATTACGCTCGTAAATGTTGGTTTTTGTCAATATATGTTTTCACAGTTAGGTTAAGGTGAGAGTTAGGAGCAGTGGTGGAACATAACTGTTAAAATAAGTGTTGTCTTAACGAGTCTAACAGCTGTAAAGAGGCAGGAGACTCTGGACGATGATTTGAATAAACTAAAAACTGCACGTTAGGATCAGACATTCAGCTCTTCACCACGAGGAGTTTAAATATGAGCCGAGAAGGACAGTCTGGAGACAAGCCGGGATGAAAGAAGAAGTGGAGCAGAGCACTTCTGTGAGAAAGGAAAGTGTTAATGTTAAAGAGTGAAGTGGGCGTGTCCTCGATCAGACTCTGCAGGGGACGCAACACTCCACAAAAGTAACAAAGTACAAGGAGTAAAGTACTGTACTGGCCGGGGGGCGACTTACATGTGATTTATATGTGAGATATATGTTTTTTTCTTCATTATGATGCATTTTTTGGCTGGTGTGACTTATACTCCTGTGCGACTTATACTCCTGTGTGACTTATACTCCTGTGTGACTTATACTCCTGTGTGACTTATACTCCTGTGTGACTTATACTCCTGTGTGACTTATACTCCTGTGTGACGTATACTCCTGTGTGACTTATACTCCTGTGTGACTTATACTCTTGTGCGACTTATACTCCTGTGTGACTTATACTCCTGTGTGACGTATACTCCTGTGTGACGTATACTCCTGTGTGACTTATACTCCTGTGCGTCTAATACTCCTGTGCGACTTGTACTCTGGTGCGACTTACATATTTTACATTTTACGGTACATATTTTACGTATCTGTACTTAAAATGCTTTGGATACTTTTTAGTTTTACTTGAGTCCATTCATGAGCAGGTGTCTGTACTTTCTACACAGTAAAATATGAAGAGCAGGTTTAACATTCAGAGAGTTATTTTCAACAGTGCTTCAGTGAACATAAGGTCCTGGTCTTTGAGTGTTACTTTGAGTCTGGAAACAGGGTTCATCTCACAGTTACTGGACAGACTCAGTGTTTGACTCTGTGGATGTGGAGGAGCTTTAACACTGTGTAATATTCTCTCTGAATCAACACTTCAGAGAGTCATGTGTCTCTATGGAAGAATGTGTTAGATTGTTAATAAAGTTTGTTTCTGGTGTAAGCGTCAAATAGGACCAAGAGTCTGAAACATAAAGTCGGAAGGTTTAACGAGTTTAACACAGGTAAAGTGAACAATGAAGCAACGGACTCTCGGGAAAGGACAGAAGAGCGTCCTGAGATGAGCTTTTATAGTGTCTCTCAGCGTATGTGTCTTCTTCTGGTCTGCACGGTGTTACACATGATGAAGCTTTAGTTAGAGTCGAAAATGGTGAGTGTTTTACATCCGTCTCAGAGTGAGGGTCACAGATTCCTTAGTGTCTTCCTTTAAGACCAGAACATAGGTGTTATCTTCTTGTCCACACGTCCTCGTTAGCCCCACACCTCCATATCCACCCTGTGCATGTGTCACATTAGTAAATCAAGACTCCAGTTTGATGTAGAGCTGCACTGCTAGAAAATACCTTACAGCTGAGATATGTATTTGATGGTTTAGCAGTACAATGATTTTAATAAATGTGGGGCTCCCGACTGAGAGAATTATGGTTTCAAACGGAGCCATAATTCTCTCAGTCTGAAGGGTAAAAGTACACGATCAGTGACTCCATAATTATTTCAGAAATCACTAAAATCAGAACTCTTTGTCATGGTTTATTCATCAAAACAGGCAAAAGTTAAGCATTTAAACAATGTTAGAAGTTCAAATTCTTCGTTAGAGAGAAAATAAAGGGGAGGGCGCAAGGCTCGGAAGATAGAAACGACCCACGGTGGCTAAAGTTTAGCGTAGAAGGAAAGAAAGAGGACAGAAGACGTCGAAAAAAGACCAGTCAACGTGGGCCGCTCACACAGTGTTTCTCTGCCGCAGCCTCACTGGACCTGACTGTGCACATTTGAATCCTCGCTCTTTGGAGAGTTAATTTGTCTAATGTTCTATTTCACTGCCTAAAGTTGAACCCCGTTGACACAGTTGGAAGTTTTGTAAGAGATTACACAAGAATCACCTGTGGGCTTCAACAATGTTTACCAATTATTCACCTCCCTGTGACAAATGAGGCAAACAGAAGGTCCCTGTAGGACACGGCGTTAATCGTGAAAAATCATGTCTCAGGCAAAGAGGAAGTCGTGTGTGAGGCGTTTGGTGCATGAAGTGTCACATGTGGGTACAGGAAGTGTCACAAAGAGAAAAAAAAAAGAAAAAAGTGAAACATGCAATCAGGTGTTAGATTTAGAGCTTGTTTTAACAGGGTCACAGGCTTCTACAAACCTTTTGTTGCTTTCAGTGAATCACAAAGGAGCTGAAATAGTCCATGACAGTTACTTGTTTTATTATTAAGTGTAATAAAAGACGAAGTTTAAATCTGTCAACTGGACAAATCGTTGTAGGAGTGAAGACGTTTGGCAGCTTATTCAGTTCTGGTCAGATTGCTCGTGGACACTGACTTATATTTATAGGAAGGGAGGAGATAACTACACTGACACTAAACAAAAGGCTCGGGGTTTTGTCCTTAAACTAAAGTAATGTACCTTACTCCATTCAGAACAGTGAAGATGCAGTAACTAAACAGCCACTACATAAGAGAAAGTACCAACACCGAGAGAGCTGCTCAGGACCCCAGTCTGCCGTACATCTCCATCTCAAAGACACTAACCACTCCTTTGAGGACACTGGGGTTCAAAATCTTAGCCAGAGAAAAGAAATGGTTTGAGAGGGGAGGTAAAGAAGCTGTTTTAGTTAGGAAAGAGTATCCTTCCTTAAACAGAAACAGGGCCTGAGACATAATCTCTCACAGATCTATGGTTCAAAGAAACAAAAGAGAACAATAGTAGGGCCATTAAAGGTTGAATAGGGTCTTTAAGGCTGAAACTGGAGACAATACCTCTTTACATTTTCAGTGTAGTTAGCTCCTTCCTTCAAATAGATATTAGTCAGTGTCCAGCAGTGATCTGACCAGAACTGAAGAAGCGGCCAAACGTCTTCACTCCTTTTTTTTTTGTCCAGTTGACAGATTTAAACTTTGTCTTTTGTCATGGATCAGACCTGGACAACTGAAGGATTCCACAGACATTATTAAGTATATTTTTTTAAAAACACATCATGGTTAAAAAAAAAAAAAAAGAAAACTTGACAAATGCTTGAAGGAAGAAAAAGCCAATGAGAAATGTGCAATGCTGTTAAAAAGTCAAACAGTGACTGAGGCAACGTCCAAAAACTCGTCCAGGCTTGACTTGCTGATCTTAACATACAGTTGTCCCTCACTATGTCACGGTTTTAGTGCAGTTTTTCATGCTTTTTTACTTTTTCTGTGTCCTGATTGGCTGAGGGACTGTAGACCATTGTCGGATCGCAGTGTGACTCTTAAGTGCTGTATGTTTGCAAGTTTTCTCCCCGACAAAACCCACAATGTCGATGAAACGTTCTGCACCGACAAAGGCACCGACGAAGGTTTGAACTTTTGTGAGTTAAACAAGAGAGAAATGTGAGAAAATGTTCACGCCTGTGTGAGAAAAGTGTATAAAGTTTGTGGTGAGGGGTTTTACAGCCAATAAACATATATAAATGTAAAAAATAAAGCTGATACTTCACAAATTTTGCCTATTGTGGGTTATTTTTATAACATAACCCCCACGATAAACGAGGGACTACTGTAGTTCTGTTCTTTTTCTTGCCCTGGATACTTTAATGGAGTACTTCATCCACCTCTGGTCAGAATATACCTCTGACTCAAATAAACGACCCAAACTAACAGTCCATCATATGTGTAGTTTATCACAGTCCTCACCCTCTTCTTCTTCTTCTTCTTCTTCTTCTTCTTCTCCTTCCTTCTTCTCTTGCTGCGAGCTCATGAATCAGGGCATCTTGGCTCTGGTCTCCTCCACGGGCTGTGCGTCCGCCAGCGCCCTCCAGAGCCTGACGGACGCCATGCACATCCCCCATCTGTTCGTCCAGAGGAGCAGCGACGGCGCTCCTCGTACGGCGTGCAGGTTTAGCTCCGCCCCCCGAGGTCAAACCTATACGCTCGCCGCCCGCCCCCCGGTCAGACTCAACCAGGTCATGCTCAGTCTGGTCACCGAGCTCGCCTGGAAGAAGTTCATCGTCTTCTACGACATCGATTACGGTAAGAGAGCGGGCAGAGGTCAGAGGTCAGGGGTCAAATAGATGATGTGGGTTTGAAAGACTGGAAACGGAGATTGTCATTCCCAAATTTTAGTTATTTGGCAAAAGTGTGTTCTTTACTGCAGTGACCCCTCCGTCCATTTTCTTCCTCTTATCCTTATCCAGGGCCAGGTCACGGGGGGCAGCAGTCTAAGCAGGGACTCCCAGGTTTAGTCCTGGTTTAGTTCTAGTTTCAGTCCTGGTTTGTCCTGGTTTTGTCCTGGTTTTTTGTCCTGGTTTAGTCAGTCCTGGTTCAGTCCTGATTTTAGTTTCTGGTTCAGTCCTGGTTGGTTTAGTCCTGGTTTAGTCCTGGTTTAGTCCTTGTCCTTTAGTCCTAGTTTAGTCCTGGGTTCAGTCCTGGTCCTTTAGTCCTGATTTAGTCCTGTCCTGGTTAGTCCTGGTTTAGTCCTGGTTTTCAGGCCTGGTTCAGTCCTGGTTTAGATTTAGTCTGATTTTTAGTCCTGGTTTAGTCCTGATTTAGTCCTGGTTTAGTCTGGTTCAGTCCTGGTTTTAGTCCTGGTTCAGTCCTGGTTTAGTAGTCCTGGTTCAGTCCTGGTTTAGTCCTGGTTTAGTCCTGGTTTAGTCCTGGTTTAGTCCTGGTTCAGTCTCCTCCAGCTCCTCCAGTGGGACCCCAAGGCGTTCCCAGGCCAGCCGAGAAACCTAGTCCCTCCTTTGTGTCCTGGGTCTTCCCTGGGGCCTCATTCCGGTTGGACATGCAGTGACTTTACTCAATATTCTCACTTGTCCTTTTTCCTCCTCTGTCTCCAAAATGGCCGCCTGTTAGCAGTATCATCCGCTGTTTATCAATATGAAATCTCGTTTTGATTGGCAAATATCAGACGAGGAGCTGTGGAAGGATCAGGGGTTAGGGGTTAAATGAATGATGGTGAATGGAGATGGTCATTCCCTAATTTGAGTCACTTGCCAAATTTGCGTCAATCATGCTAGTTAGCTTGTCTTTATTTTTGTTATTTTACTCGCCGGGAACTGTTAAAATGTTTTCCATCAGTTGAAACCTTGTCCACCTTCATTTCAGTTAAATAGGGGTCACAAAATAAGTTTCATGAGGTTTATTTTTATAAAACACTTGTAAAATCCTGTTTTGCTGCAATCACAAAACACATTAAATATCACAATCAGATCAGCTAACCTCAATATTTCTCTCACTCTTCTGTTTACTCGAGGTTTTTTTAGCAGTTAATTATCAAAAGAATAATAAAAAAGATAACATATTACACGTAGTTTGTCCATGTTGTGTTGCCGTAGTAAGCTATGACGCAAATCCGGCTGTGACACACATTGGGGAATGACACAGGGTCAGGGGTCAGGGGTCAAACAGCTGACTGTGATTGGACATATTGCATTTTTTATTTCAGTTTTTGTTAAGGTTCAGTCGTGTCTTGGTTTGTTAAGAATCTTGAAGAAATATATTAAAGGAAAAAAGGCAAATATACAGTTAAAATGCAGTACCTGAGTTAAACTGTGGTAAAAGAACAGGGTTATTTTAAACGATTTGCAGTGGTCCGAAGTTCTTATTGTGATTATCCAGCACAGTGAGTTTATCAGCACCCGAGCTCTGCCTTCACGCTTAAACTAACAACAAATACAACAAAACACTTTATAATTGCAGACAGTACACAGCCGAAGTACTCTCACCCCCAGAGCTGCGTATATAATGTATGTGTACTGAGGTGAGACACATTTACTCAAATACATGAGACAAATCAGGTACAGGGCCTTTAATGTAGTCTTAATAATACTGTGGACTGCTAATACTACTACTTTTAATACTGCTACTGCTGCTAATACTACTACTGTTAATACTACTATTGCTGTTGCTACTACTGCTATTCTACTACTGCTACTAGTACTACTAAAATACTTCTGCTTCTACTACTACTATCACTACTACTGTTGCTGCTACTACAAGTACTGCTATGGCTAATACTACTACTGCTACTTATGCTAATACTATTAAAGCTACTGCTACGACTACTACTGCTATTATAACTGCTACTACTACTACTACCGCTACTACTGCTGCTGCTACTGCTACTATAGTTCTCCTACGGCTAATCCTACTGCCACTACAGCTATTACTTCTACTACTACTGCCAATATACTGGTGCTACTTCTGCTACTACTGTTACTACTACTGCTATTGCAATTACTTCTACTTCTACTACTACTGCTGCTACTACTATTAATATTACTACTACTACTACTACTGGTACTACTGCTGCTTAGGATTCATCGTCTTTGTCTCCTCCTGGTGCACCTCCTCTCTCCCTCTCCTCCTGGTAACCGTCCTCTCTCCCTCTCTGCCTGCTGCACCTCCACTCTCCCTCTCCGCTTGCTACACCTCCTCTCTCCCTTTCCACCTGCTGCACCTCCTCTCTCCCTCTCCTCCTGCTGCACCTCCTCTCTCCCTCTCCGCCTGCTGCACCTCCTCTCTCCCTCTCCACCTGCTGCACCTCCACTCTCCCTCTCCGCTTGCTACACCTCCTCTCTCCCTTTCCACCTGTTGCACCTCCTCTCTCCCTCTCCGCCTGCTGCACCTCCACTCTTCCTCTCCTCCCGGAAACCCTCCTCTCTCCCTCTCCTCCTGGTGCCCCTCCTCTCTCCCTCTCCTCCTGGTGCCCCTCCTCTCTCCCTCTCCTCCTGGTTCACCTCCTCTCTCCCTCTCCTCTTGGAAACCCTCCTCTCTCCCCCTCCTCCTGGAGCACCTCCGCTCTTCCTCTCCTCCTGGAAACCCTCCTCTCCCTCTCCACCTGCTGCACCTCCTCTCTCCCTCTCCTCTTGGAAACCCTCCTCTCTCCCCCTCCTCCTGGAGCACCTCCGCTCTTCCTCTCCTCCTGGAAACCCTCCTCTCCCTCTCCACCTGCTGCACCTCCTCTCTCCCTCTCCTCCTGCTGCACCTCCTCTTCTCCTCTCCTCTCTATATCTCATTTATTTTCAGTACCAGTAGTTTATCGATCTTAAATCTGTGGTTCAGTGTAATTGAATAAGACTCGTTCTGATTGGCCGATATGAGATGAGGAGCCACAAAAACAGATTTCTGGGTAATACAAGCACTTTACTGTGACCCTCTGCTCCTCTTCTGCGCTCCTTCTGACTGTCTGCTCTGCTCCTTTCTCTCTTCTCTCCTCTTTCTTTCGTTTCTTGTATCCTTCTCTCTCTCTGTGATTTCTGGTGGAGCAGATGGGATTTGTTCTCTCTCTGAACACAAAGCTGTCAAACAAAATGAAGATTAAAGAAGCGCGACCCCGAAACTCAAACTCCCAGCATGCCTCAGTGCGTTCCCTTGTTCACAGCAAAACACACAGCCCCATGTTTGTAGTTCTCCTGCTCGGGTCGACTTTACAAATGTTTCTCCAAGCCCAGAACTCTCGGTGGATTTTGAACAAATGCTTTCACAAGAAAAATAACACAAACAGAACTTTGTCTAGTCCTGATTCCGTTCTGTTTTAGTCCTGGTTTAGACCTGATTTAGTCCTGGTTCAGTCCTGGTTCAGTCCTGGTTCAGTCCTGGTTTAGTCCGGGTTCAGTCCTGGTTCAGTTCTGTTTTAGTCCTGGTTCAGTCCTGGTTCAGTCCTGGTTCAGTCCTGGTTCAGTCCTGGTTTAGTCCAGGTTCAGTCCTGGTTCAGTCCCTGGTTCAGTCCCTGGTTTAGTCCTGGTTTAGTCCTGGTTCAGTCCCTGGTTCGGTCCAGGTTCGGTCCTGGTTTAGTCCTGGATCAGTCCCTGGTTCAGTCCCTGGTTTAGTCCTGGTTTAGTCCTGGTTTAGTCCCTGGTTTAGTCCTGGTTCAGTCCTGGTTTAGTCCAGGTTCAGTCCTGGTTCAGTCCCTGGTTCAGTCCCTGGTTTAGTCCTGGTTTAGTCCTGGTTCAGTCCCTGGTTTAGTCCTGGTTTAGTCCTGGTTTAGTCCTAGTTTACTCCTGGTTCAGTGCTGGTTTAGTCCAGGTTCAGTCCTGGTTCAGTCCTGGTTCATTCCTGGTTTAGTCCTGGTTTAGTCCTGGTTCAGTCCTGGTTTAGTTTTTGTTCAGTCCTGGTTTAGTCCTGGTTTAGTCCTGGTTCAGTCCTGGTTTAGTCCTGGTTTAGTCCCTGGTTTAGTCCTGGTTCAGTCCTGGTTCAGTCCTGGTTTATTCCGGGTTCAGTCCTGGTTTAGTCCTGGTTTAGTCCGGGTTCAGTCCTGGTTTAGTCCTGGTTTAGTCCCTGGTTTAGTCCTGGTTCAGTCCTGGTTCAGTCCTGGTTCAGTCCGGGTTCAGTCCTGGTTTAGTCCTGGTTTAGTCTGGGTTCAGTCCTGGTTCAGTCCTGGTTTAGTCCTGGTTCAGTCCTGGTTCAGTCCTGGTTCAGTCCTGGTTTAGTCCTGGTTCAGTCCTGGTTTAGTCCTGGTTCAGTCCTGATTCAGTCCTGGTTCAGTCCTGGTTTAGTCCTGGTTTAGTCCGGGTTCAGTCCGGGTTTAGTCCTGGTTTAGTCCCTGTGGTCTCTGGTTGTTTCATATTTAACCTTCTCCAAGTTTTTCTCTCATGGGGCATTTCAGAGAGAAAGAAAGAGAGAGTAAAAGAGAGAGAGAGAAGTCAGGAGAGATGGAGTAAAAGATAATGAGGAGAGGAGAGAGGAAAGAGGGAGATCAGTGTCTTATTATGATCATCTGACGGGCAAAAAGGTCAGATCACATGGGAGGTCCAGTCAGGATTCTTCTCCAGACAAAACTTCAGGTTTGTGAAGTTGTAGTGAACAGTTTTGTATCATGTTTTTGTACATTTATGGAGAATTGTCATGTGGGAAAATGGGTGATGTAGGCTTGTGGGCGGAGCCTTGTACAGAATCTTACAGCTAAACGTAAAGGGGGTGCAAGTAGGGATGAGGAGAGATCGCTAGATTACTCAAACATGCATGGATGACATTTAAAACACTTCAGACATGTTTGTGATGAGGCAGCAGCGTTAAAACATGGTAAAAAGCTTCAATAAATACGTTTTGCATAATACATGTGTCGTGGAAAACCTAGAAACTGTTTTTGAGACATGAAAAACACATGGAAAATGAAAAAAAAAAGGTCAAATGTCCTAGAAATTACATATTCTGTTCTTGAAAATGTTTCCAGCCTTTGATTTACTGCATTATTGGATCTCGACCTGATCGAAACTGTTAAATTACTTCTTTTTTTTTTTTTTCATTTAAACCAAAAATGCAGGAAAATTACATATCATTTGTACAAATTATTCTGGTTTTACAACAAATTTTTCTATGTAATTTGAGTTTGACCACAAGGAAATATGTGGGTGATCTAAAGGTTTTTGTCTACCATATTTTCTGAAGTATTTTCTTTATATACTGCTTTATTCATAGTTTAGCCAGAGGTGCAATTCATACTGTGATTGATTTATATGTTTTTTTCTTCATAATTATGCGTTTTTTTGGCTGGTGCGACTTATCCTCCAGTGTCCTGTAAAAGTCCTTGGAAACGTGGGAAGCATCTTGAAGTTCTTCGCCAAATGTTTTATTTTTGCGACTTGTTCGAAGTTTGATTTTTTGACTTTCCTTGAGCGTCCCAGATGATGTTTTTGGAGCAGCTGTGGCTCTGAGTGTTTCAGAAGCTCTGGGTCTGAGTGCTTTTACGGCCGACACTGTGGGTTTGAAAAGGTCAAAATGTCGCCTCCAAAAAACTTGAAGGAGAAACAAAATGGCCGCCAGGTCCGACCTGCTCATTTCACCGACGTCTGTAACACTTCAGACGAGAAACACAAGAGAAGAAAGAGAGAGGAGACAGACAGAGAGAAAGAAGAGAGAAGGGGAGAAAGAGTGAGGGCGGGTGGAGAGAGGAAATGAGCGGACTAGTGTCTTTTATTAAGTTGTATTAGATCAATATTGTGATTTTAAATGTCCAAATTACAACATTTGATCTACGGATTCATCGATTAGAGCTACAGAGCAACAAGCACAGTGTGTCTGCTTTAAACTTCTGCATTACCACCTGATGATGTCACAAGGTGTTTTGAGCTGTGCAGGAGGACACGCACTCTAGGTTAGACCTGTCAGGAGTCCTGGTTTAGACCTGGTTCAGTCCTAGATTAGACCTGCTTTAGACCTGATTTAGACCTGGTTCAGTTGTAGATTAGAACCCGTTTAGACTTGATTTAGACCTTGGTTAGATCTGGGTTAGATCTGGTTTAGACCTGGTTTAGTCCTGGTTTAGTCCTGGTTTAGTCCTAGATTAGAACCCGTTTAGACCTGATTTAGATGTTGGTTAGATCTGGGTTAGATCTGGTTTAGACCTGGTTTAGTCCTGGTTTAGTCCTGGTTTAGTCCTGGTTTAGACCTTGGTCAGACCTAGTTTAGACCTGGTTTAGTTCTACTTTAGTCCTGGTTTAGTTCTAGTTTAGTCCTGGTTTAGTCCTGGTTTAGACCTAAATTAAATGAGGGTTAGACCTGGTTTAGACCTGGTTTAGTCCTGGTTTAGTCCTAGTTTAGTCCTGGTTTAGTCTTAGTTTAGTCCTGGTTTAGTCTTAGTTTAGTCCTGGTTTACTCCTGGTTTAGTCCTAGTTTAGTCCTGGTTTAGACCTAGTTTAGACCTGGGTTAGACCTTGTTCAGTCCTGGTTTTGACCTGTCAGGACCGGACCTGAAGCTGGATTCTGGTCTTTCTGGAGTATTATCTCTGAAGCTAACCACTCTGCCGCTGCCCCGTTGCTCTGGGCCCTTCCTCAATCCTCTCGTGTGTTTTTTGTTCCTCCAGGCCTCCGTACTCTCCTCTCAGAAACAGCTCGTTGGCTCAGAGCCGGAGGTGTCGCTCAGACGAGACACAGAGGAGGTTCTGAAGTAAATATCTGGCTCATATTTTGTGATTTTGTCCAGTTTGATTTGAATCAAAAAGAGGCGACGCTTCACTGGAGCGAACAGCGTTTGTGTTTGAGAGAAAAGCCAAAAGTTCAACGTTTGTTTGACAGAAATTCAACAATATAACACTATGGGTCAGGACTGGACTCAAGTCTGCAGTCCTGGTTTAGTCCTGGTTTAGTCCTGGTTTAGTCCTGGTTTAGTCCTTGTTTAGTCCTGGTTCAGTCCTGGTTTAGTCCTGGTTTAGTCCTGGTTTAGTCCTGGTTTAGTCCTGATTCTCTCCTGGTTTAGTCCTGGTTTAATCCTGGTTTAGTCCTGGTTTAGTCCTGATTCCCTCCCGGTTTAGTCCTGGTTTAGTCCTGATTCCCTCCTGGTTTAGTCCTGGTTTAATCCTGGTTTAGTCCTGGTTTAGTCCTGGTTCAGTCCTGGTTTAGTCCTGGTTTAGTCCTGATTCCCTCCTGGTTTAGTCCTGGTTTAGTCCTGGTTTAGTCCTGGTATAGTCCTGGTATAGTCCTGGTTTAGTCCTATAGTTCATACTTTACTTTCATACATGTCCATAATTATCTCCTCTGTGGCATTTTCATCCCCAATTTTAACAAACCTGTTCTCATCCTCTACACTTCCCCCCTTTTCCTCTCTCTCGTTCCCTCTCTTTCTCTCCTCTCTTCTCTCATCCATACCTACACACTTCATAAAGTATCTCCTCTCTTTCTCCTTCCCTGTCCTCTCTTTTTTGCTGTCTGTCTCTGTCTGTCCCTCCTCTCTCTCCTTTTCCTCTCCTCTCTCTCCTTTTTTCTCTCTCTCTGTCTTCATCTGTCATCTCTTCTCTCCTCTCTCTCCTTTCTCCTTCCCTCTCCTCTGTCTCTCCTCTCTTCTCCATCTCTGTCCTTCCCTCTCCCATCTCTCCTCTATCTGTTTCTCTCTCTCTCTCTGTTTCCTCTTCTTCCCTTCTCCTCTCTCTCCTTCCCTCCTCCGTCTCTCTCTTTCTCTTTCCCTCTCCTTCCCTCCTCTCTTTCTCTCTCTTCCATCCCTCCACACTACCTGAAGTGTCAGCTCTAATGAGAGGGAACACACACGGAGGACGGGCCACATGTTTACAGTCGCCGTGGATACGGGAGTGTGTTGTTGCCGTAGAAACGGGAGGACACTGTCTCGCCTGTACCACACGAGTCTGATCTGTGTCAGAGGAACCACTGGTCCAAACTCTGGACTGATTTCTGCAGGAACGAAATTCTTATCAGATTAAAGACATGTGCAGCCCATGGATTGGTCGACTAAAAAGAGGGCGTGGCAAAGTGCTCAAAACTAAACTGCACTGACAAGACGACACCTGCAGGGGGAGTTCATGAAAAAATATTTATGTTCAGACCTGGTTTAGTCTTGGTTCAGACCTGGTTTAGTCCTGGTTTAGTCTTGGTTCAGACCTGGTTTAGTCCTGGTTTAGTCCCGGTTTAATCCCGGTTTAGACCTGGTTTAGTCCTGGTTTAGTCCTGGTTCAGACCTGCTTTAGTCCTGGTTTAGTCCTGGTTCAGACCTGGTTTAGTCCTGGTTTAGTCCTGCTTTAGTCCTGGTTTAGTCCTGGTTTAGTCCTGGTTCAGATCTGCTTTAGTCCTGGTTTAGTCCTGCTTTAGTCCTGGTTTAGTCCTGGTTCAGACCTGGTTTAGTCCTGCTTTAGTCCTGGTTTAGTTCCGGTTTAGTCCTGGTTTAGTCCTGGTTTAGTCCTGGTTCCGTCCCAGTTTAGTCCCATTTAGTCCCAGTTTAGTCCCATTTTAGTCCCGGTTTAGTCCCGGTTTAGTCCTGGTTTAGTCTTGATTTAGTCCTGGTTCAGACCTGCTTTAGTTCTGGTTTAGTTCTGCTTTTGTCCTGGTTTGGTCCTGGTTTAGTCCGTCTGTTTTATTTAAATGCACAGGTGATGTAATCTCTCTCTTTTGTTGCAGGTCTGAGTCGTTTTGTAGATCAGAGAAAATCTTTTCTTTTTTAAAACAACAATGAAAAAAGTGATGAAACGGAGACAGGACCAGACCAGAGTTTAAAAAGTCTCAAAGCAAAACAAAAGAACAGATTTACATCAGATACAACCGTCAAGCACCGTACTGTCTTTAGTCCTGGTTCAGTTCTGGTTTAGTCCTGGTTTAGTCCTGGTTTAGTCCTGGTTTAGTCCTGGTTTATTCTTGGTTTAGTCCTGGTTTAGTCTTGGTTTAGTTCTGGTTTAGTCCTGGTTTAGTCCTGGTTTAGTCTTGGTTTAGTCCTGGTTTAGTCCTGGTTTAGTCCTGGTTTCGTCCTGGTTTAGTCCTGTTTTAGTCTTGGTTTAGTCCTGGTTTAGTCCTTGTTTAGTCCTGGTTTAGTCTTGGTTTAGTCCTGGTTTAGTCCTGGTTTAGTCCTGGTTTATTCTTGGTTTAGTCCTGGTTTAGTCTTGGTTTAGTCCTGGTTTAGTCCTGGTTTAGTCCTGGTTCAGTCCTGGTTTAGTCCTGGTTTAGTCCTGGTTTAGTCCTGGTTCAGTCCTGGTTTAGTCCTGGTTTAGTCTTGGTTTAGTTCTGGTTTAGTCCTGGTTTAGTCCTGGTTTAGTTCTGTGTTAGTCCTGGTTTAGTCCTGGTTTCGTCCTGGTTTAGTCCTGGTTTAGTCTTGGTTTAGTCCTGGTTTAGTCCTGGTTTAGTCCTGGTTTAGTCTTGGTTTAGTCTTGGTTTAGTCCTGGTTTAGTCCTGGTTCAGTCCTGGTTTAGTCCTGGTTTAGTCTTGGTTCAGTCCTGGTTTAGTTCTGGTTTAGTCCTGGTTTAGTCCTGGTTTAGTTCTGTGTTAGTCCTGGTTTAGTCCTGGTTTATTCCTGGTTTAGTCCTGGTTTAGTCCTGGTTTAGTCCTGCTTTAGTTCTGTGTTAGTCCTGGTTTAGTCCTGGTTTAGTCCTGGTTTAGTCCTGGTTTAGTCCTGCTTTAGTTCTGGTTTAGTCCTGCTTTAGTCCTGCTTTAGTCCTGCTTTAGTTCTTTGTTAGTCCTGGTTTAGTCCTGGTTTAGTCCTGGTTTAGTCTTGGTTTAGTCCTGCTTTAGTTCTGGTTTAGTCCTGGTTTATTCCTGGTTTAGTCCTGGTTTAGTCCTGGTTTAGTCCTGGTTTAGTCCTGGTTTAGTCCTGGTTTAGTTCTGTGTTAGTCCAAGTCTTTGTCTCATACGTTGGGTTTTCTGGGAGCTGAGGCTGTGGGCGTCTGAATAAAAATGTTGGTTATTCTTGGACGTTAAAATAAACAAAACCACTTTTCTTTATTAAAATAACGATAAAAATCTGATCTGGATTTGAAGAGACGCCCACAAAAGAACTACAGCGAGCTCCCTCTGGACCACAACATTAAACCAGGACTGAACCAGGACTGAACCAAGACTGAACCAGGACTAAACCAGGACTCAGCGCGGGCCCAGCCTATGAACAGACTAAGCAGCTGCTTAGGGTCCCGAGGCCACCAGAGGGCCCCCAAGAGCCCTTACATTTAGATGTGTTTTATTTCCAGTAGTTAAATACGTGCTGCTGCGTGTTTTTGAGTCGGGCAGCGATGTGGCCAGCTACATGTTTACACCTGCGTGAAGGACCCCTCCCTCCAGGTGCATTCTGGGAGCGAGGCAGCAGAGGGACATTTGAGTGGCTGTTTTACAACTAAAAGACTTTAGTTTGTGAAGTTCAGTTTATCTTAAGTACAGAATAATGTATGAAGAGACCAGAGGAAGATCGATTTGGGGAAAAAGAGACTTTTCTCCTCTTTACATGAGTGGAGCTGCAGATAAAACAGTGACGTGTATGAATGTGCAGACAGGATTATACCAGAGGGACAGAGGACACAGGTGAGTTTATTACACTGGCTCTTTTATATTGTGGCTCGTTCTTTTGTCTCTAAACATCAGATGATGTGAGTTAAAGCTGCTCCTGTGTCACATGAACAACGTTGATTATGACATAAACCTCTGTTACATCTGCTGAAAGAACGACCTGTGAACGACTCCTGAATGTTGTGAACGCTCATGTAGAGATGAACGATACCACTGCAAAAACGAGTACGAGTACTTCTTTTGAGTACTCGCCGATACTGAGTAAAAATACCGTTTCTAACGCGCTAACTGCTAACGCGCTAACTGCTAATGAGCTAACTGCTAACACTGTTAACAAAACAGTGACTGTTGTGTCACTTTTACCAGTCACACTTTCACACATATGGACATGCTATACGTCTTTTTAAAGGTCTGAACTCGCTCTGTTCAGTCACTAAATTTGTTTGTCAATTATAAAAAGTTACAATACAGCACAAGCAAATAATCACCAGCACCACTTAGCAACGTTAGCATGCTACTATTGTAAACACAAGCACTGCGCTGATCTCCTCTGTGAACTATAAAAGCCTTTAGAGTCCTGAATATTTGTATATTTCATGTGACAGTCACATATTATTACAGCTACAGTTAATGTAAATGCAGCAGCACAGATACAGTGGTATCGGCTCTTGGTATCGACAGCCCATTGACGAGTAAGAGTACTGGCACCCGATACTGGTATTGGTATCTGTGCATCCTACTCATTAATTTCCTCATTTACGTGAAATCACAGCATCCAAAGTCTGACATTAAACATAAAAATAATGTGACTCTAAAATCCTTATTTCCTGTTCAGATCAGATGATCTGATGAGGATGAATCTGATGTTATGTCCAGGCTGTTTCTCTTATGCAGCTCTTAACTTTGATCACTACTTTGTACTTCTTGAGTGACATCATTTTGAAGTAAGTGTACTCTTGCTTAAGTACATCATTTGGCTTCTTTATGTCATAAAATGCAATTCTTCATTTTATGACATAAAGAATTGATAAATGTGAGCCCACTTTAGTCAAACGGAACAGATTAAAATGCACCAGAAACCAAGAAAATATAAGTCCAGAATTGTTTTTATTTCTTTGTCAGACCCCCTCCTCACATGTTTATACTGTTACACTTGTGGTTATTGCTGCTCTGAGCCTCTAGAATTGTCTTTTTATCAGTGGTTGTGATGATGTCTTAATGTTGTCAAATCTGAATATGTGGCACTGAAGTGGAGAGGCCCCTAAAGGGGCCTGAACCAGGACTAAACCGGGACTAAACCAGGACTGAACCAGGTCGAGCCAGGACTTACTCCCACGAGTTGTTCTTTGCTGAATAATCTGAAGCGTTGTCGACGTGTCTTGTTTTGATCGCGGTGTTTCCTGTTTCTTTGACACTTTGACAGATCAGAGTTTGAGCCGCCATCTTGTGTCGATGATGTGACGTTACAGACAGGAGTGACGGTGCGTTCAGGCGCGCACAGGAAATCTGACACGTCTCACACAAACCTGCTGCTTCACTTTAAAATACCACTGATGTAGCACAGGGTCACACAGAGAGGAGGGTTTAATCAACAATTTTTATATTTTAAAGATCTATGTGGTATTTAAGTGAGGTATTTTACTTCTATGGGGTATTAAAGAGGAGGTATTTTACTTCTATGGGGTATTAAAGAGGAGGTATTTTACTTCTATGGGGTGTTAAAGAGGAGGTATTTTACTTCTATGGGGTTAGGGTTATCACATCAGGTTTGTGAAGTTGTAGTGAACAGTTTTGTATCATGTTTTTGTATTTATGGAGGATTGTTGTGTAGGAGCATTGGTGATGCGGGCTTGTGGGCGGAGCCTTGTACAGAATAATACAGCTAAAAGTAAAGAGGGTACAAAAAGGGCCCGGGAGAGATCTCTAAATGATGCAAACATACATGGATGACATCTAAAACCTCTTCAGGCATGTTTCTAATGAGGGAACAACATTAGAACATGGTAGAAAGCTCAAAAAACAAAACAAATTCTGCATAATACATCCTCTTTAAGTACAAAGCCTCCTCTTTACTCTCAAAATAAAAGCTTTACACTTTGACAGTTCATTAACAGTAAAACACACTGACAATCAGAACATGACGGCAAACGCCATCGTAAGAAAACACACCGCCGTGAATCACAGAGCTCGTTATCAGACGGCTGTTTTCTAGCGTCTTTTTGTCAGGACATTTATTCCTGTGACAATAACGTGTTTTTGTTTCCGTTAAGTTAGTTCTTGTTGTCGTCAGAGTGAAGGTTGAACAGGAGGATCATCTCGTGTCTGTTTGAGGTGGACTGTCGCCATGAGAACGACTCAAACGTCTGTGTCGCTCAGACTTTATTACATAGACTGTATGTGTAACAGACAGAGCTAATGCGCTAGTCTAAAGCCTCAGTGTGGGACATTTCGTCACATTAGGACATGGTTAAAGCCTCAGTGTGGGACATTTCCTCACATTAGGACATGGTTAAAGCCTCAGTGTGGGACATTTCGTCACATTAGGACATGGTGACGGGGGAGAGGACAGACAGTTGTTTTTCTGTCACTTTCACTCTGGAGGTCAGGTGCTCATTGCCTCTGGAACAGCACCCGCCATTTCACCTGTCAATCAAACCTCTCTCTCCCTCTCTCTCTCTTTCTCCACTCTTTCCTTTTTCACCTCTCACTCGTGGTCTATCCTTCCTCCTTTCTTCTCCATCTTTCCCTCTCCCCCGCTCTCTCCTCCCTTTCTCTCTTCTCTCTCTTTTTCTCTCCTCCCTCTTCTGCCTTTCCTCCCTCTTTTTATCTCCCCCCATCCCTCCTCTCTCTTCCCCCTTTCACTCTCTCCCTCTCCTCTCTACTTTTATCCCTTCTCCTCCCTCTCTATCTTTCTTCTCCCATGCTCCTTTTTCCACCTGCCTCATGCTCTCTTCTCCCTCTTTCATTCTCTGTATTTCTCCCTCTCTCTTTCCCCCCTTGTCTCCTCCTCTCTCCTCCCTTTTTCTCCACTCTCTCTCTTTCCTCCCTTCCTCCCTCCCTCTTTCTCTCTCTGTGTGTAAAATAATAATGTGACAGAGGGCAGGATGGAGACCACTGTCCCCCATTTGAGCTTCTGTCAATCAAACACAAAACAGAAATAACACGAGAGAAAGGGATAGAGAGAGAGGAAACAGGGGAGAGAGGAAGAGGGAGAGAAAGAGAGAGAGGGGAGGGAGAGAGAGAGGGAGGGGGGTAGGTAAAAAGAAGTAGGAAAGACAGGAAATGGAGAGGGAGGGAGAAGGGGTGTAGATAAAAAGCGGGACTGAAGAGGAGATGGACAGGGAGGAGAGGGAGACAGAGAGGGGGAAGGGAGAGGGAGAAAGAAGGAGTGCAGATAAAAAGAGGGACAGAGGGGGAGATAAACAGGGAAGAGAGAGAGGAAGCTGAAAGGTAAGGAGGGGGAGGGAAGGGATAGAGGGAGAAAGAGAGGAAGTGGAAGAGAGAAGAGGGAAGATGCTTTAAACGGGGTTAGATAAAAAGAAGGAGAAAAGATAGAGGAGAGTGAGAAAGAAGAAAGAGAGGAGGGAAAGGAGGGTTAGATGGAGAGAGAGGGAGAGGGGTGTAGATAAAAAGAGGGACAGAAGGGGAGATAAATAGGGAGGAGAGGGAGAGAGAGAAAGGAGGAAGAGAGAAGGAGTTAGAAACAGAGGAGAGAGGGGGTGAAAGGTGCGGAGGGGGATAGAGGGAGAAAGAGAGAGAAGGAGGGGGGTAAAAGTAGGGAGGAGAGTGAGAGACAGAGAGGAGGAGGAAGAGAGAAGAGGGAAAAGGGGATAGATAAAAGGGAAAATATAGAGGAGAAGGAGAGATGGGGAGAGAGAGGGGAGAAAGGGGGAGAGGGTGCAGATAAAAAGAGGGACAGAAGGGCAGATAAATAGGGAGGAGGAGGAAAGAATGAAAAGGAAAGAAGGAGCAAAAGAGGGAGAAACGGAGAGATAAAAGTTGGGAGGCGAGGGAGAGAAAGATGAAGGAGGAAGAGATAGAAGGGAAAGGGGAGTAGAGAGAGGGAGAGAGTGAAAGGAGGAGGAGAGAGGGAAAATAAGGAGAGAAGAGGCAATGACATCATCACAAACAAATTCAATGAGGAAATAATAACTCGATTTTCTCAGAGAATTCCAGCTGCTCCTGTTTAAGAATTCCACTTGGAAAAATCCGGAATAAATGAGCGCTCCCTCCCGCTGATCACCCACAGGAGCAGTGAGTGGTGCTTCTGCCTCACAGTGAGAAGGCGGCCGGTTTGATCTCCAGTCCACGTGGGTCTCATATTGATTGATACTACAGTGTATGTGTATGGTGGTTACCACGGAGACACGATGCACACATTAGCAAACAAAGATGGTTAAAATGGTCTGAAAACTCAAGAAAAAAAACAAAATGGCTTTAAACGGCACATTTTCAGGAGTCTGCGGTCCGTACGAGCGTTCATCGTCCTGTTTACGAGCCTGATTTTCAATAAAAAATGTGAGGAAAAAGGTGTAAAAGTAACTGAAAAACTGTTGGCTAACGCTAGCTAGCTTGCGACTGTGATGTTATTTGACAGGGACTTGTTTAACAGCACAAATCAGCTCACGTGTTGTAGTTCAGTTAACACACTTCTTTATGGTCAGATCGTGTTAAAACAAAGCTCAAAGTTAAGTCTAACAAAACCTCAGACAGAGCAGTGCCTCTAGTTAGCATCACACCCCAGAGAATGTTAATGACATCAGCTGCAACATATCAATTTGGAGTTTGCATGTTCTCCCGGTGGTTTCTGTTGGTTAAAGATGTGCTATTTCTGGTGAAAGATCTGTTGCCTGGAGATGCTAGTGCTCTGCCTGAAATGTTCCGCACTACGGCATTAAACTTCCTTTTGTAACTCAAAAACTCCTTGAAAAACACACATTATTCTTACTGTGGGTGGGTCGCCTCTGCACAGATGTGACCTGTAACCCGCCCTGGTTGCGTCAGCTGCTGTTGTCCATGGAGACGAGGAGGATTAATGCCATACTGCGGAACATTCCAGACAGTTACAGTGGATATTTTCCCAAATTGTTCAGCCCGACCATGGAGGCAACCAGGTGACAAAACCTCCAGTAGAAAAGTTACATAATGGGGCTTTAAAGCAGACATATTGTGCTTGTTATAATCTATGACAGCCGTGGATCCTTGTGTCATAATTTGGCAGTGGAAACGAGGGTTGATCGACAATATGGCGTCTTAAAGATTACTCAAACTTGCACGAATCTCTCCAGGAAAAACTTCAGAGGGAAAATGAGACGGGAACAACGATAACGTGATTAGAAGCTCCGAAAAGTCCAGTTTGCAGAAGAGGTCTGTGTTAATTGGCCGCGTTAAGTTTGAGGTTCAGTCTGTGCAGCGTTTCTCTCTCAAACCTGAGACTTTGATATTTTTAATTTCCTCAAGTTTGTGTAAAGTTGTGAGTGAATCAGGCTCACTTCAAAGTCAGACTCACTTTTAATGCTGGATTCTGTTTAAACCTGACTCAAGTTACTCACAAAAGTCTGGGACGCTTCAGCTGTACGTGTGTGTGAGGACATGTGAGGACAGGGACGCTTCAGCTGTATGTGTGTGTGAGGACATGTGAGGACAGGGACGCTTCAGCGCTATGTGTGTGTGAGGACATGTGAGGACAGGGACGCTTCAGCTGGACATGTGTGTGTGAGGACATGTGAGGACAGGGACGCTTCAGCTGTATGTGTGTGTGAGGACATGTGAGGACAGCGACGCTTCAGATGGACATGTGTGTGAGGACATGTGAGGACAGGGACGCTTCAGCTGGACATGTGTGTGAGTGTGACAGGGACGTGTGAAGACATGTGTGTGTGAGGTCGTGTGTGTGTGTGAGGATGTGTGTGTGTGTGTGTGTGTGTGTGTGAGGACAGGGACAATTCACCTGTGTGTGTGTGTGTGTGTGTGTGTGTGTGTGTGTGTGTCTGTGTGCGTGTTTGTGTGGCCATTTTGAGGACTTGTTTACCCAGAATCCTTAGCAGTTGACAGACTCAGCTCCCCAGGGCCTGATCTGTTTACACTTAGACATTTAGAGAAGAGAGGGAATAGGGGAAAAGGAGAGAATAATAGAGGAGTGTGGGGAGAAGAGGTGAAGACAGGGACCACTTTTGTTTTAATGTTTTAATGTGTGATTATTCATGTTTGATTTGTGTGATTTTAATGTTTTTTCTTATTCTGTAAAGCACTTTGAATTACCTTGTGTACGAATTGTGCTATACAAATAAACTTGCCTTGCCTTGCCCTTTACCACAGGAGAGAAAGAGAGTGGAGAGATAGAAACGATGAGGTGAAGAGAGGGGCAGAGGGAGAGAGAGAGAGGGATTAAAAGAGGAGAGGTGAGAGAGAAAGAGGAGAGGCAGGAGAGAGCGAGAGAAAGACGGAAGATAAGATGAAGAGACGTGTCAGGGGAGAGGGGTAAAAAGAAAGAGAAGAGACAGACCACAGGAGAGGAGTAATGGGAAGTATAAGAAAGAGAGGTAACAGAAGAGGAGAGAAAGAAGATGAGGTGAAGAGAGGGACCGAGAGAGAGTCAGAGAGAGAGTGATACAAAAGAGAAGTGAGGGAGAGAGAGAAGAGGCAGGATAGAGCGAGAGAAAAAGACAAAAGATAAGGTAAAGGTAAAGGGAGAGTGGGGGAAAAAGAAAGAAGAGACTGCCCACATGAAAAGAGAGAGAGAATGAGAGATGGAAAAAATTAGGTGATGAGAGAGGCCTAAGGACAGAGAGAGAAAGGAAGAGAGGGAGAGCAATAGGAAGTATAAGAAAGACAGGGAACAGAAGAGGACAGAAAGGCGATGAGGTGAAGAGAGGCACCAAGAGAGAAAAAGAGGCAGGGAGAGAGAGAGGGATTAAAAGAGGAGAAGTGAGGGAGGAAGAGGAGAGTAGGGAGAGAACAAGAGAAAGATAGACAGAAGATAAGATGAAGAGAGATATCAAGGGAGAAGGGAAGGAAAGAACTGTAAAGAGAGAGGGGGAAAAAGAAAGGGTGCAGAGAGGCCTAAGGAGAGAGAGAGAGAGAGAGAGAGAGAGAGAGGGAGGGAGAACAATAGGAAGTATGAGAAAAAGAGGGAATGGAAGAGGAGAGAAAGAAGATGAGGTGAAGAGAGGGACCAAGAGAGAGAGGTAAAGAGAGAGAAGAGAGAGGAGAGACGAAAGAAAATTAGGTGATGAAAGAGGCCAAAGGAGAGAGAGAGAGAAAAGAAGTAATAGGATGTATGAGAAAGAGAGTGAACAGAAAAGGAGAGAAATAAGATGAGGTGAAGAAAGAGATAAGGGAGAAAGAGGGAGATAAAGAGAGAGAAAAGATAAAGTGAGGAGTAGAGACAGTAGAGGAGGATGAAAAATAACGAGCTGAATATGTAGTGTTCGCTCAGACCACGGCAATGGGAGGATTTCAGGAGTAAATTTGAAAATCATAAATGAAGAGTCTGAATGTGGCTCTTTCACTCGGGACAGAGCTGCTCCTCTGTGGGACGCGCTGACGGGGACGACACAAAAACAGGACCAGATGCAGGCTTTGTGTTTTCATGGAGATACGCGCCTCGCTCACGTGAAGCGTCACAAATAGGTTGAATAGTTTTTATTTTGTCGGCGTGCAGGACGTGCTGCTCCATAGTGTGACAGCGAGGCCCTCCACAGTCACTTTAACACGTTTAAAACACGAGACAAACACATGTGCAGCGTGTCCTGGGCTTTACATGATGTCGTTTTTATTTTCATGTCAAAACAAGTTTGAACTGGACAAAGTTTTTACATTTGGTCGCTCATTCAAGAAACTTTTTCAGTTCTGACATAACAAAACCTATTAAAGGATTCAGACAGTGCGCCTTTATGTCATATTATGATGTGCATTATTAACCTTTTAATAAGTTGAATACCAAGGTAAACTGCATAGAAAAGTACAGAAGTGTTAACAAGCCATGTTAGTATTAGCTAGCGCCTTATGCTAGCGGAAATCTCCCTGACTATTTCCTGCTAATAAGGCAGTGTGGCATTATGGGTGGTTACAAACATTAGATTTGAAGGATTCCTAAAGGTGCTCCTTCACTGTGTAAGCCATTAGCCATACCAGTTTAGCCGATGCCATAGCAACCCTGGTCCCCTCTAGCCCTGCCCCCTGCGGTCTCACGAATCTTTTTGAGACAAACTCGACGCAACAAATGTCTCAAAAGTTGTGGGAGCATAATTTTCAGATTTGTAAGTGTAAAATTACACAGTTGCAAGTGTAAAGCGTTGCAAGTGTGTAAAAACTTTTTTTTGTTGTAGGAGTGGACAAATCAACATTTACGCCTTCAAACTCTTTGGAACAATTGTACCTTCAAACGATTCCCTCTTCTCGCTTTGAGGACTCTGGTGATGATAAAAGCTGTGGGCACATCATAACAGCCCCGATCCCACCCCTCTGCCCCAGGGCGACTGTGGCACACACACACACACACACACACACACACACACACACACACACACACACACACACACACACACACACACACACACACACACACACACATGTAGTGCATCTGTAGGGACAAAGTGAGCGCCCCCTGTGGGACTCTCTGCGTCCTGTTTCCTCCTGATGAGTTTATTTTAGCTCCAGGTTGAGAGGAAACGACTCAGACTTAATCATGTTTTAATTATAATGACACAGTAATACACACTCACACACACACACACACACACACACACACGCTCTCAAGGGGAACAAACTTTACATCAAATTTAACAAGTTTAAAACAAGAATGCAGTGGTAGTAGCAGTAGTAGTAGAAGTAGTAGTAATTGTGGTAATGCTACTAGACTAGAATAATGCACAGTGTACAGCTGAAACCAGGAGTTCACACACCCTATATGAAAAGACACATTTGCTTTTTTTCCTCACTGTCTGACATAAAATCAGACTAAACTTTTCCTGTTTTAGGTCAATTAGGATTACCAAAATTATTTCTATTTGCTAAATGCCAGAGTAATGAGACAAGGATTTTTAAAACAATTTTTCATTACTTTTTTCAAGGTCAGAAGTTTACATACATTTCATTAGTATTTGGCACTATTATACCTATTAGACCTCCTCTTTAGTCCTCCAGACCCCATCCCTCCTCCTCTTTCATCAGACCGCCCTCTCTCCAGACACCTCCTCCCTCTCCTCTCTGGTTCTCCTCCCTCCACACTTTACCATAATAAACTTATCTTATTGTCTCCTCAGATATCCGCGGTCTGCAGAGCTTCCTGGACCAGACCTCCAGGCAGGGCGTGGATGTGGCTCTGCAGCGCATCGAGAGGAACATCTCCAAGGTCTTCACCAACCTGTTCACCACCATGAAGACGGAGGAGCTCAACCGATACAGAGACACGCTGAGGAGGGCCATACTACTGCTGAGTCCCACCACAGCACACTCCTTTATACTACAGGTGAGTGAGGGGGAGGGGACAGGTGCGAGAGGGAGGGGACAGGTGAGAGAGGGGGAGAGGAAAGGTGAGAGAGGGGGAGAGGAAAGGTGAGAGGGGGGGAGAGGAAAGGTGAGAGAGGGGGAGAGGAAAGGTGAGAGAGGGAGGGGACAGGTGAGAGAGGGAGGGGACAGGTGAGAGAGGGAGGGGACAGGTGAGAGAGGGAGGGGACAGGTGAGATAAGGGGAGGGGACAGGTGAGATAAGGGGAGGGGACAGGTGAGATAAGGGAGGAAACAGGTGAGAGAGGGAAGGGACAGGTGAGATAAGGGGAGGGGACAGGTGAGAGGGGGAAGGGACAGGTGAGATAAGGGGAGGAAACAGGTGAGATAAGGAGAGGGCACAGGTGAGAGAGGGAAGGGACAGGTGAGATAAAGGGAGGAAACATGTGAGAGGGGGAGAAGACAGTTGAGAAAGGAAAGGGACAGGTGAGATAAGGGGAGGGGACAGGTGAGATGGGGACGGGACAGGTGAGAGGAGGGGATACAGACTCCTCCCCTCTTAATTTGGAAATAATTCAAATAAAAAATGTTTCTGAACAAGTCCTCACCAAGACTAGCTCAAGATCTGGAGATGTTTGCCTGGAATGTTCAGTAACACAATATTAAACTTATGGAGACAAGGAGGTGATGACAATAAGTTACAGGTCAGATCTGTGGAGAGGCGCCCCTGCTTGCAGTAAGAATGTATGTGAGTCAGTGTTTTTGAGATGAAAACCTGGGATTATATAGGTATGAGACAGATCAATGCCACACTGTCCAGACAAAATAACAGCATCTCCATAGAGACAAGCAGGTGCCAAACCCTCATCAGAAAACTTACACAGTGCAGCTTTAAATGTCGGCTGAAGCACATTTTCTCTGTCTCCGTGTGAGTCTCAGGTGAGCTCTGGACAGGTGTGAGTCCAGCTGCAGCGACACGTTTTGACCTCACTCCTCTGTCTTTCTCTTTCTCCCTTCTATCCTTCCTCCTTTCTCTATCCCCTCTTACCCCGCCCCATCGTCTCCTTTTTTACCTCTGTTCCTCTATCCCTTCCTTCTTCTTTTTCCTCTCCCTCTTCTTCTCCTTCCTCCTTTCTCTCTTTTTCTCTCCCCTTCTTCTGTTCTCTCTCTCTCCTGTCTTTTCCTCCGCTCTCTGTCTCTCCCCTTTCTTCTTTATCCCCTCTTGGCCTCTCTTCTTTCTTTTCCCCTCCCCATCTCTCTCTCTCTTCTCTCTTCTCTCTCTCTTTCTCTCCGTTTCCTCTCGGTCTCTCTTCTTTCTCTTCCACTCTCCTCTCTCTACTGTGTCTCTACAGTCTCTCCCTCTCTTCTGTCTCCTCTCGTCAGTTCGTGAGAGCACTCGTTCTAATGAGCACACATGTTTACACTGGCCCTCACAGCTGCAGCTAGCCTAGCATTAGCATACATTAGCATAGACATTAGTTTTCCATTACCCTCCTTGTCCAAACCCTCACGCTAATGCTACACTTTTACATCAGATGCCCTTCCTCTTATGTGGTTTTATACCTGCAGATGTGCTGTGGTTGAGATCAGGGGTCCCCAACCTTTTTTGAATAATGTAGGTTTTATTTGCAGGGATCGGCCATCTACGCATGGCAAATAAATATGGCAAAAATAAGTGCATATAAAATACAACTCCCCAGACCAATGAATCAGTGGGAGCCCTGCGCTTGTTTCTTTGCGATGAGGTGGTCCCATCGAGGAGTATTTCTTATGTCCAGTCTGCGCCGTCGCTTTGTCTCGGTTGCCGTCACTGCAGAAAAGCTCACTTCACACAGATAAGATGTTGGAAACGGCAGGAAGGTTTTCAGCGCTCTTGTGGCGATGTCAGGATATTCTGGCTTCATTTTCATCCAGAATGTCAGCAGAGATGTCTCAAACATGTTTAAGACCACCGTCATTTGCCATCTCCTTCAGCTGATCCTCTTGTTGCACAGACATGTTCGATTCACCAGGCTTACTCATAAAAAACTCTAAAGGTTTATTTTTTAATCCAGGTGCTTAGTCTCCATGTGCTGAAGCAGTTTTGAAGACTCACCTGTAGCAACAAACTCATATTTTAAGCAGGACTCCTGGTGTTGTCTGTTAAATTGATCTTTCTTTTTCTTGGAGGTCGTAGGCTCCTCTTCTGGCTCCTCAGTTTGGCCTTTTCCCCTTGCCAAAAAAGCTCTCCAAATACTTTTGTTTTTGGCTCATTTTCACGAGGTTGTGGGTTTACTTTTGGGCAACTATAGGTGATACGACATCGCGGAGACAAGAGCAGATCTAGCACAGATATAATAAACTCGCCGTTATATCAGATGGATTTCTGTGGAGATTTCCTGTCTGGATTTTCATTATATATCTACGGTCAAGCTTATTAGCGTGTCATGAGGGACGGGCGAAAGTTACGTTGGAGAAGAGGTCGCTGATAAATTATTAACTGTTTTTGTGCGGCCTGGTAGCAAATACACAACAGACCAGACCAGCCCCGGCCTGGTGGTTGGGGATCACTGGTTCAGACAGAGATTAAGATTGGTCTGTGTGTGTCTGTGTGTGTCTGTGTGTGTCTGTGTGTGTCTGTGTGGGTCTGTGTGGGTCTGTGTGTGTCTGTGTGTGTCTGTGTGTGTCTGTGTGGGTCTGTGTGGGTCTCTGTGGGTCTGTGTGTGTCTGTGTGGGTCTGTGTGTGTCTGTGTGTGTCTGTGTGGGTCTGTGTGGGTCTGTGTGTGTCTGTCTGGGTCTGTCTGGGTCTGTCTGGGTCTGTCTGGGTCTGTCTGCGTCTGTGTGCGTCTGTGTGCGTCTGTGTGGGCCTGTGTGGGCCTGTGTGGGCCTGTGTGGGCCTGTGTGGGCCTGTGTGGGCCTGTGTGGGCCTGTGAGCTGAGTATGACCTGAGACATCTACATATCTGTCCAGGAGACTTAAATTTAACCACCTTTTTGTTCTAATAAAAACACACTCACATGCGACACAGCTCTGCTCACTTCCTCCGTCACCTTTTTTTAATTACAAAAGTTTTATAACAAGCTCAAAGAGGAGCTTTAGTAAAACGAACAAGCACAGTAACCTTTGGAAACTCATTCCACGCTGTGTCCATGCAGAGGACGGGGGCAGGGCTGTACTTTTCACACTGCGTTAGCATCAGGCACGTACTGCTTTTCACTACAGCCTCTGCTTTAAGATGATGGAGGAGCAGAGAATACACTGTTAGACAAGAAGTGAAATGACACATGAACAATGAGAGGGGGCACTCACAGATTCAATTCTTATCCAGCTCCACTGCAAACTTAGGTTTATTTATGAGCTAGAAGCTAGAAAAATCATATATTGAGTGAATGTGTCTGCATTAAACATCTGTAAGGGCTATAATATTGTCTAGATAAAATTATATCAATGTTTATCCCGCGCCGCACATTTTATTGTTTGGAAAATGCCCAATATATATTATTATTATATATTATTCCGTATTAATATGTTTCATCCCTGCCCTTTGCTCTCCATGCTAAGTTACTCCCCCCTCAGAGCACTGTCACATCACAATCAGCAGGAATTTTGCTATTGAAACTACAGCGGTCCCCCATTTATCGCGAGGGTTATGCTCTAAAAATCACCTGCTATAGGCGAAATCCGCGTCAGCTTTATTATTCTACATGTTTTGCAGCTGTAAACTCCCTAACCACACACTTTATACCCTTTTCTCACACAGACATTAACATTTTCTCACATTTCTCTCTTGTTTAAACTCTCTCAAAGTTCAAACCTTCGTCGGTGCCTTTGTCGGTGCAGAACGTTTCATCGACATTGTGGGTTTTGTCGTGGAGAAAACTTGCAAACATACAGCACTTAAGACTCACACTGTGATCCAACATTTATGTAAATTTGTCTGACACATTCTGTACTGTACAGGAGACACGGAGGAGACTGATGGACAATGGTCTATAGTCCCTCAGCCAATCAGGACACAGAACACAATGGACTACAGTCCCTCAGCCAATCAGGACACAGAACACAATGGACTACAGTCCCTCAGCCAATCAGGACGCAGGACACAATGGTCTACAGTCCTTGAGAGGCTTTAACGTCTGTAAAGTGCATTACAAGTGTATTATTATTATTGTTATTTATCCCTCTAATGAAACTACTGCACATCACATCAGGTTTGTGAAGTTGTAGTGCACAGTTTTGTATCATGTTTTTGTATATTTGGAGAATTGTCATGAGGGAGCTTGGGTGATGTAGGCTTGGGTGATGTAGGCTTGTGGGCGGAGCCTTTTACAGGATTGTACAACTAACTATAAAAAGGGTTTGAATAGGACCTGGGAGAGATCGCTAGATTATACAAACATGCATGGATGACGTCTAAAACCTCTTCAGGCATGTTTTTGTCCTTATGGTTCACATTTGGTTGCTAAAGAGCCTAAAAATGTGAAATGATAATAAAATAAATAAATAAAAATTAACTGTATTTAATTAAATACAGTTAATTTTATATTTAAGGCAGTGAAAATACAAAAAGAACACACAAATCTGCTTTTTCAAATTCCTTCCAAATATTTCCAAATATATTTTATTTTATTTTATTCTCACACTCTTAATGACATGGACCTTTTATGGTTTTCATTTTATTTTTGCTTAAACTTGCAAAAAATAGTGCATGGAAAAATCTGCATGGTTCTGCGAAAGAAAGATGATTTAAAGTGTCGGAAGTTTAAAGGCGTCAGGCGGCCATGTTTGTAGAGCCCAATTTACCCAGAATTCAAAGCACCTCCCTGACATTACCCACAGTCCTTTGCGTCTCGGTGTTTTTATTATTTTTTTCCTTGTGTCACCTCTTTTCTGTTCCCACGGCAGCAGCTCTCAGGATTCATTAAAAAGCAAAACCATATACTATCCTCCTGTGTGTCAGATGCCCTCCCATCCTCCTGTATCCCAGTGTCAGATGCCCTCCCGTCCTCCCACCCTCACTTAGTCCACTTCTTTATACAGCCTATCATCTGTCCGCATGAAACTCTGTCAGTATAAACAAACGTCAAAAGATTTTTTTCACAGTAGCTTCAGAAAGCGGAGCCATTATTCACCACCAAAGACGTGATCGTTGTCTGTTGAAAGGACTTAAAGCCATAAGAATAATATGACAAGTTTGTGGAGCCGATCCCAAACTAGTAATGAGAAGGTTCAACATTTGTGGATCAGACGTTTGGATATTTCTTTAAAGTGATATAGTGACTCTCACGTAGAGTTATTGTTTAAAATACAATTGCATTTCCTGCGTAAAAACTAAAACTTCAGATCATGCCTCCTCGTCCTCCTCCTCCTCCTCTGCGAGTCTTGTGAGTCCTGTCCGAGCAGCGTTGTGATTACCGGGAGTTAGCTTCACCGTTAGCATCCTCGTTAGCAGCTTAGCCTTCTCTGGACCGGGTCAAATCTTGGGTCAAATACAGAAGACAAAACGTATATATGACTGCCAGGAGTGAAGACTGGACCTAATGAGCCACCGTACGCAAAGTCAAACTAGAGGTCACACAGGGGTCAAGAAAATATAGTAAAACATTATAACCAACCATGGAACTTTTTACCGATATAAAGTACTGCTTACCTTATGCATTCAGCGCATCCTCATTATTCAATATTACTATTTTTTTTATTTATTTAATTTTCACAACGTTAGGAGTTTCGTCGTTACAGTAAAGCTAACAACAACTAGCATGTTAACACACACTTCCTAATTCTCGGAAAATAAAACGGGTTTGTAATTAGATACAGACAGTACAAAGCGGACTGGTTTTGAGCTCAAGAGGTGCTCATACAATATATGTGTACTAAACCGGGACTGAACTGGGACTAAACCAGGACTAAACCTGAACTGAACAGGGACTGAAGCGGGACTGAAGCGGGACTGAAGCGGGACTGAACCTGGACTAAACGGGGACTGAACCAGGACTAGACCAGTGCTGAACCAGGACTGAACCTGGACTAAAGCAGGATCCTTGTTTTTGTTTCTCCTCTTTGACTATTTCTCCAAAACAGCAAAAGTAAAATATGACACGGTGATTTTTCTACTACTCCTCTGACCCTCTGCTCTGCTCCTCTCACCCTCTGCTCTGCATCCTCTGCATCCTCTTCTCCATCTGACTGCATTTTAAAACTTAAGGAAAAAGTGAAGCCATTTATGAAGTTTAATGGAGAAAAGACTGCAATAAAACCAGAGTGTGTTTTCAGAGACGTGATCGTTCAGTCGTTTTATTCACAAATGAAACTCTGGCCAATATTACTGCAGCTGTCTCCAACCTGTGAGAGAGAGAGGGAGGGCATCTGACACACGGGGAGGAGAGTGGGAGGGCATCCGTGTTTTTTGTAGATCTTTGGTTCAGACAGAGCGCTCACTCCTCACTCTGCTGTTGCCATAGAGACAGAAAACTCAACATTAGTATTCTTTCCTTACCTCAGTGCAGTCATTCAGCTATAACAAGACTTAACCAGGTCTAAACCAGGTCTAAACCAGGTCTAAACCAGGTCTTAACCAGGTCCAAACCAGGTCTAGACCAGGACTGGACCATGTCTGAACCAGGACTGAACCAGGACTAAACCGGGTCTAAACCAGGACTAAACCGGGTCTAAACCAGGTCTAAACCAGGTCTAAACCAGGTCTAAACCAGGTCTAAACCAGGTCTAAACCAGAGGACTAAACCAGGACTGAATCAGGACTAAACCAGAGGACTAAACCAGGACCAAACATGGACTGAACCGGGACTGAACCGAGACTAAACCGAGACTAAACCGAGACTAAACCGGGACTGAACCGGGACTGAACCAGGACTAAAACTGGACTAAACCAGGACTAAACCAGGACTAAACCAGGACTAAACCAGGTCTAAACTAAGACTAAATCTGAGCTAAACCAAACAAAATAGACAAACATACAATGACTTGAATAACTCCATTGTGACTAATTCAGATTCAAATTCCAGAGTCAGGAGTTGAACCAGTGACCCTGGTGTTCAGAGGCGTGTGCTCTACTGCATACACAGGAGATAATAAACTGTTGGAGCTGTTGATTTTCAGTTGTTTTTCTGCTCACATTTATCAGTTAAACCAGTCTCAGCTGTGAAAGCATGCTGGGTAATAAGGCAAGTCAGTCAATAATCATGGATAAAATTGGCTTTGACTTTTGAATCAGGGTGGATTTAGTCCTGGTTTAGTTCTGGTTTAGTCCTGATTTAGTTCTGCTACAGTCCCCAGTTTAATCCTGATATAGTTTCGTCCAGTCTAAGTCCATTTACTCATGATCCATTGGTTCAGACACAAAATGGAGACACAAAATGGCCCATTAACTGCACTCAGATCCAAGATGGCTGCCGCGCGCCCAGTTTCACCTGACAGCCTCTGTGTGGAGGGCAAAAAGCTCCAGGCGGCTCAGATCCAAAATGGCTGACACGTGCCCAGTTTCACCTGACAGCCTCTGTGTGGAGGGCAAAAAGCTCCTGACGGCTCAGATCCAAGATGGCTGACACGTGCCCAGTTTCACCTGACAGCCTGTGTGTGGAGGAAAAAGTGCTCAGAGGCTCAGATCCAAGATGGCTGACACATGCCCAGTTTCACTTGAGTCCAAAGAGAAGAAGTTAAAATGTGAGAGTTTAAATGAGGCCACACAGAAGTTCATGAATTTATACTCCAGATACAAATGGCAGCTGAAAATCGGCAAACATGTTGGTTGTTGGTTGTAGATGATATCACCACAATCTACAGTCCAATCACAGATGGAGGCAGCTAAAGTTAATAATGTTTAAATAGAGTTTTTGTTGTGAAAGCCGACCTATTCTGCAAAAATCGACTTTTTAGAGCTTTGAACCATGTTATAGTTATTTCCCCTCACGATTTACTCACTAGAAGTTGTATTTGGTGTGATTTGTGCATGTTTGAGCAATCTTTAATCGCTTATTTTGAAGACGCCATATTGCAGATTAATCCCCGTTTTCACCTCCACTGGTACACGCCCACTGTGACCTTCCTTCTCCAGTTTTCTTGTCTTAATCAGTGATACATGTAGTATTCGGCATTCGTCATTTTGGTGCACACGAAGAAAAAATCTGCTGTTCGCTGGTGTGATGCGCAGTGATCCGAGAGGCGACGTCAGCACACATTGGGCACTGCGGTTTTCTAACTCGGAAGTCAGCAGATTTATTTCTTTTATCAAGTTGTTTTAGATCAATATTGTGTTTTAAAATGTGCAAATTATAACGTAATGATCCACGAGTGTCGCGGATTGTAACTACAGAATGACACAAGCACAATATGTCAGATTTAAATAGCGAGTTCTTTGGTTTTGTCACTAATAGAAATGATCAAGTTCAGCGTTTGTGGATTTACCTTTTGGATATTTCATATTAAAGTACAATGTGAACTGTTCAGTAGAACCGTCTCTGACCAACTCTGACAGTACATCACATTTTACAATCTGAAAACACTAATTGGTTTGTTTCCCTCTTCCCAGGACTGAATCAGGACTAAACCAGGACTAAACCAGGACTAAACCAGGACTGAACCAGGACTGAACCAGGACTGAACCAGGACTGAACCAGAACTAAACCAGGGCTAAACCAGGACTAAACCAGGACTAAACCAGGACTAAACCAGAACTGAATCAGGACTAAACCAGGGCTAAAGCAGGACTAAACCAGAACTGAATCAGGGACTGAATCAGGACTAAACCAGGACTAAACCAGGACTAAACCAGGACTAAACCAGGACTAAACCAGGACTAAACCAGGACTAAACCAGGACTAAACCAGGACTAAACCAGGACTAAACCAGAACTGAATCAGGACGAAACCAGGACTAAACCAGGACTAAACTCGGACTAAACTCGGACTGAACCCGGACTGAACCAGGTCTAAACCAGGTCTAAACCAGGTCTAAACCAGAACTAAACCAGAACTAAACCAGAAGTAAACCAGAACTGAACCAGAACTGAACCAGAACTGAACCAGAACTAAACCAGAACTGAATCAGGGACTGAATCAGGACTAAACCAGGACTAAACCAGGACTAAACCAGAACTGAATCAGGACGAAACCAGGACTAAACCAGGACTAAACTCAGACTAAACTCGGACTGAACCCGGACTGAACCAGGTCTAAACCAGGTCTAAACCAGGACTAAACCAGAACTAAACCAGAACTGAACCAGAACTGAACCAGAACTGAACCAGAACTAAACCAGAACTGAATCAGGATTTAACCAGGACTTAAACCGGGACTAAACCGGGACTAAACCGGGACTAAACTAGGACTAAACCAGGACTGAAACAGGACTGAAACAGGACTGAAACAGGACTACTACTAGGGGTTTGTTTCCCTGTTGACGACATTGTGCCATTTAAAATCTTTACTTTAAAGAGGGAGTATTTTACTTCTATTATCATATTTAGATTACCGTACTTTTTATGTTTTATAAGTTTCAATTTTGTTTTTAACGTTCTGAGTGTCCCCTCGAGAGCACTACCACAACACAATCATCGTGCATCCCGCTAATGAAACTACAGTGGTCCCTCGTTTATCGTGAGGGTTATGTTCTAAAAATAACCCGAAATTGGCGAAATCCGCGAAGTATCAGCTTTATTTTTTACAATTATTCGATATGTTTCTTGGCTGTAAAACCCCTCCCCATACACTTTATACTCTTTTCTCACACAGGCATTAACATTTTCTCACATTTCTCTCTTGCTTAATTAATTAATAGTGACTTATATGTATTTTTAGCAGTTTCTCTGACTGTTCCTCTTCGTCCTGGCGCCGCTCTGCTGTAGTGTCGATCCAACATTTATGTAAATTTGTCTGAACACATTCTGTACTGTAAAAGGAGACACGGCACAGAGGAGACTGATGGACAAAGGTCTACAGCCCCTCAGCCAATCAGGACGCAGAACACAATGGTCTACAGTCCCTCAGCCAATCAGGACGCAGAACACAATGGTCTACAGCCCCTCAGCCAATCAGGACGCAGAACACAATGGTCTACAGTCCCTCAGCCAATCAGGACGCAGAACACAATGGTCTACAGCCCCTCAGCCAATCAGGACGCAGAACACAATGGTCTACAGTCCCTCAGCCAATCAGGACGCAGAACACAATGGTCTACAGCCCCTCAGCCAATCAGGACGCAGAACACAATGGTCTACAGTCACTCAGCCAATCAGGACGCAGAACACAATGGTCTACTGTCCCTCAGCCAATCAGGACGCAGAACACAATGGTCTACAGTCCCTCAGCCAATCAGGACGCAGAACACAATGGTCTACAGCCCCTCAGCCAATCAGGACGCAGAACACAATGGTCTACAGTCCCTCAGCCAATCAGGACGCAGAACACAATGGTCTACAGCCCCTCAGCCAATCAGGACGCAGAACACAATGGTCTACAGTCACTCAGCCAATCAGGACGCAGACACACAATGGTCTACTGTCCCTCAGCCAATCAGGACGCAGAACACAATGGTCTACAGTCCCTCAGCCAATCAGGACGCAGAACACAATGGTCTACAGTCCCTCAGCCAATCAGGACACAGAACACAATGGTCTACAGTCCCTCAGCCAATCAGGACGCAGAACACAATGGTCTACAGTCCCTCAGCCAATCAGGACGCAGAACACAATGGTCTACAGTCCCTCAGCCAATCAGGACGCAGAACACAACGCACGTTCAAACACTGAAAGAAAACATGTAAAATTGCACTGGAAAAATCTGCGAAACAGTGACACCGTGAAGGGTGAACCGCGATATAGTGAGGGACAACTCTACTGCACATCACGTCAGGTTTGTGAAGTTGTAGTGCACAGTTTTGTATCATGTTTTTGTATAATTATGGAGAATCGTTGTGTGAGAGCATGGACGACGAAGTGTTGCACAGAATCTTACAGGAGGGTTTGAATAGGGCCAGAGAGAGATTGCTAGATTACTCAAACATGCATGGATGACATCGGAAACCTCTACATGTTTTTGATGAAGGAACGACTTTAAAATGTGCTTAATACAATCAACTCTGTGTAATACTGCCTCTTTAACGATCCTCGTGTTAGCTCCGTCTGTGTTAAACATCATCGTCCTGTGGAGTTGTGACGTCAGATGAATTAAATACTGTTTAAATGCAGGTTGTGTTTTCATACAGTGAGTTCTCGGGTCTTGTCTCTTACATAAATGATCAGGTTCAACATTTGTGGATTTACTTCTTGCAAAATTTATGAGAGAGTGGAATGTAATCACTGGGGGACACTGCCTCTGACCCCATCTGAGACACTTAAATCCTTCTGTCCCGTGTGTCTCTGCTGTGACACGTCTCACCTCAAACAGATTAAATTGTCTCCGGTGCCGCGCTCTGATTGGCCCACGGCAGTCAGCTCATTTACATACAGAGTGAATAAGAAGACCTCCAGGAGAGGACGGAGGGAGAGGACGGAGAGAGAGAAGATGGAGAAAGAGAAGGAGAAGACGGAGAGAGAGAGAGAAGATGGAGAAAGAGGACGGAGAGAGAGAGAGAGAGAAGATGGAGAAAGAGAGGGAGAGGACGGAGAGAGAGAGAGAAGATGGAGAAAGAGACGGAGAGGACGGAGGGAGAGGACAGAGAGAGAGAGGACAGAAAGGGGGAGGAGAGAGGGAGAGAGGATGGAGAGAGAGGACAGTGAGGAGGAGGAGCAAGAGAGGACAGAGAGAGAGAAAAAGACGACGGAGAGTTAGGACCTAGAGAGAGGACAGAAAGGGGGAGGAGAGAGAGGATGGAGAGAGAGAGGATGGAGCGGGAGGAGATAGAGGATGGAGAGAGAGAGGACAGAGAAAGAGAGAGAGAAGGAGAGGACGTGGAGAGAGGACAGAGAGTTAGGATCTAGAAAGAGGACAGTGAGGGGAGGAGAGGATGAGAAAGAGAAGGAGAGGATAGAGAGGACAGAGAGAGGGAGGAGAGGATAGAGAGAGAAGACAGAGAGGGGGAGGACAGAGAGAGAGGGCGGAGAGGGGGGAAGACAAAGAGAGGACAGGGAGAGGACGGAGCGAGACAGGACAGAGGGGAAGGAGAGAGAGGAGAGAAAAGAGGGAGAGAAAGGTCAGGAGGATGAAAGAGAAGAGAGGAGGATGTGGAGATGGGGAGAGAAGAGAGGAAGAGGACAAACAGAGGGAGGGTTGAGGAGGAAAGAGGGAAGGGTGAGAGAGGGAGAGGAAGAGTAAAAGAGGAGCGAGAGATGTGAGCGCAGGTTCAATTCTAAAGTCGAGATACAGAGGACGACCTGAGGCCTGAGACTCAGAATGAAAAATACTTTAAAGTTTATTTGAATTTTGTAACACCTCTGACTGTGAGAGACGTTTGTGAGCCGCCTCGTCGCTCTGCCGTTTAAGTAGAAGGCAAGATTTTTATTTTTTTCTATGGGCTGAGTGTTTGTCCACTGACTGAAGGTTGGCGGTTCAAATGCACAAATGTAAAGTGCTTCGAGTGCCTTGAAGAGAGAGTTAGTTTGATCATTTTAAGACCAAAAAGACGAGTGGAACTGCAGCAGATACAGAGAGGGGGCGCTGTTGGACGATGGAGACGACTCAGACCCATGGCTGTAGTAAATTAACCAGGTCTGGCTCAAAGACTTTTGATGCTTTTAACGTCACGCAAAACATCACGCAGGTGAAAGTGTGTTAGTCTTGTCCTCGTATGGTTCTTGTTAAAGTTCATAAGCGAGAGAGTTTTCTCACACAAATATGTTGAACCAAACAAACTTGACCTTTTCTTAGAAAAGGTATGAATTTCTTTAAAGCTGTCTTTATCCAGAGCACGGCTCATATCTGCTGCCATCTTCTGGTGAAATATAATATTGCTTGTACATGTGTATTTTACACTGGTCCACAGCACTGATGGGCCACACATAATTATTTTTATTCCAGAGGCTGTGGACCAGTGGAAATATGTACACGGGCCGCAATTCGCCCCTGGGCCGGACTTTGGCTGGTTTTGCCCCAGTACAGATTATCGTATCAGCAGCTCTCAAGGTCAAAATAAGTCCACTGCGTTCTGTCTGCATCTAATTATGAAGCGGTTTTATTGTCAGGAAGTGCATGTTAGCATTCTAGTTGTGCATGTTGGCATTACAGTGATGCAAACTCCGCTCTGGTCTCTGAAAATTGTGGAAAGAGCTCATAAACTTGTGTTGAGTAATTCAAATGCTCGTACTGTAAAAGGAAAGTGAGGAGTAACTTTGGACAACTGCAAACTGTTTAAAAAGGAACTAAATCTGTTTTTCATGTTTTTTTAAATCTGGTTGAGCGTCGTAAGTCTGTGGAGGTTTGACGCACACAGTATATCAGTGCTTCATATAGACCAGAGGCGTCAAACCCATTTTCACTGAGGGCCACATGAGCAAAATGGCAGTATAAATGTCACTAAATGAAACCAAATGTCTTGTAAAATAAATGTAACTACCTTTTAACTTATTAAATAACTCTTTCTGTATTTATTACTTTTTGAAGTTGGAAATATGACATGTCTGTGTAACTGCGTATCCCCTGATAAACGGACATTTTTAAAAGTGTGCATCTGGTCGGGGCACAGCTGCTCACCGACCTTCAGCACTGCTTCAAAAACAGCCTTTTACAGCCTTTTAATTATTGGACAATTTGTTGTTTTTCTTGAAGTCTAACTTGTGCATACTTAGCTCCATGTTTGGTGTCAAAAGGCCGACGTAGATTGTGCTTTTTCACATCCGACCCCACCTCGTAACTCAAAAAACACACAGGTTTTTCTCATTGAAGCACAAACTTGTATTCACTTTCAGAAACTGCCTTCCATGCCGACAATTTTCCTCTTCCTGAACTTTTTATGACCATTATTTGCAAATATTTCTGAATTCCTCTTGTTGTTGTTGCTAAAATGACAGTCAAGCCTTTTAATTTACCTTCTCGCGGGCCACATAAAATGACCTGGCGGGCCACATTTCGCCCCTGGGCCTGGAGTTTGACACATGTGATATAGACTCTTTCTGTGTGTTATATAATAAAATGATGATTCTAACCACACGGAGGACGAGACTAAAATGAGTTTGTGAAGCAGGACTCTCTCAGGATCAAATTACACTGATGCGCTTTGATTTTCCATAAACGATTCTTCTTCACGATTCTTTCCCTCGCTCGTCTCGGCTGTCGGTCTGCTCCATCCCATAATAATCTCCTCACACGGGCTCGCATCGTCGTGACAACAGACAGACGGACGCAGACTTTAATGTGACTGTAGTGAGAGACGAGACCACAGGGGGCAGCGTCACAACTCCAGATTACAAAACGATTATATCTCAAAGCAACTTCAACCCAACTATTTTTTAAATTTATTTATTTATTTGTCCATCAATACTTTTTAAAATCATAAAAGAAATGTTTAATGTTTGCTCAGAACAGGCACAGCGGTCTCTAGACGCTATCAGGCCCTAGGCGAGAGAGCGTCTAGGGGCTTAATTTGTTCTTGGATCATTTTTCAGCTCAAGAGTTGCTACTTTTACAGTGGTTTTGGTTCTGAAAAAGCAGGTCTAGGGGGCGCTCTTCAGCTCCTCTGTCGACAGCAGCTCAGAGGAAGGAGAAAATGTAGTTGTATTGTGATTGTGCGGCGTGTGCGCGGTCAGATCCGGTTATGATCCTGGTTTGGGGCTGGATCAGGTTTCGACGTAAAGGTCGTGATGACAGACTTACTGCGGCGCTGCCCTTTAAGCCTCACATCACAGGACTTCACATTACTCAAGTACTTCAAATATTTCAAATACTTTTAATACTTTCCTCGACAAGAAAATAAGTCCAGCAGCAGAAATGTGAGTCCTGCCTCTGAGTTTATAGATTAGATAAAGAAGAGAGCGGAGCTGAGAGGGTTAAACATTCTGGATATTTTAGACAGTTGTTCTGTCTCTCTCTTTGTCTCTCTCTTTCTCTGTCTCTTTCTGTGTCTCCCCTCTTCTGTCTCTGTCTCTCTGTCTCCTCTCTCTGTCTCTTTCTCCTCCCTCTCTCTCTGTCTCTTTCTCTGTCTCTCTCTGTCTCTTTCTCTGTCTCCTCCCTCCCTCTCTGTCTCTCTCTCTGCCTCTTTCTCTGCCTCTCTCTCTCTCTCTGTCTCCTCTCTCTGTCTCCTCTCTTTCTCTCTGTCTCTCTCTCTCTGTCTCCTCTCTCTGTCTCTGTTTCTCTCTCTGCCTCTTTCTCTGTCTCCTCTCTCTGTCTTCTCTCCCTGTCTCCTCTCTCTGCCTCTGTCTCTATCTCTCTCTCTGACTCCCGTTTCTGTCTCTCTCTCTCCTCTCTGTCTCTCTCGTTCTCTCTCTTTCTCCTGGCTGTTTTCTTCTGAAACCTTTAGGTGTTATATATAAATAAAAAGTTTTCTGTTGTGTGTTTCAGGCAGTGGAGACAAACCTGGCGTCTAAAGACAGTCACTGGGTCTTTGTCAACGAGGTGAGGACTTTACACACACACACACACACACACACACACACACACACACACACACAGACACACATACACAGACTTCTTCGTGATGGTACAGTTAGCTGAGGTTAGCATTAGCGGTGTTAGCAGTGTATTTGCACTATAGGAAAAGTTGATAAAGGAGAAATTGGGAAACGTGTCCTTTTCACAGATCATGACCATCCATCTTCCTCCAGAGTCGGTCGCAGGGGCAGCCGTCTGAGCTCTACCCCAGACCTCTTAAAATATGAGACAGGCCTGGTGTGAGCCTGAGCTCGTCTTCGGTCTTTGGACGGTCTCCCTCTGAGACCAAAGACCCCCCGGACCCCAGAGGTTTAGCTTCAACTCAACATTTTCCCCACGATCATAAATGTTTCATCGCTCCGTCTCTGGTCTGTGCTATTGGCATCAAACATTAAACAGAGCTGTAGTGCGTTTATTCAATATGCTGAATAACTGCTAGCATGGTAACACACGCTTCCTGATTATTGGAACACAAATGCTTTATAATTAGATACAGACTTATTTTGACCTCAAGATCTGCACTGGAGAGACACATTTTGATCTAATCAGGCACAGGACCTTTACTCTGATGGTGTCGCTGACTTTTCTCCATGCAGTAGGGATGGGACGATATAAAAATTTAGACTCATAACTACTGTGACCAAAATAATCACGATTAACGATATTACCACGATAATTATTAAACCAAGGCAGTATAACGTCCTCATGTGTGGACACCAGGTCCTAGGAGGTATTCAGATTCATGGTTGTTGTAAAACACGCGCCGCTGCTAGTGAACTGTGTGATCAGCTGTGCAAAATGCTATTCAGCTAGTGCTAACCTAGCGATAGCAAAGACGACACAAACAGAGTCATACAAATCCAAACTAACACAAACTACATTCAGTCGTTTATTTCGACTTTTATGGTGTGTTTCTCACAATGGATATTTTTAAGTTTGTCAAACGATGCAGGATGTTTGTCTCGTAAATGTGCGTGTAAGTTGCTCATGTTTGCCCTCGGAGCTGTAACGTTTTATCAGCAGGCTCTGCAGATCTGGTGGCTCATCTTGTTGGTCTTGTGTTTCAAATCCATAATAATTCCACACTTCAGACTTCACCTTGTTGAATGGAGGATATAAATGTGCGGCGTCGTCCGGATCCACTGCCCACGAGTCGTGACGGTGACTGAGGTGAAGAACCATCCAAAATCAGAATAGGCACAGAAGCTAACAAGTGTCATTGCTATGATAGAGGGCCCCCTTGTGGACAAACACCAGAACTAACATTTAAACATTGTATTGAGACCGTAAACAGGAGGCAGTCTGGTGCCGTAAAGGAGATTATGATCATGTGCGATGATCACGATTATTAAAAAATCCCATGAGTAAGGTGGAGATGAAAAGTTACACTGTGTACCTTTATATTCTCTGTTGTGTTTCTGTCTCTTCCTGTGGCCACATTGACACAGGTGAATAGACCTGGACTTGGCTCTGGATCCTGGACTCACAAAGACCTGGGACTAGACCAGGTCCAAAGCAGGTCCAGAGCGGGTCCACAGCAGGTCTGAGGAGGGTTTGGAGAGGCCTGGATGTGATAATGGACCCCTTTGTTCTGGTGTAATTACAAAATGGCCGTGCTTTGATGGTCCTTTACGGTGCTCACGTTGCCAGGTTGGTTTGGCAAAAACACGCCTGAATCACAAAGCAGATCTGAACAGCGGCCCTTCCCATCGCCACAGAAACAAGAGGCTTTTGTGGCTTTGGATTTCATCATGAGAAAAAAAACAAAACAAAACTGTGTCATCTTCAAAACGCGACCAAAAATATCACGAAATTTAAACTGGGAATGTAAATAATATGATCAGTGTGTCCTCTTCATCTGCCCCGTCTACAGAGTCAGGACTGAACCAGGACTGAACCAGAACTAAACCAGGACTGAACCAGGACTAAACCAGGACTGAACCAGGACTAAAACAGAACTAAACCAGGACTGAACCGGGACTAAACCAGGACTAAACCAGGGCTAAAACAGAACTAAACCGGGACTGAACTGGGACTGAACCAGGACTAAAACAGGACTAAACCAGGACTAAAACAGGGCTGAACCAGGACTAAACCAGGACTGAACCAGGACTAAAACGGGACTAAACCGGGACTAAAACAGGACTGAACCGGGACTAAATCGGGACTGAACCGGGATTAAACCGGGACTGAACCAGGACTAAAACAGGACTAAAACAGGACGAAATCAGGACTGAACCGGGACTAAACCGTGACTGAACCAGGACTAAACCAGAACTGAACCAGAACTGAACCAGAACTGAACCAGGACTCAACCAGGACTCAACCGGAACTGAACCGGAACTGAACCAGGACTCAACTGGAACTGAACCGGGACTGAACCGGGACTGAACCAGGACTAAGGCAGGACTGAACCAGAACTGAACCGGGGCTAAACCGGGGCTAAACCGGGACTAGACCAGGACTGGACCAGGACTGGACCAGGACTGGACCAGGACTGGACCAGGACTGGATCAGGACTGGATCAGGACTAAACCAGGACTGGACCAGGACTGGATCAGGACTAAACCAGGACTGGACCAGGTTTAAACCAGGACTTCAGATCTGTGCTGCTCCTGTCAGATTTAACAGAGATGCTGAAGGATGGGGCAGAGGCAGAGGACGTATTTTAAAGACAATAAAGTCGACCCCAAGACATATATTGTCCTGATGTCTCTCTCTCTCTCCCTCTCTTCCTCTGTCTCTCTCTCCCTTTCTCCTTTGTTCAAACCCTCACATTTTCTCCTCTTTTTCATCCCTCCTTCCCCATTAAACTCCTCTCTCACCCGAGCCGCTCTCTCCATCTTTCTGTTCTTATAAATCTTTCTTTTGTCTCAACTTTTAACGATGCTCTTTCTGCAGAACTCTGTCTCAAAGTCGTTTATTTTCAACTGAAATCATGCGTCATCCTCCTTTCTCTCTCTCATCTTTCTCTTTCTCCTCCTCCCCTCTCCTCCTCTCTCTCCCTGTCCTCATCTGCTCCTCCTCTCCTCTTTCTCTCTCTCTCATCTTCCTCCTCCTTCTCTCTTCCTCCTCATCTCCTCTCACTCTTCCTCTGTTCCTCCTTTCTGTTTCATCTTCTTCCTTCCCCTCCTCACCTTTTTCTCCTCCTCTTCTCCACCCCTCCTCTAACTTTCTCTCACTCATATTTCTCCTCCCCCTCCTCCTCCTCTCCTTTGTTGACTTCTTCTCATCCTTCTCCTCCATCTCCTCTTGTTTCTACTCCTTTCTCTGCTCTCCACCCTCTTCTCCTCTCTCCCTCCTCCTCTTCCTCTTCCTCCTCTCTCCTTCCTCTCCTCCCTCTCCTCTCCCTCCTCTTCCTACTCCTCTTCTCTCTCCCTCTCCTTTCCTCTTCTTCCTCCTCCTCCACCCCTCTTTTCACCCTCCCCTCCTCCTCCTCTCTCCTTCCTCTCTTCCTCCTCCTCCACCTCTCTCCTTCCTGCCTCTCCTCTCTTCCTCCTCCCTCTCCTCTCCCTCCTGCTCTTACTCCCCTCCTCCTCCTTCACCCCTCCTCCTCCTCTCTTCGTCCTCTCTTCCTCCTCCACCTCCTCCTCCTCTTCCTCCTCTCTCCTTCCTCTCCTCCGTCTCCTCCTCTCTCCTCCTTTCTCCTTCCTCTCCTCCTCCTCCTCTTCCTCCTCCTGCTCCTCCTCTCTCCTTCCTCTCCTCCTCCCCCTCCTTTTCTTACTCCTCTCCTCCTCCTCTCTCCTTCCTCTCATCCTCTCTCCTTCCTCTCCTCCTCCTCCTCTTCCTCCTCCTCCTCCTCTCTCCTTCCTCTCCTCCTCCTCTTCCTCCTCTCTCCTCCTCTCTCCTTCCTCTCCTTCCTCTCTTCCTCCTCCTCCTCTTCCTCCTCCTCTTCCTCCTCTCTCCTTCCTCTCTTCCTCCTCCTCCTCTTCCTCCTCCTCCTCTCTCCTTCCTCTCCTCTTCCTCCTCTTCCTCCTTCTCCTCCTCTCTCCTTCCTCTCCTCTTCCTCCTCTTCCTCCTCTTCCTCCTTCTCCTCCTTCCTCTCCTTCCTCTCTTCCTCCTCTTCCTCTTCCTAATTCCGTGTGAGTTGTTTGTTTTTCCTGATTTGCGTCTCCTCCGTCTCGTCTTGGTGCTGCTGTTGTGTTTAATTGGCTGGTTTTGAATCGTCTCAAACGTGTTTACTCTTTTCTATCTCTGGGCTCAGACTCTAAACTGATCTGTGCTAATTGGACATATGGAGAGTGTGTGACAGCTCGTTTTGTCGCACTTATTAATTAACTTGTTTTTAAACAAATGCGGAATTAAATTTATCTTTAAGGAACAAGCTCAAGTTTGTCATAATCATAGACTGTATACATCTGTGGACATATTTATCTCTCCAAACAGGAAGTGATCATGGGAGCGACTCCATTCACTCTGGCTCTAATTCACTTTCTATTGAAAAAACGTGGCCTGTCTCTCTGTAACTGCTGCTGTCAGACTCGCCATTTTGGTCTTAAAGTGGTCATATAAACCAGTTTTGTATGACCCTGAGGTTTTTATTTTACTGTTTTGTCCTCCTCCTCGATGATTGGATGAATAAACCTGACCCTGCCTGGAACTTCTGCAGTTATTACTAGTTGTATTATTATAAGAAAATGCTTTGCAAAATGAATAGATCATATTAAACTCTTTTTTTCTTATTCAGATTTTACCCAACACTGTGATGTGAAGTTGACTTGACAAGAGAAAAAGAAAATCAGACTCCGGCCCTTTAAACGAGTAGCTCATAACCCCGTCGTCTGTGTTTCAGGAGGTGAGTGACGGCGAGGTGCTGGAGCTCACGCACTCGGCCCTGGGCAGAATCACCATCATCAGGCAGATCTTCCCCCAGAGAGACCCCCACAACCGCTGTGTGAGACAAGACCACCGCATCTCCTCTCTGCTGTGTGACCCTCAGGAGGGGTACCTGCAGAACCTACAGGTAAGAGTGCCCCAAAACCACCAGAATCATTCACAGAACCTATAAGTAACAGTACACAACACCCCCCTGAACCGTCCACAGAACCTACAGGTAAGAGTACCCCAACAACCCCCAGAACCATCTACAGAACCTACAGGAAAGAGTGCCTCAAAACCACCAGAAGCATCTATGGAACCTACAAGTCACAGTACCCCAAAGACCTGCAGAATCTACTGGTAAGAGTACCCTAAAACCACCAGAACCAGAACCTACAAGTCACAGTACACCAACAAACCCCCGAACCATCTACAGAACTTACAGGTATGAGTACCCCAACACCACCAGAACCATCTACAGAAAGAAAGAGTACCCCAAAAACCTACAGAATCTACTGGTAAAATACCCTCAAACCAACATGTGCAGAATCTACAGGTAAGAGTACCCCAAACCCTCCAGAACCACCTACAGAATCTACAGGTAACATTACCCTACAATCACCACATCTCTTCTCCACTCTGTGACCCTCAGGAGGGGTACCTGCAGAACCCGCGGGTAAGAGTGCCCCAAAACCACCACTTACAGAACCTACAGCACCACTATGAACCTACTGGACACTGAGCGATTACACACATATAAGGCCAAAAGGGAATAGAAAAGAAAGTACTACCATTTAATGTTAAATCACATTCTATTATCTAAAGAAAGAGTGTTTTTGAACCCTCTATCCCTCCTTCTCCTCTTCCTCCTCCTCCGTCTCTCTCAGGTGTCGACCCTCTACCTGTACGACAGCGTCCTGATGTTGGCGAACGCGTTTTACCGTAAACTGGAAGACAGGAAGTGGCACAGCATGGCCAGCCTCAACTGCATCAAGAAGTCCACCAAGCCCTGGAACGGAGGCTGGTCCATGCTCCAGACCATCCAGAAGGTACTAAACCGGGACTAGACCGGGACTAGACCGGGACTAGACCGAGACTAGACCCAGACTAAACCAGGACTAGACCCAGACTAAACCAGGACTAGACCGAGACTAAACCAGGACTAGACCAGGACTAAACTAGGACTAAACCGGGACTAGACCGGGACTAAACCGGGACTAGACCGGGACTAAACCAGGACTAAACCAGGACTAGACCAGGAGTAAACCAGGAGTGAACCAGGAGTGAACCAGGACTGAATCAGTACTAAACCGGGACTGAACCAGGACTAAACCGGGACTGAACTAGGACTGAACTAGGACTGAACTAGGACTGAACCAGGACTTGACCTGAGCTAAACTCGGATTGAACTTGGGGTGACTCAAATCTTTGGTCATTTGGACAATAGCAGTCTAATATTACACTTGTAATATTACATTATAAAACTCGTCTCATCTTCCGTGAGTGTAATTTTCTTTCACATGAAATGGGCCAAAATGTTTTTTTTTATGAAACAAAATGTGCAGTAGAGATCTCCCAGAGTGATGGTGACTGGATCTGAGGTTGGAAAAAGGAAGTGGTTTCATTTGACGAGATATACCAGGCCACGGAAGTGACCTGAGTGTGACGTCACCACAGACTGTACATGTACACGGACATGACTGCAGCCGCCGCGTTTCAAACAGGACGTGAGAAAGGGTGACTCCATCAACTCTGACTCTTTATTCCATAACTCACTTATTAATAAGTGACAAACCAGCTGCCTAAGGTCGCTCCTGCTAGTGTTAGCAACAGGTTTGATTGACAATGCTGCTAAAGACTCGCCCTCTGCTAAACCAGTGGAGCGGGTGGGAAGGGGCATTACCTTTCGTAGCTTGTGGAGCCAAACACTATGAGGTGACGTCACACTCCCTTAGTCCACTTCTTTATACGTGTATGGACGTCACCCACAGCGTTCGGGTCCAGTCCAACGAAGCTCATCAAGACCAGCAGTTAAAGCAGCGAATCTGGGGCCGAGTTCCATACTTGGAATTTTGACCGAAAGTATCATAACAACCAAAGAGTGAATCTGGAGCGAGGCTGTTCAAGGTAACGCTCCTTCCTGCCTACAGCCTGTGTTTGGATTTGACTCTGGGTGAGACTGAGTGTGCTGGGGGGTTCTACATGCATCTCTGTGGTGGAATTTTCAGCAAATACCATAGTTACATAATCCACATATTAGCAAACATTGTCAAAAAATGTTTAGATCTTCTGAAAACTCAAGAAAAGCACAAAATGGATTTAAACACCACCTTTTCAAGAGTGATCAATACGAGTGTTCATGGTCCTGTTTAGGTGTTTAATTTTCAACAAAAAGGTGAGAGGGACTAACTGAAAAAACAGTTGGCTAATGCTAGCGGTCTGGGTCTGGTCCCGGTCTGGTCCCGGTCTGGTCCCGGTCTGGTCCTGGTCTGGTCCCGGTCTGGGTCTGGTCCCGGTATCTGGTCCCGGTCTGGTCCCGGTCTGAGTCTCTGACGCTGATGTATTTGTGGCTCTCAGTGTTTTGAGTTTTAAAATGTCGCGTCTGAAAAGTTATTTTAAAACAAAGTGAGACTAAAGACGTGTCATGGACCAAACTACAGCTGTCGCAAGAAAAGGTCAGAGAAACAAGACGATAACAACAAAACACGACGGAACCAGGATTGAACCAGGACCAGGACTAAGCCAGGACTGAACCAGGATTGAACCAGGACCAGGACTAAGCCAGGACTGAACCAGGACCAGGACTAAACCAGGACTGAACCAGGACCAGGACTAAACCAGGACTAAACCAGGACTGAACCAGGACTGAACCAGGACTGAACCAGGACTAAACCAGGACTAAACCAGGACTAAACCAGGACTAAACCAGGACTAAACCAGGACTAAACCAGGTCTAATGTATCACTAAACCAGGTCTAACTCCGCTCTAACCTCGGGTCTTCTCGTCTCCAGGGAAACATCTCAGGTCTGACCGGGATCATGGACTTTAACGACAGCGGCTCCAACTCCCACGTTCACTTTGAGATCCTCAGCTCCAGCTTCAGTGAGACCTTCGGGAAAGGCATGAAGAGGGTGAGTCCAGGACCCGGACTGAACTAGAACTGAACCAGGACTGAACCAGAAATGAACCAGAAATGAACCAGGACTGAACCAGGACTGAACCAGGACTGAACCAGGACTGAGCCTGAATCAGTAGCAAAAACAAACCTCACCACATTTCCACATTTTGAATAATTACATCATTTAAATTTTCTGTCATAAACTAAAAAGCTGAAAAACAGTTTGTGGATAAAAGCTCCTATTTTTAAAAATTCATCTTTTACACAAGATTTTCATTTTTACATCAAGAGGAGAGAGAAAGAGAGAAAGAGAGAGGGAGAGCAAGAGGGAGGAGAGGGAGAACGAGAGAGAGAGACATAGAGAGAGGGAGAGGGGGACAAAGAGGGAGAGAGGGAGAGGACAGAGAGAGAGAGTGTGAGAGGTAGAGAGAGCAGAGAGGGGGTGAGAGACATAAATAAAGAGCAGAAGAGAGAGGGAGGAGAGCGAGAGAGAGAGGACAGAGAGGGGGATGAGAGACATAGACAGGGAGAGGGAGAGAGACAGAGAAAGACAGAGAATGAGAAAGAGGGGAAGAGAGGGAGAGGACAGAAGGAGGGAGAGGGAGAGAGCGGGAGGGAGAACAGAGAGAGGGAGATGAGAGAGAGACTGAGAGAAAGGGGGAGAGAGAGAGAGTGAGAAAGAAAGGGGGAGAGAGAAAGAGAGGGGAAGAGGCGTAGAGGAAGAGAGAGAGAGAATGAGAAAGAGAGGGGAAGAGAGAGAGAAGACAGAGAGAGACTGAGAGAAAGGGAGAGAGACAGAGAAAAAGAAAGGGAGAGAGGGGAAGAAAGATAGATGATAGAGGAAGAGAGAGAAAGAGAGGGGAAGAAAGGTAGATGATAGAGGAAGAGAGAGAGAGAGAGAGAGAAAGGGAGGGGAAGAAAGGTAGATGATAGAGGAAGAGAGAGAGAATGAGAAAGAGAGGGGAAGAAAGAGAGAAGACAGATAGAGGGAGAGCGAGAGGTAGTACTAAAGCTGCTGGACAAAAGGACCTGACAGCAGCTCCACTCAGCCTTTGTCCTCTCAGACCTGAACACAGAGGAATCATGGGAAATGTGCGTCAGACTTAATGTTCCCGTGGAAACGTGGACATGTTTTTATGTCAGAGCCTCAGATTATCCATGAAAGGGGAAAGTACAGGATGTAGGTCACTGACAGGTTATTTAAACTCATTATTAGACATTATCAGACCAATCTGACCAGACAGAGCGCCGACGCTAAAGATTAAAAAGAGAAATGAACTGAGACAAAGTTTACGGCTGGAAAATAAAAATCAGATCATAAAGTTTGCCGCTCCTGGGCTCACACCAGCAGGACGCTCACTGACTCATCGTTAAATAAACACGCACATCCAAAAACATCTTCGGACGATCATTTCATCCCCGATCTACTTCGTAAAAACATTTAGCTCTAATTGCTCACCTCGCTCTCACCGCTGAAAGTGTTCGGAGCCGGTGATTGGAGCGTTCAAACGAATGCTTCATGCTGATTGGTTGAAGTGTCACAACTGCAGAACAAGGCGAAAAATCGTCTTTCCCTCCACGAATGCACAAAGCACTTCCCTCCGCACGATCGGCACAAACGCAGCGGTCTGGATCTGAGCTAAAACCGGCTCCGGGACGTCTGTCTGCTCTGTGACTGGTCAGATTTTATTTTGTAATGACTTTTATTTAATTAAGATACATTTTACTGCTTAAGTAAAGTAAAAAAAAAAAAAATTGCAGTGTATTGTTGGCAATTTGCAGCACTCCAAGGTGACCCAGGATCTACAGGTGCATCCTGGGTAAATGAGCCAAACGCAGGAGGATATGAGGCTTTGGGTTCAGTGGAACATCAGGCTGGAGATCTGGATTAGCTGCGTTATGGCATCATGTGACTGTCTTTAAACTGAGAAGCAACGGACTCTCAGGAAAGGACAGAAGAGCGTCCTGAGATGTGTTTGAGGCAGGTCTTCTCGTTTGCACAGCGTCGCACATTAAGAAACTTGAGGCAAAGTCGTACAATCGTGCCTGTTTGATAATCTTCTCAGACTGGGGGGGTCACACATTCCTTAGTGAGAGGGGCTACAGATAAGAGGTGGCTTTAATCAAAAGACCAGAACATAGGTGTTATCTTCTTGTCCACATGTCCTTGCTGGTCTCCATCGCGTCCTCGTGATCCCACATGCATCCCACATCCACCGGAGGCGCGTGTTATTTACTTTAGCATTAGGAAATCAAGATACCAGTTTGATGAAGTGCTGCACTGCTACAAAATACCTTACACCGTGACAGAGCGCACATGTGTCTGACAGCCCCGGTGTTGCCGTCTCCTCACTGTTCACCCTCTAGCGCCCTCTGTCTTTCTGCTTGTGCCCGCTTGTTATTTTTTTTCTTCAACAAGAAATACATAATCTAACCAAGACTAGAACAGACGATCAAGGATTTATTGTCTGCGTCAGACTCGGAAGCGAGAGGCTGAGTCGACATCGACAGTCATGAAAAACCCAAACGTAATTTTATTCTTACATCAGTGTACAGCTGCCAATCCCAACTAAACAAACATCAGCAGTATCACGTTCTGAGGTGATACGATCTCAAAATCACATGATGGTTTCTTGAAATTATGTGATAGTTTCATGTTAAAATGAGAAACAAAATGATCATGAAATTATGTAAAATGTAAAATGAGGAGCTACAGTAGAGGATCTGTCCACTTGTGCGTGTTTGTGTGGTGAGATACAGGCTCTGACACTGATGTTAGTCTGACTTAGGACTGTCGTAGTAGAGCCTCTAGGAGTAGGACTACTGCTTGTGTGTAAATGACAAAGCCGCTTCACCAGTGGTCAGACGAGCCCATGAGGAGCAGTGACATGACTGTGTCAGCTCTGTGAGCTCCTGTGCTCCTCCACATCAGAGTCTGTGTCTGAGTGACCTCAAGTCACAGCTATAGAGACTCGAGTCTCTTCACACAGACTGGGTACGTGCCCACAGTCTACAGCTCTGCCCCTGACCAAAGTGAATAAATCACACGTGTAACAGCAGCTTCTGAAGCAGACTCTGCGTCCTCATTCAAAATGAGGACATTTAACGGTTTTAGGATGTTCATTTGGATGCACCAGAACCCGCCACTTATTTAAGTCATCGTAATATATTATCCTTAAACTGCTTCAACAATAAGGGCTAAAATAAATAACTTGGTTAGTTACTTTTACCCAGATATACAATTCATACTCTATACTTCACACATGTTAAAGAAAGAGATCACAAGTTGTTTTTTTTTTCAATAGAAAATTGTTTATATTAAAAAATGTAGAAAAAATATAAAAAATATATTTTAAAAATATTGACTTTTTTCAAGTAATTGATGATGATTGAATGATTAAATTATTGAATGATTGAATGATTAAATGATTGAATCATTGAATGTTACAAAACATTAGCAAAGTAAATTATAAAAAATAATCATTTGGAATTAAATGCTCATTTTGGGGACAGTATAAAAGGCCGTCTAAAGGTCTCCACAGGTGGGGCCTGGTTTACATGGCCTGGTTTTGCACAGTCTGGCTTTTAGATGCCTGGTTAGTCTGAGACTGATTATACATGGCCAGGTTGTACTGGACCTGGTTGTTGGGGGCCAGGTTGTACTGGACCTGGTTGTTGGGGGCCAGGTTGTACTGGACCCGGTTGTTGGGGGCCAGGTTGTATTGGACCTGGTTGTTGGGGGCCAGGTTGTACTGGACCCGGTTGTTGGGGGCCAGGTTGTATTGGACCTGGTTGTTGGGGGCCAGGTTGTATTGGACCTGGTTGTTGGGGGCCAGGTTGTACTGGACCTGGTTGTTGGGGGCCAGGTTGTATTGGACCTGGTTGTTGGGGGCCAGGTTGTACTGGACCTGGTTGTTGGGGGCCAGGTTGTACTGGACCTGGTTGTTGGGGGCCAGGTTGTATTGGACCTGGTTGTTGGGGGCCAGGTTGTACTGGACCCGGTTGTTAGGGGCCAGGTTGTACACAGGACCTGGTTGTTGGGGGGCAGGTAGTACTGGACCTGGTTGTTGGGGGCCAGGTTGTACAGGACCTGGTTGTTGGGGGCCAGGTTGTACAGGGTCTGGTTGTTGGGGGCCAGGTTGTACAGGGTCTGGTTGTTGGGGGCCAGGTTGCTGGGGGCCTGGGTGATGAAGGTCACAGGCTGAGGAGGCGCCGCTGGAGGACCAGCACCCTGTTGTTCTGTGAGGACTGGAAGGCCGGTGTTATTTCGCTTTCTGGCCTTTTTGCCCTGAAATGACATAAAGGTTTTAGTAAAAATGCATTTTAATCACTGAAATGATCTAGATGAGTGTGTAAGATGTGTGTGGAGATGCACTTACAAAGTTGTCCTTCACAGACCACCCGGGGTACTTGGCCTCATGAGCTATTTTCTCTTTGCGAGATTGTTCAAAGTATGGCGCCTGCTCCTGTGCAGATAACATCTTCCACTGCAAGAAACAAGACACACGTTACAACAGGGATTCTACCTTCTGCTCTTGTATCATTTGTGAGCCGTAGCTTGAATGCTGCTGTTTGTTTGGCGTGTTCCACTCACCCTCTGTCCCAGCACGGCGTTCACTTTAGCAGAGTCGGTGATGCCGAGCTCCCGCACCACCGTGGGCCTCTGCTCCGCCCTGTACAGCATGAACGCGTTTGGAGGCTTCTTGATGTAGGGCCTGCTCTCTGCGTCCTGTGTCCTCACGCTGCAAACACAAGACTCTATGTTAGGATTTACAGGGCAATGGAAATATGAGCTTGTGCCATAACTTCTCAAGAGAACAAAGGTGTAAGGTGTATGTTCTTTCTGAGACTAAGGATCGTATGTATATTTGTACATGCAGATGGTCCTGTTCTTTACCTTGTCATTGCAGAGGTATCAGAGGGGGTGGGTCCTACACACGACTCCTTTTCTTGGCTGCAGAAAAGAATAGAAAGACCTTCATTAGTACAGGCTGCTATGGGACAAAAGCAGTGTGGAAACAAGTGTCTTTAGTACTTACAGTGTCTCCAAGGGAGTCGGGCACGTGCCAGGGCGACTGTTTGGCTGAAAAAAAACAAAGGAACAATTAGATAACTTTCACTGAGATATGACAAAAAGACATTTCATTACATTTTTTATTTTTATAGTTAAATATGAATGAATGAAGTACAGTGTATTGTTGGATTATGAATGTTAACTTACTGTAACTCTCCTCCTCTTCGGACTGGAGCACTCTGAGGTCGTTTGTGCCCCATGTTTGACAGTCTCTGCTGTTTTGATGAACTCTGAATCATCTGGAGCATCAAAAGGAATGTCCTCCTTGCAGGCCTCACTTGGAGGGCCGGGCGATAGTGCCGGCGGTGATTTGGCATCGGCCCGTTCTTCTTTCATTATGTCAAAGACGTCATCCCCCGTCTCAAAGTCGAGCGTGGTGATAAAGTCCACAAACTCCTGCTCGCATTGGAGGATATCGTCCTCAGGTGGTGGGGGTGTGGTAGGTCCCACAGGTGCAGGAGGAGAAGGAGGAGAAGGAGAAGAAGGAGGAGTAGAAGAAGGAGACCCAACTATGAGCTGTCGGAGAAATTCAGGATCTGCAAACTCCTGTTCCTCCCAGCTGCTCAGGAGATCTTCCAGAGAAATGGAGTCCATAGCTGATATGGATGAAAAACTGTAAAAAAGAAAGTAATTATTTATTGAGCCAACTACTCCTTTTCCCAATCTAACTCCACAAAAACTTCATACTCTGGTCTCCCCAAGCTCCAAACAATCGTCTTTCATTAGTTTTACATAATATGATCAAAATGTGTGTGCCAAAATGTGTTAAAATATACTGTTCATAAATGTTAATTAAATTAAAATACTACCAGAAACAGTTAAAACAGGACTAAAACTGAACTGTGCAGAAACACAGGCTTTTGTGTGAGTGTAAACCAGCGCTTCAAACAAATACTCACCAGTTGAACTCAGAGAAATGAGTCGATTTAAACGTTTGGATGTTTAAATCTTGCTGTTTGCGAAAAGTCGAGGAGAGAAATGTAATGTGGCTGACTGTACGATCACCAGGTGAATAATGAGAAATCTTCAGAAGAGTTCACCTACTACAATTCTGTGACATCACAGCGATGACATCACAGCACATCGATGACATCACATAGAGCCTAAAATCACCATGGAGACGGAGTTTCTCACTGATTCCGTTTTCTGTTATAATAAAACTGATAAATACAAACCCTGTAAACCTTCACCTACAAAAATATATTCTATTATAATAAACTGATAAATACAAACCCTGTAAACGTGTTGCAGACAACACATTGAAAATGAGAGAATATTTGCATAAAAACAATAAAGTTTATCAGTTTGAACATTAAATATCATGTCTTTGTAGTTTATTCAGTTCAATACAGGTTGAAAAAGGATTCACAAATCATTTTATTCTGTACTTTTTTTTAAGTTTTACACAGTGTCCCTTCTTCATTGGAGTTGTGGTTGTAATATACCGATAAATCCTGGCCCTGTAAACTTTCACTCTACAAAAATATATTTCAGAATAATTCACAATTTCTAATCACAGAGTTTAGTGCTTGGCTCTTTGATTCTGCAGAAGTCTTTCCTTGTCAGCAGCCATGTTTGTAGTTGTTGTTGGAGCATATCTCTGATTGGCTAATCCACCTGTCAATCACACCCATCTGAAGTCAGAGTCACATCTTCGTAAAGTTTTGATGAAGTGTGTATCCTGGATCCTGGCAAGAATAACTGAACAGTCCTGGCTTCAAGATGAATTGTGGGATTAAAATATGTGGTATTTGACTGGTCATGGTCAGAGTAAAGGCTCTGGTTTTGTGTCTTATTCAGCTAATATGATGTTCTCTGCAGACTAAATGTCTAAATACTTTCAGTGCGTTTCAAAGTTGCACTAAACAGTGTTATTTATGATTAACCCAGATACATAATCTAACAATGAGCTCGTCTGAAGGGTAAAAAACAAAAGTCAGTCAACTTTATTTATGTCGCACTTTTCACAGATAAAACTCAAAGTGCTTTACAGAACAAAATAATCATTTGAGAAAATGTGACGATGTCCTACATGAAAAAAATTAATAATTATAATTAAAAATAATTAACAATAATGTTAACAATGCTCAGATGAACATAACTCGCTGCTGCTTTTGTCAAACAGGAAAACATTGACTGGATTCAAGGGTTTTAACTCCCTGTGAGATGTGACATTTTCACCATTTAAAAGATCAAATATTTAGATTCAAACTGTTCATTCCTAAAGCCACAGTCCTAATATTGCACCGTTCTTCAACACATGGCACTGCTCACGTTTGTGCAACACCACCGACCTCGAGTGTGAACATAACGGACACATAACACACAAAAAGGATTATCTAGCATCGTTAAAATAACTTAAATTAAGCAGATTCATCTTAAAAGATCAACTTTAAGATTGATCATTTTTTCTCTCAATGAGATTTTTTTACTTGTTTCAAGATTCCGTCGTGATCCATCTTATTTAGATTTTACAACTTGATCTAAGCACTTTTTATATTAAATCAAGCCACATTTTTAAGGTTATGCAAATAATGCCTGAGTTTTTAAATGTTTTCTTGAAACTAATGCACTTGTTTTAAGGTATTTTATCAGAAAACTTCACCTGAACATCTCAGAAACATCACAACAACCAAATAATGGATTATACTTTTAGCATTAATGTCAAGGGACGTTTTTACCTCAGTGGTTTTTCATCTGTAAATACAAAGTACTCAACCGGGCCAATAGAAGTCTACACTCTATACACCTGGATTAATCAAATATTTATGCAAACACACTTAAAAAGTAGATACAAATAGCTCAAGTTTCTTTATTGCAGACGTCTTTAAACATTTTCACACAATAAAACATCGGTAAGATCATATTTTCCTAGAACATAGGTGTTGAACATCAGAGTGGTATGTGGTATAATCTCACAGTTTCACAATAAAGATAGAGAATAAATATCAGCATCTGCCCAGAAGACTGTTTCTGTTTGTTTTCACTTGAGGTTAAAGTGGTAACAGTGATGGGGCTTGTGCCTTAGATCTACAGGGGAATAAGAGAAATCTTGTTTACTTGAATTTATAGAGTTCAATTTAATATCTCCAGACAAAATAAGGTGCTTCAACACATTTAACCTCATAGAGCGTGACACCCTCAAGCATGACGTGCAGTATGTCCTGTGGGGTTTGCTGTACGAGATCATAAGTAGGAAAATCTACAAGTTTGCTCCTTCTACTAAGTCCATTAGTAATGAGGACGAGAAAATCTATCCTGGCCTTCTCCTAACTTCAAGTATCCTCAAACCACCACGCTCTTCTGGAACAACTGGATCAAAAAGTTCTCTGATAGTTTGTTCTTGCATGTCGGCTGTGGACAAGGCGACAGAAGAAGTCCTCAAACGCTGCTCGTGCCTCAGTCCAGAGATGCTCAGTGTTGTACAGTGGCTCATGTCTTTCAAAAACAGTCCTCACCCTCCTGCAGGTTTTCCAGAAGAGAAACTGAAACTTTGAACTTTAGCAACGATGTTGTTCACTTTCGCCTGTATTAAGATACAAAAAGACACTTGTTTGTCAGCACAAATGTCAAAGATTCAGAATAAAACAGACAGACAGGTTTTACCTGAGAGATGCCACATCTTTCACAGACATCATCAGTAAAACACCAGAACGTCCAATTAAAGCCTTAAAAACAAGAGCTGCAAGATTAGTTTGTGCTAATGGTCAAGTATCCAGCCCCCCTCCCCCAGTTAACATAAAAAGAGTAAGTCTACAGCTAAATGTGTAATAAAACATATAGTACAACATGAAGACAGTTTTCTTGCATTTAATAATAAGATAAAGATGTTAGTGTTTAGTGCTGAAATCACCTGGTTCACTCAGTACAGACTTTTGCATTTATAAATTATGAATAACTGTGTAAATATTTGTACTAATCTGCACCGTCACAAACTGTAATGATGTTCTGCTTTTTTACTGTTCTGTTTTACATTTTTATGCACCAGCATTTTTAACTATGATATAATAGTTTTAAAGTAATGAGTTATAAAATACAGTGAGGCAAATAAGTATTTGAACACTCTGATTTTGTAAGTTCTCCCACTTAGAAATCATGGAGGGTCTGAAATGTTCATCTTGTGCATGTCACTGTGAGAGACATAATCTAATAAAACAATCAGGAAATCACATTGTATGATTATTAAATCATTTATTTGTATGTTACTGCTGCAAATAAGCCTTTGAACATCTGAGAATATCAGTGTTAATATTTGGTAAAGTCGTCTTTGTTTGCAGTTACAGAGGTGAAACGTTTCCTGTAGTTTTTCACCAGGTTTGCTCACACTGCAGGAGGATTTTGGCCCACTCCTCCACACAGATCTTCTCTAGATCAGTCGGGTTTCTGGGCTGTCGCTGAGAAACACGGAGTTTGAGCTTCCTCCAAAGATTTTCTATTGGGTTTAGGTTTGGAGACTGGGTCACTCCAGAACCTTGATCTACTTCTTATGGAGCCACTCCTTGGTTCTCTTGGTTGTGCTTCGGGTCATTGTCATGTTGAAGACCACGACCATCTTCAACGCTCTAACTGAGGGAAAGAGGTTGTTCCCCAATATCTCCCAATACATGTCCCCCGTCATCTTCTCTTTAATACAGCGCAGTCGTCCTGTCCCATGTGCAGAAAAACTCCCCCAAAGCCTGATGTTACCATCCCCCTGCTTCACAGTGAGGATGGTGTTCTTTGGATGGTCCTCATTATTCTTCTTCCTCCAAACACGGCGAGTGGAATTAAGACCAAAAAGTTCTATTTTGGTCTCATCTGACCACATGACTTTCTCCATGACTCCTCTGGATCATCCAAATGGTGATTGTCAAACTTAAAACGGGCCTGGACATGTGCTGGTTGAAGCAGGGGAACCTTCTGTGCCATGATTTTAAACCATGACGTCTTAGTGTTTTACTAACAGTCCCTTGGAAACGGTCCCAGCTCTTTTCAGGTCATTGACCAGCTCCTCTGTGTAGCTCTGGGTTGATTCCTCTCCTTTCTTAGGATCATTGAGACGAGGTGAGATCTTACATGGAGCCCCAGTCTGAGGGAGACTGACCGTCATGTTTAGCTTCTTCCATTTTCTAATAATTGTTCCAACAGTGGATCTTTTTTCAAAAAGCTGCTCGGCCATTGCCCCGTAGCCCTTTCCAGCCTTGTGGAGGTCTAGAGTTTTGTCTCTTGTGCATTTTGACAGGTGTTTGGTCTTGTCCATGTTAGTAGTTGGAGTCTTACTGATTGTCTGGGGTGGACAGGTGCCTCAAACAGGTGCTTCTGATTTAGGAGAATAAGTGGAGCAGAGGTGGACTTTTTAAAGGCGACTAACAGGTCTTTGAGGGTCAGAATTCTAGCTGATAGACACACGTTCAAAGACTTATTTGCAGCAGTAACATACAAATAAATGATTTAATAATCATACAATGTGATTTCCTGATTGTTTTTTTAGATTATGTCTCTCACAGTGACATGCACAAGATGAACATTTCAGACCCTCCATGATTTCTAAGTGGGAGAACATGCAAAATCAGAGTGTTCAAATACTTATTTGCCTCACTGTATTTTATAACTCATTACTTTAAAACTATTATATTATAGTTAAATGGTGATGCAAAAAAAAGTAAAACAGAACAGTAAAAAAGCAGAACATCATTACAGTTTGTGACGGTGCAGATTAGTACAAATATTTACACAGTTATTCATAATTTATAAATGCAAAAGTCTGTACTGAGTGAACCAGGTGATTTCAGCACTAAACACTAACATCTTTATCTTATTATTAAATGCAAGAAAACTGTCTTCATGTTGTACTATATGTTTTATTATACATTCTTAAACTTTTCTTATATAATATTTAAAACAAGTATCTAAGAAACCATACCCTAATATGTTATGTACAAAAATATGCAGATTTGCACCTGTTTTAAGCAATAACAGCTTAAATCAAGGATAGATATGCTCAAAATAAGGTTAAAAAAATCTTGCCATGACTATACTTGTACAAGACACTAATATTTTGTCTTGATTTAAGGAAATTGCTAAGTGAAATTTTCTTACAGCACTGGCAGATAATCTCACTTGATATGGAGCATTGTTACATCAAAATTAGTTTATTTTTCTTATTTTTTGATAGGCCTTTTTGCAGTGTGGTTGTGGTTCAGAAGCTGAGGATCCTGCAGTTGGGAAACACCCATAGTTTAGCAGCTAAGATCATGTGATGCTCCTGTTGTATTGGTCGTCTGTCCTTCTGGATGGAGCTCTGATTTCATAAACAGGGTCCAGATGACCTCACCTCAAACATCTCTATACTGACCTACTGCTGGACAAAGGAGGGATTACACCGTCTCAGTCCCAAACAATAGATTTATCAGCTCAGAGCAGGTTTAAGCTGAGAGTAGTCAGACCGCACTTGGCCCTTGTTCTTGTCTGCAGGCTCTTCTCACTCAAAGGAAACTCTCATTTTGTACTTTTCCCTCAGTTTAGACTCTCACGTTCTGACTTAAACTGGTTTTGTTATGTAAAATGTAAAATGAGGAGCTACAGTAGAGGATCTGTCCACTTGTGCGTGTTTGTGTGGTGAGATACAGGCTCTGACACTGATGTTAGTCTGACTTAGGACTGTCGTAGTAGAGCCTCTAGGAGTAGGACTACTGCTTGTGTGTAAATGACAAAGCCGCTTCACCAGTGGTCAGACGAGCCCATGAGGAGCAGTGACATGACCGTGTCAGCTCTGTGAGCTCCTGTGCTCCTCCACATCAGAGTCTGTGTCTGAGTGACCTCAAGTCACAGCTATAGAGACTCGAGTCTCTTCACACAGACTGGGTACGTGCCCACAGTCTACAGCTCTGCCCCTGACCAAAGTGAATAAATCACACGTGTAACAGCAGCTTCTGAAGCAGACTCTGCGTCCTCATTCAAAATGAGGACATTTAACGGTTTTAGGATGTTCATTTGGATGCACCAGAACATGATTTGGATGCACCAGAACCCGCCACTTATTCAAGTCATCATAATATATTATCCTTAAACTGCTTCAACAATAAGGGCTAAAATAAATAACTTGGTTAGTTACTTTTACCCAGATATACAATTCATACTCTATACTACACACATGTTAAAGAAAGGTGTAACCCAGTTATTTTCCCCATTTCTGCCTTATTCTGCGTCCCACGGCTAAGGTTAAATATCGCGAGATTTCGCGCAAGTATCGCGTGACTTCGCGCACCCCCGCGAGACATGCGCGTGAACTTATTTTAATCATGGCCGCCCGCGGCTAGTCTCGTGGTGTTGTGGGTCCAGGGCGTTCCGAGCTGCTGCAGGTAGGCGTTTTCCCCTTCATAAAGTTACCACTTATAGTTATAAAAATGCTCTGAAGTAACTGTTATGCCTGCCGGTCTTTATAGATGCCCTCCTGCTGTGTGACATCGTGCTATATTGGTTATATTAAGAGGAACTGGTGAGTTTCAATCTATTCATTGTTGGGAGCTAACATGCTAATGCTAGCGCTCCTTTATATTGTATACACGGACCTGTTAGCTGGTGCTGGCGCTAGCTGCAGTGACCCCTTGAACAACTTAAGGTGCTATATTTATTCTGTACACATTGACAATGACATAGTATTTATGTTTAGCTTTAAATAGTTTAAAAATACTCTGATAAATGGTAACTTTTCTCTTGATATGAGTACTCTTGATATTTATTCATGATTGTTATTTAACTGAAACATGATTGTGATATTGTAAAAAGTGATGTTATGAACAATATGATGATTTAGTGCCAACATTGCACATATTGTTTACTTATTGCTGGTCCTGCTTTATACAGGCCAGGTTCCAAGATAAGATGGCGAGCTAGAAGGCCTCGAACCTAGACCCAGCCGGGAGTGCACGTGTCCCCCGGAGTGGTAGGAGGCGCGGCAGCCGCTCCCCACATACAAACTCACGCACACATACTACCTCTGGATTACATTATGGGTCCTGAACCTTGAACTTTGAACAAACTTTGCACTTTGACCTATTTGCAAAATATTTTCTGGACTCGTCAATGAACTATGTGCGTGGATTATGGACAATGATTGCACCTCATGTCTACACTTTTTCTGAACGCGTTGGACTCTCACTAACCAAGTGACATAAATAAGTGCACTGATTTTGTATATTTTGTAAATACTGTCTCAACCACTGTAAATAATAACACAACTGAGCACTATAACACCGTGTCTGTTCCTCATTAAGCACCTCACTTTCCTCCAAGCCGAATCTAGACCTTCTGAGACTAGCCCATTACAACTACACCACTACATTATTGTATTTTATTATTATATTGTTGCATCATATATGCTACAAAGAGATCACAAGTTGTTTTTTTCAATAGAAAATTGTTTATTTAAAAAATGTAGAAAAATATAAAAATATATTTTAAAAATATTGACTTTTTTCAAGTAATTAATGATGATTGAATGATTAAATGATTGAATGATTGAATATTACAAAACATTAGCAAAATAAATTATAAAAAATAATCATTTGGAATTAAATGCTCATTTTGGGGACGGCATAAAAGGCCGTCTAAAGGTCTCCACAGGAGGGGCCTGGTTTACATGGCCTGGTTTTGCACAGTCTGGCTTTTAGATGCCTGGTTAGTCTGAGACTGATTATACATGGCCAGGTTGTACTGGACCCGTTGTTTGGGGCCAGGTTGTACTGGACCTGCTTGTTGGGGGCAGGTTGTATTGGACCCGGTTGTTGGGGGCCAGGTTGTACTGGACCTGGTTGTTGGGGGCCAGGTTGTATTGGACCTGGTTGTTGGGGGCCAGGTTGTACTGGACCTGGTTGTTGGGGGCCAGGTTGTACTGGACCTGGTTGTTGGGGGCCAGGTTGTACTGGACCTGGTTGTTGGGGGCCAGGTTATATTGGACCTGGTTGTTGGGGCCAGGTTGTACTGGACCTGGTTGTTGGGGGCCAGGTTGTACAGGACCTGGTTGTTGGGGGGCAGGTTGTACTGGACCTGGTTGTTGGGAGGCAGGTTGTACTGGACCTGGTTGTTGGGGGCCAGGTAGTACAGGACCTGGTTGTTGGGGGCCAGGTTGCTGGGGGCCTGGGTGATGAAGGTCACAGGCTGAGGAGGCGCCGCTGGAGGACCCAGCACCCTGTTGTTCTGTGAGGACTGGAAGGCCGGTGTTTTTTTCGCTTTCTGGCCTTTTTGCCCTGAAATGACATAAAGGTTTTAGTAAAAATGCATTTTAATCACTGAAATGATCTAGATGAGTGTGTAAGATGTGTGTGGAGATGCACTTACAAAGTTGTCCTTCACAGACCACCCGGGGTACTTGGCGTCATGAGCCATTTTCTCTTTTCGAGATTGTTCAAAGTACGGCGCCTGCTCCTGTTCCGATAACATCTTCCACTGCAAGAAACAAGACACACGTTACAACAGGGATTCTACCTTCTGCTCTTGTATCATTTGTGAGCCGTAGCTTGAATGCTGCTGTTTGTTTGGCGTGTTCCACTCACCCTCTGTCCCAGCACGGCGTTCACTTTAGCAGAGTCGGTGATTCCGAGCTCCCGCACCACCGTGGGCCTCTGCTCCGCCCTGTACAGCATGAACGCGTTTGGAGGCTTCTTGATGTAGGGCCTGCTCTCTGCGTCCTGTGTCCTCACGCTGCAAACACAAGACTCTATGTTAGGATTTACAGGGCAATGGAAATATGAGCTTGTGCCATAACTTCTCAAGAAAACAAAGGTGTAAGGTGTATGTTCTTTCTGAGACTAAGGATCGTATGTATATTTGTACATGCAGATGGTCCTGTTCTTTACCTTGTCATTGCAGAGGTATCAGAGGGGGTCGGTCCGACACACGACTCCTTTTCTTGGCTGCAGAAAAGAATAGAAAGACCTTCATTAGTACAGGCTGCTATGGGACAAGAGCAGTGTGGAAACAAGTGTCTTTAGTACTTACAGTGTCTCCAAGGGAGTCGGGCACGTGCCAGGGCGACTGTTTGGCTGAAAAAAAACAAAGGAACAATTAGATAACTTTCACTGAGATATGACAAAAAGACATTTCATTACATTTTTTTTATTTTTATAGTTAAATATGAATGAAGTACAGTGTATTGTTGGATTATGAATGTTAACTTACTGTAACTCTCCTCCTCTTCGGACTGGAGCACTCTGAGGTCGTTTGTGCCCCATGTTTGACAGTCTCTGCTGTTTTGATGAACTCTGAATCATCTGGAGCATCAAAAGGAATGTCCTCCTTGCAGGCCTCACTTGGAGGGCCGGGCGATAGTGCCGGCGGTGATTTGGCATCGGCCCGTTCTTCCGTCATGGCAAAGACGTCATCTCCTGTCTCCAAGTCGAGCGTGGTGATAAAGTCCACAAACTCCTGCTCGCATTGGAGGATATCGTCCTCAGGTGGTGGGGGTGTGGTAGGTCCCACAGGTGCAGGAGGAGAAGGAGGAGGAGGAGAAGAAGGAGACCCAACTATGAGCTGTCGGAGAAATTCAGGATCTGCAAACTCCTGTTCCTCCCAGCTGCTCAGGAGATCTTCCAGAGAAATGGAGTCCATAGCTGATATGGATGAAAAACTGTAAAAAAGAAAGTAATTATTTATTGAGCCAACTACTCCTTTTCCCAATCTAACTCCACAAAAACTTCATACTCTGGTCTCCCCAAGCTCCAAACAATCGTCTTTCATTAGTTTTACATAATATAATCAAAATGTGTGTGCCAAAATGTGTTAAAATATACTGTTCATAATTGTAAATTAAATTAAAATACTACCAGAAACAGTTAAAACAGGACTAAAACTGAACTGTGCAGAAACACAGGCTTTTGTGTGAGTGTAAACCAGCGCTTCAAACAAATACTCACCAGTTGAACTCAGAGAAATGAGTCGATTTAAACGTTTGGATGTTTAAATCTTGCTGTTTGCGAAAAGTCGAGGAGAGAAATGTAATGTGGCTGACTGTACGATCACCAGGTGAATAATGAGAAATCTTCAGAAGAGTTCACCTACTACAATTCTGTGACATCACAGCGATGACATCACAGCACATCGATGACATCACATAGAGCCTAAAATCACCATGGAGACGGAGTTTCTCACTGATTCCGTTTTCTGTTATAATAAAACTGATAAATACAAACCCTGTAAACCTTCACCTACAAAAATATATTCTATTATAATAAACTGATAAATACAAACCCTGTAAACCTTCACCTACAAAAATATATTCTATTATAATAAACTGATAAATACAAACCCTGTAAACCTTCACCTACAAAAATATATTCTATTATAATAAACTGATAAATACAAACCCTGTAAACGTGTTGCAGGCAACACATTGAAAATGAGAGAATATTTGCATAAAAACAATAAAGTTTATCAGTTTGAACATTAAATATCATGTATTTGTAGTTTATTCAGTTCAATACAGGTTGAAAAAGGATTCACAAATCATTTTATTCTGTATTTTTTAAAGTTTTACACAGTGTCCCTTCTTCATTGGAGTTGTGGTTGTAATATACCGATAAATCCTGGCCCTGTAAACTTTCACTCTACAAAAATATATTTCAGAATAATTCACAATTTCTAATCACAGAGTTTAGTGCTTGGCTCTTTGATTCTGCAGAAGTCTTTCCTTGTCAGCAGCCATGTTTGTAGTTGTTGTTGGAGCATATCTCTGATTGGCTAATCCACCTGTCAATCACACCCATCTGAAGTCAGAGTCACATCTTCGTAAAGTTTTGATGAAGTGTGTATCCTGGATCCTGGCAAGAATAACTGAACAGTGCTGGCTTCAAGATGAATTGTGGGATTAAAATATGTGGTATTTGACTGGTCATGGTCAGAGTAAAGGCTCTGGTTTTGTGTCTTATTCAGCTAATATGATGTTCTCTGCAGACTAAATGTCTAAATACTTTCAGTGCGTTTCAAAGTTGCACTAAACAGTGTTATTTATGATTAACCCAGATACATAATCTAACAATGAGCTCGTCTGAAGGGTAAAAAACAAAAGTCAGTCAACTTTATTTATGTCGCACTTTTCACAGATAAAACTCAAAGTGCTTTACAGAACAAAATAATCATTTGAGAAAATGTGACGATGTCCTACATGAAAAAAATTAATAATTATAATTAATTAACAATAATATTAACAATGCTCAGATGAACATAACTCGCTGCTGCTTTTGTCAAACACGGCCCCAACAGGAAACACTGACTGGACTCAAGGGTTTTAACTCCCTGTGAGATGTGACATTTTCACCATTTAAAAGATCAAATATTTAGATTCAAACTGTTCATTCCTAAAGCCACAGTCCTAATATTGCACCGTTCTTCAACACATGGCACTGCTCACGTTTGTGCAACACCACCGACCTCGAGTGTGAACATAACGGACACATAACACACAAAAAGGATTATCTAGCATCGTTAAAATAACTTAAATTAAGCAGATTCATCTTAAAAGATCAACTTTAAGATTGATCATTTTTTCTCTCAATGAGATTTTTTTACTTGTTTCAAGATTCCGTCGTGATCCATCTTATTTAGATTTTACAACTTGATCTAAGCACTTTTTATATTAAATCAAGCCACATTTTTAAGGTTATGCAAATAATGCCTGAGTTTTTAAATGTTTTCTTGGAAACTAATGCACTTGTTTTAAGGTATTTTATCAGAAAACTTCACCTGAACATCTCAGAAACATCACAACAACCAAATAATGGATTATACTTTTAGCATTAATGTCAAGGGACGTTTTTACCTCAGTGGTTTTTCATCTGTAAATACAAAGTACTCAACCGGCCAATAGAAGTCTACACTCTATACACCTGGATTAATCAAACATTTATGCAAACACACTTAAAAAGTAGATACAAATAGCTCAAGTTTCTTTATTGCAGACGTCTTTAAACATTTTCACACAATAAAACATCGGTAAGATCATATTTTCCTAGAACATAGGTGTTGAACATCAGAGTGGTATGTGGTATAATCTCACAGTTTCACAATAAAGATAGAGAATAAATATCAGCATCTGCCCAGAAGACTGTATGTTTGTTTTCACTTGAGGTTAAAGTGGTAACAGTGATGGGGCTTGTGCCTTAGATCTACAGGGGAATAAGAGAAATCTTGTTTACCTGAATTTATAGAGTTCAATTTAATATCTCCAGACAAAATAAGGTGCTTCAACACATTTAACCTCATAGAGCGTGACACCCTCAAGCATGACGTGCAGTATGTCCTGTGGGGTTTGCTGTACGAGATCATAAGTAGGAAGATCTACAAGTTTGCTCCTTCTACTAAGTCCATTAGTAATGAGGACGAGAAAATCTATCCTGGCCTTCTCCTAACTTCAAGTATCCTCAAACCACCAAGCTTAACGCGACAGTCTTTGTGATATGACGACTTCTTCTGGAACAACTGGATCAAAAAGTTCTCTGATAGTTTGTTCTTGCATGTCGGCTGTGGACAAGGCGACAGAAGAAGTCCTCAAACGCTGCTAGTGCCTCAGTCCAGAGATGCTCAGTGTTGTACAGTGGCTCATGTCTTTCAAAAACAGTCCTCACCCTCCTGCAGGTTTTCCAGAAGAGAAACTGAAACTTTGAACTTTAGCAACGATGTTGTTCACTTTCGCCTGTATTAAGACACAAAAAGACACTTGTTTGTCAGCACAAATGTCAAAGATTCACAATAAAACACAGACAGGTTTTACCTGAGAGATGCCACATCTTTCACAGACATCATCAGTAAAACACCAGAACGTCCAATTAAAGCCTTAAAAACAAGAGCTGCAAGATTAGTTTGTGCTAATGGTCAAGTATCCAGCCCCCCTCCCCCAGTTAACATAAAAAGAGTAAGTCTACAACTAAATGTGTAATAAAACATATAGTACAACATGAAGACAGTTTTCTTGCATTTAATAATAAGATAAAGATGTTAGTGTTTAGTGCTGAAATCACCTGGTTCACTCAGTACAGACCTTTGCATTTATAAATTATGAATAACTGTGTAAATATTTGTACTAATCTGCACCGTCACAAACTGTAATGATGTTCTGCTTTTTTACTGTTCTGTTTTCCTTTTTTTTGCACCAGCATTTTTAACTATGCTATAATAGTTTTAAAGTAATGAGTTATAAAATACAGTGAGGCAAATAAGTATTTGAACACTCTGATTTTGTAAGTTCTCCCACTTAGAAATCATGGAGGGTCTGAAATGTTCATCTTGTGCATGTCACTGTGAGAGACATAATCTAAAAAAACAATCAGGAAATCACATTGTATGATTATTAAATCATTTATTTGTATGTTACTGCTGCAGATAAGTCTTTGAACATCTGAGAATATCAGTGTTAATATTTGGTAAAGTCGTCTTTGTTTGCAGTTACAGAGGTCAAACGTTTCCTGTAGTTTTTCACCAGGTTTGCTCACACTGCAGGAGGATTTTGGCCCACTCCTCCACACAGATCTTCTCTAGATCAGTCGGGTTTCTGGGCTGTCGCTGAGAAACACGGAGTTTGAGCTCCCTCCAAAGATTTTCTATTGGGTTTAGGTTTGGAGACTGGGTCACTCCAGAACCTTGATCTGCTTCTTATGGAGCCACTCCTTGGTTCTCTTGGTTGTGCGTCGGGTCATTGTCATCTTCAACGCTCTAACTGAGGGAAAGAGGTTGTTCCCCAAAATCTCCCAATACATGTCCCCCGTCATCTTCTCCTTAATACAGCGCAGTCGTCCTGTCCCATGTGCAGAAAAACTCCCCCAAAGCCTGATGCTCCCACCCCCATGCTTCACAGTGGGGATGATGTTCTTTGGATGGTCCTCATCATTCTTCTTCCTCCAAACACGGCGAGTGGAATTAAGACCAAAAAGTTCTATTTTGGTCTCATCTGACCACATGACTTTCTCCATGACTCCTCTGGATCATCCAAATGGTGATTGTCAAACTTAAGACGGGCCTGGACATGTGCTGGTTGAAGCGGGGGAACCTTCTGTGCCATGATTTTAAACCATGACGTCTTAGTGTTTTACTAACAGTCCCTTGGAAACGGTCCCAGCTCTTTTCAGGTCATTGACCAGCTCCTCCCGTGTAGCTCTGGGTTGATTCTTCACCTTTCTTAGGATCATTGAGACGAGGTGAGATCTTACATGGAGCCCCAGTCCGAGGGAGATTGACCGTCATGTTTAGCTTCTTTCATTTTCTAATAATTGCACCAACAGTGAATCTTTTTTCACCAAGCTGCTCAGCCATTGCCCCGTAGCCCTTTCCAGCCTTGTGGAGGTCTACAATTTTTTCTCTTGTCCTGGTTTAGTCCTGGTTTAGTCCTGGTTTAGTCCTGGTTTATTCCTGGTCTAGTCCTGGTTTAGTCCTGGTTTAGTCCTGGTTTAGTCCTGGTCTAGTCCTGGTTTAGTCCTGGTCTAGTCCTGGTTTAGTCCTGGTTTAGTCCTGGCTTAGTCCTGGTTTAGTCCTGGTTCAGTCCTGGTCTAGTCCTGGTTTAGTCCTGGTCTAGTCCTGGTTTAGTCCTGGTCTAGTCCTGGTTTAGTCCTGGTTTATTCCTGGTTTAGTCCTGGTTTAGTCCTGGTTTATTCCTGGTTTAGTCCTGGTTCAGTCCTGGTTCAGTCCTGGTTCAGTCCTGGTTTATTCCTGGTTTAGTCCTGGTTCAGTCCTGGTTTAGTTCTGGTTTAGTCCTGGTTTAGTTCTGGTTCAGTCCTCTTTCTCTCCTTTTCAGACTGGCTCCACAGCTCTCATTCTGTCTCATTCATCTCTGTCCTTTTCATCACATTATTGTCCCAAAATGAGGTTTGAAAAACGCTTTGGACTGACGTGCTGAAAGAAACACATTTGAATGAAAAATATGAATATGTTTCGTTAAAAAAAGAAACAGACCCAAATGTGTGCGAGACACTTCACCTGTACATGTGTGTGTGTGGACTGGTACTGGTCTAGTCCTGGTCTTGTCCTGGTTTAGTCCTTATTTAATCTTGGTTTAGTCTTAATTTAGTCCTGGTTTAGTCCCTGTGTAGTCCTGGTTTAGTCCTGGTTTAGTCCTGGTCTAATCCCTGTTTAGTCCTGGTTTAGTCCTGTTTTAGTCCTGGTCTAGTCCCTGTTTAGTCCTGGTTTAGTCCTGGTTTATTCCTGATTTAGTCCTGGTTTAGTCCTGGTTTGGTCCTGGTCTAGTCCCTGTTTAATCCTTGTTTAGTCCTTATTTATTCCTAATTTAGTCCTGGTTTAGTCCTCGTTTAGTCCTGGTCTAGTCCCTGTTTAGTCTTGGTTTAGTCCTGGTTTAGTCCTGGTTTAGTCCTGTTTTAGTCCTGGTTCATCCCTGGTTTAGTCCTGGTCTAGTCCTGGTTTAGTCCTGTTTTAGTCCTGTTTTAGTCCTGGTTCAGCCCTGGTTCAGTCCTGGTCTAGTCCTGGTTTAGTCCTGTTTTAGTCCTTTTTTAGTCCTGGTTCAGTCCTGGTCTAGTCCCTTTTTAGTCCTGGTTCAGCCCTGGTTCAGTCCTGGTTTATCTCTATTTTAATTCGGGTTTAGTCCTGGTTATTTCTTTAACCTAAAACACATTTTTAGAATCATATCTTTGCCGAACAAAATGATCCTTCACAGAGATAATTCTGAAGCAAATCTTCGCCCTTCGGCTTGATCGCTGCAGCGTCTTCATCAGGAGACATTTGAATCCATTACCTCGCATCGCTTTAGCTTCTTAACGGCTTATTAATCCTCGTTTACTGGAAATTAAGCAAATTACTCAGAGGCAAAATGAGATAAAAACAACAGATGTGTGCTGGTTTGTGCAAAATGTTTATTGTGCAAAATGATTTTAACCCCAACGCTGTTCTGAAGTAGTGTCATCCTGTAGTCGCAGATGTGTTGACTTTATGGCTTTTGCTTAATATCTGTGTAATTACTGGGCCTATCCACACGAAACAAAAACTGGCACAAAGTCCAGCGTCTTCTCTGTCAGTGCAAATAAACAAAAGTGAAAGTGAAAGTGATGCCATTATTCAGCCCCAAAGACGTGATTGTTGTCAGGTGAAAGGGCCTCAATATGACGGGTTTGTGGAGCCGATCCCAAACAAATAATGAGAAGGTTCAACATTTGTGGATCTGAAGTTTTGGGAGTTAAAACAAACAGTGAATCTCCCACAGATTTATATAGACTCCTCCCTCCATCTGACATTATGATGCCATTTATTTCTAAAATGTGAATGTGTATCAAAGCTTTTAGTTTTGATTTGGGTTAGATCTTGGTTTAGTCCTGGTTTAGTCCTGGTTTAGTCCTGGTTTAGTCCTGGTGTAGTCCTCTTTTTTTCCTGATGTAGTCCTGGTTTAGTCCTGGTTTAGTCTTGATTTAGTCCTGGTTCAGTCCTGGTTCAGTCCTGGTTCAGTCCTGGTTCAGTCCTGGTTTAGTCCTGGTTTAGTCCTGGTTTAGTCCTGGTTTAGTCCTCTTTTTTTTTCCTGATGTAGTCCTGGTTTAGTGCTGGTTCAGTCCTGGTTCAGTCCTGGTTCAGTCCTGGTTCAGTCCTGGTTTAGTCCTGGTTTAGTCCTCTTTTTTTCCTGATGTAGTCCTGGTTCAGTGCTGGTTTAGTCCTGGTTTAGTCCTGGTTTAGTCCTGGTTTAGTTCTGGTGTAGTACTCTTTTTTCCTGATGTAGTTCTGGTTTAGTTCTGGTTTAGTCCTGGTTTAGTTCTGGTTTAGTTCTGGTGTAGTCCTTTTTTTTCCTGATGTAGTCCTGATGTAGTCCTGGTTTAGTCCTGGTTTAGTCCTGGTTTAGTTCTGGTGTAGTACTTTTTTTTTCCTGATGTAGTCCTGGTTTAGTTCTGGTTTAGTTCTGGTTTAGTCCTGGTGTAGTCCTGGTTTAGTTCTGGTTTAGTACTTGGTCTTGTTGGTGATTGGTTTAAGGATGTCAGAGCATCGTGTGTCTCTTCCTGTAGTTGACTCTTTTTAAACTGTATTTCCCCTCTCTTCCTGTAGTTGGCGCTGTGGGACTCGGTGCACGGCTTAAACGGGAGTCTAAAGGAGAGTCGGATTGAGAACGGGATGCAGGGGGTCACCGTGAAGGTCGTCACTCTGCTGGTGAGCAACATTATCGGAAATTACTACATTTTATACATTACGGCATTTGTGTTTGGACCATTGACTGTGTTGATACTTTGCAGTTACATCGGCAGGGGGTGTTCTGCCTGTTTGTCTAAGGTGGAATGTTCAGCAGTTACCATGGTGACACAAATTAACACATTAGCAAACAGCCAAAAAAGTTTTAAGATGGTCTGAAAATCTCAAGAAAAACTATATAATGGATTTAAACAGCACATTTTCCTGTGATCAACACAAGTGTCCATGGTCCTTGATTAACGAAGAAAAGAAAAACCTGAAAAACTGTTGGCTAACGCTAGCTCGGTTGTGACTGCAATGTTATTTGAGAGGTACTTGTTTAACAGCACAAATCAGCTCAACTATTGTTGCGTGTTCCAGGTAAGACAGTTCTTTCTTGTCAGATTGTGCTAAAACAAAGCTCAAATTAAAGTCTAACTTGAGTGACAAAGCTTCAGACAGTATAGCGCCTCTAGTTATCATCACATTCCCAGGGAACGTTGATGACATCAGCTGCAAAGTATCAGTATGTTAAGGTGATTCTCTTACAGTGTTCAATGTTCATGTGACCAACAAGCCACTGCTGCGATTCTCTGGAGGCCTTTCAAATTCATACTTTGCAGCTGATCGTGGGAGTGTGATGCTAACTGTAGGTGCTGCTCTGTCTGAAGCCTTGTTACACTAATGAAACTTTAATCTGATTTTTGTTTTAGCACAATTTGACCATAAAGAACTGACTTAGCAGGAACTACAAATGGTGAGCTGATTTGTGCTGCTGAACAAGTTTCTCGCACATTAAATTTGTTTCAAGCTAGCTAGCATTAGCCAACAGTTTTTCGCCTAGTCACTGTCCCTTTTTTGTTAAAAATCAAACTTCTAAACAGGAACATGAACATTTGTATTAGTCACAGGCTCCTGAAAATGTGTTGTTTAAATCACTTTTTTATTTTTTCATTTGTAATTAATGTTCATTGTATGGATCATAAATAAGTGTACAGTAGTTTAACCACAACTCATTTGAACAAAGAGGAAGGAGGATATCTTTGTTAAAATAAATAAAAACTTCTCCTTTAAACAGAAATAGTGGTTTAAGGTACTATATAGAAGTGAGTTTGCAGGTTTTTCCAACCACAAAACATGCACAATAGGTCAAATCCTCCAGCTAAGGTTGTCCCGACAGAGACTAACTCAAGATCTGGAGATGGTCCCACTGCTCCTGACAGGTTTAACCCACAGACACTGAAGGATGGGTCACATGCAGAGGACACATTTCCTCATGAGGACAATAAAGAATCTGTATATATTCTGTATGTGCTTGTAGGAGGACCCTTTTGTGATGGTGGCTGAGAACATTCTGGGGCAGCCCAAACGATACAAAGGATTCTCCATCGACGTTCTAGACGCTCTGGCCAAAAGTCTAGGATTCAAATACGACATCTACCAGGTTTAAACATCACGTAACCATTATAAGTATTAGAGTCACCTTTAAATATTGTATATTTATCATACTCTCATGTCTTTAGGTGAGTGACAGTAAGTATGGCTCGCAGCTCCCAAACGGATCCTGGAACGGGATGATTGGAGACCTCATCAACAAGGTACAGTCTGTATAAAAGTGTTTGACCTTAAAGCACTACTACAGTCTGATCAGCAGTGTAGCCCTACTGCTATTCACCATATGGACTCAAACAGTATAATGTGACCCTATAGCACTACTAGAGTCATTATAAGAATGTTAGCATTAGCCTAACCCTTTAGCTCTACTACAGTCAGTGTAAGAATGCTAACATTACTTTAACCCTGTCACACTACAACAGTCTGGTCACCTGTATAATGCAAAACTACAGTACTAACAGTGTGTTCAGTTACGTTAATTATCTTATTATTATTATCTTAACCAGCACTGAGACTTTCCCCAAATGTGGTTTTGACATTTAAAGTTTTGGACTTGGTTTTTACAGCTGACTGGTTCAGTCCTTTATAATGCTCAGTCCTGACCTTAAGTTATAAAATGTAGTTCCTGTTTTATTCATTTACTCGATGATGGAAAACAGCTTCTTTCGCCACAGCTGCCCTGGGGCAGACAGGCAGACACATGGAGGACAATATGTGCCAACACAGACAAAGATCATAGAGATTTAGCTGATGTAATCCCTCATTGGTCCTGGCGGTTTTTATGGTTGAAAAGGTTTTAAAGGTCGTCTGGACCCTGTGATATTATGAAAGGCTCACAGTCAGTGATGTATAGGCCTGGACAGAACGTGGGCTCTGTTACCGTGGTAAATGTGACGGCCATCTTGTGAGTGGAGCAAGAGCAAAATTCTGAAAATAATGTAAAAACAGGGCCAGAAAGTGCATTGGTTAAAGTATTTAAATTGGCATATGGTCATACAGATGTGTCTGTCCTAACAATGCAGAACTGTCTCTGCCACAACATTTGCCTCTGATTTAAAATGTTTTTCACCAGAAAAGAAAAGGGAAAATGAAAAGGTCTAGCTCGCTCTGAGTTCTTTGTTCTGAATTCTACCCTCACGACATGTCCGCTGGGACATTCTTTACTGTAGGTTACCATGGCGACGATGTCCTTAGTCCTTTATTATTGCTCATTGCACAGACAGTGCTGTGATCAGGCCGGTCACCATAAATACTATCGACTTATCGTTCAATACAAGACAGATGGAACAATCATTTTTGGGATCAGTATTTATCTTGGTCCCTTTTCTTTGCACAAGTGGAAAAATATTGGTTATCTTTGTGTACTACAATCAGACTTGAGCTGTAGAAGATTGAACTACGACCTTTGATGACTCATAGATGCAAACTAGCTACTTAAGTGTTGCATTCTGTTATTTGACGAACCTCTCAAATTATAAGTTCTCTCTTTAAGAGCTAAACACTTTTGCACTTTACACGGTAATCACTTATTGAAGGCTTTGAGTTTTGAATAATTACAGTATAATATTTTACAAGGTCGGGAAATTTTAATAATTTGGACTGGATGAAAAGATCATGAGTATGTTCTAAAAAAACAACCTTGTGAATAATCTGCACTGCTCATTTTTGCAATAAGAATAATGGCTTAGTTGAGCATTGTTTTGCTTTATTTATAATTGAGAGGCTCTTGGGTATTTTAGTTTTTATCTGCCGGATGTGAGCTTTCCGAGATCATTTGTTGTCCATAATTACTTCTTGGAATTTATTCTCATTACAGTCCGATTCAATGACATGAATGTATATATTGCAGTAATTAAAAAAGAAAAAATCATAAATCACACCTCTCTCTTGTTTCCTTCAGAAAGCAGACATAGCCGTGTCCGCTCTGACCATCACTCCGGAGCGAGAGAGCGTGGTGGACTTTTCCAAGCGTTACCTGGACTACAGCGTGGGAATCCTGCTCCGGAAGCCCGTGGAGCGGCTGGACATGTTCTCCCTCTTAGCCCCGTTCGAGCCTTCTGTCTGGGCTTGTGTCGCGGCCTCCATCCCTGTGGTGGGCGTCCTCATCTTCCTCCTCAACAGGCTGCACGCGCTCAGAAACTCCAACTCCCAGAATGCACCAGGGCAGAGCGGCCCTGGCAGCCTCCACAGCGCCATCTGGATCGTCTACGGGGCATTTCTGCAGCAAGGTGAGATTATGGTGAATGTAGGGCTAAGCCAGGACTGAACCAGGACTGAACCAGGAATGAACCAGGACTAGACCAGGACTGAACCGGGGCTAAACCAGGACTGAACCTGGACTAGACCAGGACTGAACCAGGGCTAAACCAGGACTGAACCAGGACTACACCAGGACTAGACCAGGGCTAAACCAGGACTGAACCAGGACTGAACCAGGACTAAACTAGGACTAAACTAGGACTAAACCAGGACTGAACCAGGACTAAACTAGGACTAAACCAGGACTAAACTAGGACTAAACCAGGACTGAACCAGGACTGAACCAGGACTGAACCAGGACTGAACCAGGACTGAACCAGGACTGAACCAAGACTAAACTAAGACTAAACTAAGACTAAACTAAGACTAAACTAGGACTAAAGCAGGACTAAAGCAGGACTAAAGCAGGACTAAAGCAGGACTGAACCGGGACTGAACCAGGACTAAACTAGGACCAAACAGGAATTCTTTTTTTTTAGAAGGACCTTGTACCACAGTTTGAAAACCACCACCGTATATTTTTATTATAATTTATTTTATTTTTAGTTGGAGATGGGGTTATCAGTTCTGTTAGTTGTTGATTCACATTCTTCTTAAAGCAACACTATGCTACTTTTTTGTAACAAAGTAAAATAAAATATTTATTTATTCTTTTTTTATAATACATATTTATTTCTTTTTTTGTGTGTGTTTATTGCACTGGGGCCTCCTCCTGCTTGTTTCCATGGAGATGTTGTACCTTTGGCTATAATCCACAGAAAACTCAACTCTATGTCTATGGAGAATGTTTCAAAGTATGGCTTTAACTTTATAATTCCCTGGAATACCTCTAGAAAGTTAGGTACAGTGCCTTTAAATGTGTATATTTGCAGTAGGAGATGGACTGATCAGCTCAATGGCTCTCAGAATAGTCACGGGCAGTTGGCAGTTGTATATTTTTCTTCTTATCGGTGGTGGAGATGGGGGTCTGGGTTGTTTGTTGTTTCATATATCTTTCTTAAACTTGTATATTTGCAGGAGGAGACGGAGTGATCAGCTCGGTGGCTCTCAGAATAGTGATGGGGAGCTGGTGGCTGTTCACGCTGATCGTCTGCTCCTCGTACACGGCAAACCTGGCGGCGTACCTCACCGTGTCCCGCATGGACCACCACATACGGTAAGAATACTTTTACGTACAAGATATTACTGCTACTACTACAACTACTGCTATACTACTACTACCACTACCGCTACTACTAGTAATACTACTACACCACATACATAAACAGGTTCTATCTATTGACGACAATGGCACCACAGAGGTCACAGGTCACAGCACTGTCAGAACAAACCAGAACAAACATGGCGGTGCAGACAGATGCACTTGAGCCTGTTCTCTCAGAAATCCAGACTGTTTAGTTTGTGCCAAATGTTCAGAGGGAAACACTTTGTACATTTGCGGAGGAGAGATGTGTTTTCTCTCAACTGGATTTAAGAAAGTTTGATTTTTCAGCTTGTTCTACTGTTGTGACGCTTCGACCAATCATTTGTTTTCTATTTGAACTCTCTGATCATTGTTTTGTGGTGTCTTTCAGTGAGAACCATAGACTGTATATATATCCATTTCACTTTACAGTCGTCCCTTGTTTATCGTGAGGGTCACGTTCTAAAAATAACCCACAATAGGCGAAATCTGCAAAATAGTCGGCTTTATTTCTACAATTATTCTCTCTGTTTCTTGTCTGTAAAACCCCTCACCACACACGTTATACACTTTTCTCACACAGGCATTAACATTTTCTCACATTTCTCTCTTGTTTAAAATCTCTCAAAGTTCAAACCTTCGTCGGTGTCTTTCTCGGTGCAGAACGTTTCATCGACATTGTGGGTTTTGTCGGGGAGAAAACTTGCAAACATACAGCACTTCAGAGTCACACTGCGATCCAACATTTATGTAAATTTGTCTGACACATTCTGAACTGTACAGGAGACACGGAGGAGACTGATGGACAATGGTCTACAGTCCCTCAGCCAATCAGGACGTAGAACACAATGGTCTACAGTCCCTCAGCCAATCAGGACGCAGAACACAATGGTCTACAGTCCCTCAGCCAATCAGGACGCAGAACACAATAGTGATATAGTGAGGGACAACTGTATACTGAAAAACTAGCCTCTCTTTCTGTAGCTGCTGCTGTCAGGCTCGTCATTTTGAACTTAAAATGGATCTTGCTCCACATTGGCTCTTGTGGCTCTCGTGGTCGGAATTCCAAATGTGGAATTCGGCTCCAAATTCGCCTCATAACTGTGAGCCTCAGTGAGCTTCATTTGGCAAAGTGCGACGCCAAACTTCCTTCTTTATACAGTCTGTCTCGAGAACCATCCCAGACTGATGTATCACCCGCTTGTCACCATTAAGATGCTGCTACAGTGTTACACAGTATTAAATTTGTCTATCTCCATGGAGACAAGCAGCTGACGCAACCAGGTCAAGTTACAGGTCAGATCTGTGGAGAGGGGGCCCCACTAACAGTACAAATGCATGTCTTTGAAGATATTTTTGCACAATAAAACACCTGTAAATGAAAAAAAAAACGCAAGATAGATGTTTAAGGCCATACTGTGGAACATTCCAGACAAAGCAACAGAGACAAGCAGATGGCTGATCCTCAGAAAAGTTCCACATTGTCCCTTTAAGTCTGGGCAGTTTGATTTGTATTTTAATGTTTGTTTCTAGGTGGAGTTGCACTGGGCTTTATTAAACATACACTCTTCTATAAAAATACAAATATATTTGCATGACTTAAACCTCCGTCTGGATCGATCTGTTTGTCAGAGCCTCATTTGCACAAAACAGAAGAGAGACTGGGGATATAAACAGTTATAATAAGAGCTGGAGTCAAATGTGAAGCTCAGAGTTAAACTAAAATAAAATCTCTAAATAAAAATATGTCTCAGGGTCAAATGTGTTTAAAACCATCTGGACCCGTTTCTTTAAGGTGAAACTACCGAACAAATGACTAGTAGAAAAAAAAGTACTTTCATCTAGGCTCTGTTCACACCACACGCAAACCAGGACTAAACCAGGACTAAACCAGGACTAAAACTGGACTAAAACAGGACTAAACGAGGACTAAACCAGGACTAAACCATGTCCTGGTTTACATGGTGATTCAGGCTAAACTGTTTTAGATCTGCTTAAACCTTTTATAATGAAATGTTTTAAAAGGATTTTTAAGTCTCGTCCCATTCCCACTGGTGATCTTTCCTTTCCAGAACATTCCAGGACCTGTCGGCTCAGATGGACCTGTCCTACGGCACCGTGCGAGACTCTGCGGTTTACGATTACTTCAGACACAAAGGGACCAACCCTCTGGAGCAGGACTCGGCCTACGCAGAGCTGTGGAGAACCATCAGCAAGAACCAGGGCAGAGACTACAGCGTCTCCAGCCCCTCAGAGGGCATCAAGAAGGTAACTATAGAAAGAAACGAGTTTAGACCGGGTTTAGACCGGGTTTAGACCGGGTTTAGACCGGGTTTAGACCGGGTTTAGACCGGGTTTAGACCGGGTTTAGACTGGGTTTAGACCCTCAGAGGGCAACAAGAAGGTAACTATAGAAAGAAACGAGTTTAGACCAGGTTTAGACCAGGTTTAGACCAGGTTTAGACCAGGTTTAGACCAGGTTTAGTCCCTCAGAGGGCATCAAGAAGGTTACTATAGAAAGAAACGAGTTTAGACCAGGTTTAGACCGGGTTTAGACCCGGGTTAGACCCGGTTTAGACTTGATCTAGACTGGGTTTAGACCCTCAGAGGGCATCAAGAAGGTAACGTTAGAAAGAAACTAGTTTAGATCGGGTTTAGACCAGGTTTAGACCGAGTTTATACCGGGTTTAGACCGGGTTAAGACCGGGTTTAGTCCCTCAGAGGGCATTCAGAAGACAACTATAGAAAGAACTGGGTTTAGACCGGGTTTAGACCGGGTTTGCACTGGATTTAGACCGGGTTTAGACCGGGTTTAGACCTGGTTTAGACTGGTTTTGGACCTGCTCTAGTCACTTGAGGGCATCATAGAAGGTAACTATAGAATAAGGTTAGACTGGATTTAGACAGGACTTACATGGCATATGCAAAAGATAAGGTTTCTCTTTCTCTCTCTATCTCTCCACACCTCCTTTCTTCATCTCTCCCCCTCTCTCTTTTCTCCTCTCTATCTCCCTCTCTCGCTTTCCTTCCTGGGCTTCCTTTCTCTCTTTCCCTCGCTCTATCCCTGTCTCTTTCCCTCGCTCCATCCCCCTCTCTTTCTCTCTCTCTCTCTCTCTCTCTCTCTCTCACTCTCTCTCTCTCCTCTCCATCTATCTCTCTTTCTTATTACTCTCATATTTCACACAGAGGAGTGGGACACATTTGCATCTCGCTCAAATTGGCTCCAGAGACTTTCATTACAGCAAATTAGCTCCTCTCTCCCCCTCACAAATCATCCTCTCTGCATCCTCCACTTCTCTGACCCTCTCTCGTCATTCTCTGCTCCTCTTCTCTCTTTTCCTCTGACCTCTGGTCCTCTGACTTCTCCTCTGCTCCTCTGACCTTCTTTTCTTCTCCTCTGACCTCTCCTCTGCTCCTCTGACCTACTCTCTTTTCCTCTGACCTCTGCTCCTCTGACCCTCTTTTCTTCTCCTCTGACCCTCTTTTCTTCTCCTCTGACCCTCTCATCTGCTCCTCTGACCCTCTCCTCTGCTCCTCTGACCCTCTCTTCTCCTCCTCTGACCTCTCTTCTCCTCCTCTAACCCTCTCCTCTCCTCCTCTGACCTCTCTTCTCCTCCTCTGACCTCTCCTCTGTTCCTCTGACCTCTCCTCTGTTCCTCTGACCTCTCTTCTCCTCCTCTGACCTCTCCACTCCTCCTCTGACCTCTCCTCTGCTCATCTGACCTCTCCTCTGCTCCTTTGACCCTCTCCTCTGCTCCTCTGACCTCTCTTCTCCTCCTCTGACCTCTCTTCTCCTCCTCTGACCTCTCCTCTGTTCCTCTGACCTCTCCTCCTCTGACCTCTCCTCTCCTCCTCTGACCCTCTTCTCTGGTCTCTTGTTTGTCCTCAGGTGAAAAAGTCCTCGTTTGCGTTCCTGTGGGACAAAGCAGTGCTGGAGTACGCTGCTCTCTCTGATGACGACTGTTCTCTGACCGTGTCCGGCTCCAGCCAGAGCTCCAAAGGCTACGGCATCGCCCTGCAGCACGGGAGTCCTTATAGGGACCTGTTCTCTCAAAGGTCAGTACTACTACTACTACTACTACTACTACTACTACTACTAGTAGAATGGAGATTGCATGTTCTCCCTGTGTCTGTGGAGTTTGCATGTTCTCCCTGTGTCTGTGGAGTTTGCATGTTCTCCCTGTGTCTGTGTGGAGTTTGCATATTCTCCCTGTGTCTGTGGAGTTTGCATGTTCTCCCTGTGTCTGGGTGTGTTTCCTCTGGGTACTCCGCTTTCCTCCATCAACCCAAAAACATGCACAACAGGCCAAATCCTCTCTCGGATTACTCTTTTGGATTAAGAATCGATGCTGAGCGTGTGAGAGCGTTCTCCGTACTTGTGTTTCACTAACGAGCTTCTACTCGCGCTGGGATTCATTTGGGCAAAACAAAAGAGAGATCACAACCTGCTCTGTGCTTTTGTTTACAGAGATCTGAGATACAGAGAGGAAATGATTAACATAATTTATACAGCCCCAAGAGAGACAGATGCTTTGGGAAGAAAACTCAGGCCTGCACAAAAACGAATATTTATCCTTCCACACACAGCACTACTACTGCTGCAACTACTACGACTGCAACTGCTGCCAATTAGGGTTGTCAAAAGTATAGAAAATCTGATGCTAAAACTAGTATCGAAACTACATACTTGTTAGAGCAGGTATCGATACAAAACAGGTCCCATTCTCAGGACAGAAATGAACCTTTCCTGAAGTTTTAGAACGATCTTGAGCTGAATCAGAACAAGTATAAGACAGAAAGACTAGTATAAACACCATGGACAACTATGAACCTACTGCACACTGAGGGAGTACACAGGTATAACACACTATAAGTACTATCATTTAATGCTGAAAAACAGATGATATTGTCTAAAGAAAGAGTTTTATCAGTTATCGTAGCCAAAGTTATTTTAACCCTAAATGATGTAATAGAAATTGCAGATACAGCAACCTTGGTATCGGATACTGACTCAGGACTAAAGCAGGACTGAGAGCAAACTGAGACTAAACCTCCACTGAACCAGGGCCAAACCGAGACTAATCCAGGGCTGAAACAGGACTGAAACAAAATCAAGCCAGGACAGAACAGGACTGAACCAGGAATGAACCAGGACTGAACCAGGACTAAATAAGAACTAACCCAGGACGAAATCAGGAATAAACCAGGAATAAAACCAGGGCTGAACCAGGACTGAACCAAGACTAACCAAGGACTGAACCAGGTCTTAAACAGGATGAAACCAGGAGTAAACTTGGACTAAGCCAGAACTGAATCAGGACTAAACCAGAAGTGAACCAGGACTAAACTTAGACAGAAACTCACTCTTCAAGTAGCGGTATAAAAACTAAAAATGTTGCTTTAATGCAAATCCCAAATTATGATGTAAAATCAAAAATAAATAAATAGCATAACCACGTCCACCTCCTGCAGCGTTTAAACTCCTGTGTCTCTAACATCCCAAACAGAGCTGTTCATCCCAAAGCCGCTAACGTTAGCATGACCTTTAGCTTGTTTCCTCTTCACTCAACGCGTTTGTTTGAGTTATGGACTTCATTAAAACTGAAATAATCAGCGTTTTTTGGTCGTAAAACTGCCAGCTAATTTATAGTTTCTAATCGAACTAACCATGTGGAAAAAATAGTGAAGGTCGCTTAAAAAGGCCCCAGAAAAAAGCCAAAATGTGGACTAAATATGAACCGTTGAATCTGCGTTAGCACTAATGCTATGTCCTGGGACAGAGAATTTATATCAAACAAAAGGTCTTAAATGTTTCTGTAAAAGCTGAGAGCCAGAGCCGTTTTTAATGTTTGGAGCAAGAGAATTAATGAAGAATAAACAAAAGAGGGATTAATAAAGCAGGAAGTGAAGGGACCACTGGGAGGAGCAGCGTGGGGGCAAAGCATTGTGGGAATTGTGGTCAGAAAGAGAGAGATTATTGTGAATAACACTGTTAAAGGACTCCAGCAGTGTGGAGATGTGTGGAGGAAAGTCAAAGACTTCACCGGGGCTAAACCAGGATTAAACCAGGACTGAACCAGAACTCAACCAGGACTAAACCAGGAATAAACCAGGAATAAAACCAGGAATAAACCAGGTATATTACCAGGACTAAACCAGGACTAAACCAGGACTGAACCAGGACTAAACCAGGAATAAAACCAGGACTAAACCGGGAATAAAACCAGGAATAAAACCAGGAATAAAACCAGGACTAAAACCAGGACTAAACCAGGACTAAAACCATGACTAAAACCAGGACTGAACCAGGACTAAACCAGGACTGAACCAAAACTGAACCAGGACTGAACCAGGACTGAAATAGGACTAACCCAGGATTAACCCAGGATTAAACCAGAATTGAATTGGGACTTAACCAGGACTACACATTAGATTAGACCAGGATCTTGGACATTTGGATGTTCTGACCATAGACTGTATCTATAAATGAACCTGTTAGCCTCCTCGTTCTAAATGATCATGGGCGCACTTCATTGACTCTGGCTCCAATTCACTTTACATTATAAACTGTCGCACTGAGCTTCGTCATTTTGGTCTTAAAATGTTCTACGTGATTCTGGCATTTTTATTTCACTATTGGGTCTGTTACTCAAGATATGAACATTAATAACAGACAAATGAGACGCCTTCTTTCCCCGAGGTCGTCCACTTCTTTGTTCAGTCTATGGTTCTCACTCTGAAGTGGTGCATTTCTGTTATATAACTGTATCTTCTCTTGTTCAGGATCTTAGAGCTTCAGGAGCGTGGAGACTTGGACGTTCTCACTCAGAAGTGGTGGCCTCTCTCAGGTCGCTGTGACCTGTCTCTCTCGGGCGCTCACCCCGTCGGACGCTCGCTCAAACTTCACAGCTTCACTGGTGTTTTCTGTATTCTGGCCGCCGGGCTGCTGCTCGCCTGCATCGTCGCCGCTCTAGAGGCCTGGTGGAGGAACTACAACTGCAGAGGACACACCCCCAAAGAGGTGAGACGGGGAGGACGACTCACTCTCTCCGCTCAGCACTCGGGACTTTGTTTAAAGGTTCTATGTTACGCTAAATTGACTCTTGTGAGCATTAAGCTATGATAGAATGTTCAAAAACACCTGGAGTTGTGTTTTGTTTCATTCACACATGCTAGAGTAACCATTTATTATTAGTTTCTCAACATCTACAAAGCTCAAAATGCTCTGTTCCACCTTGTGATGTCATGAAGTGGTAGATTTAAGTTGACAGCTACGTTTTACATTTAGTTCAGTAGATTAGCAATTCCAGGGCTGACATTATCCAAATGGTTATAGTGAAGGTGTGTGAAGTTTAAAACTCTTGACATCACAAGGTGGAGTGTTTTCAATTAAAGCTGCAAGCAGAGATAAAGGGCCCTTGTAACCCTTGTTTTTCTTCTTTTACTTTATAGCTGGACGACTGAAGAATCACACAGACATTTTATTTTTTAGTCGACTTGTCTCGATTAGTCGCTTAATCGTCGCAGCCCTATTTTAGTGGCATTTTTTCTCAGTAAAAAGTTAAGGAATTTAACAGGGTTTTGTAGACTTTTTGTAGACTGTAGGGCAAAATGTGTTGCAATAGCACCAGAATCATAATTTGAATGCAAATAGCAAATCACAAAGGCTGCAATTTTTTATACACCATAATCTCTTCCACAAACAACAGTCTCCCGTCTTATGCTGCGTAAAAACTGTTAACACTGCAGTTTAGCTCTGAACAAACATGTTCTGACACGTGATTCTTGTTTGTCACTTCATATTTTAGTCTTTTGTCAATTCTTCTGGCCGTGTTTAAAATGGCGCCTAACCTGTAACAAAATCTGATCACCAGGAGAAGTATCTGCAGCTCAAATGTGGATTTATTACATGTTCAATTTGACAAAGTGTGAAACAGCTCCACAGTCCTGGCTCCTCCTGTCTCTCCTCTTGTCTCTCCTCCTGTCTCTCCTCCTGTCTTGTCTCTCCTCTTGTCTCTCCTCTTGTCTCTCCTCCTGTCTCTCCTCTCATCTCACCTCTCGTCTCTCCTCTCATCTCTCCTCCTGTCTCTCCTCTCATCTCACCTCTCGTCTCTCCTCTCATCTCTCCTCCTGTCTCTCTCTGTCTCTCCTCCGTCTCTCTCTCATCTCCTCCTGTCTCTCCTCTCATCTCACCTCTCGTCTCTCTCCTCTCATCTCTCCTCCTGTCTCTCCTCTCATCTCTCTCTCGTCTCTCCTCTCTCTCTCCTCTGTCTCCCTCTCTGTCTCTCCTCGTCTCTCCTCCCTTCTCTCCTCGTCTCTCTCCTGTCTCTCCTCTCGTCTCTCCTCTCGTCTCTCCTCCTGTCTCTCCTCCTGTCTCTCCTCATTCTTCGATGAATCTAGTAGGTTGTTATAAGGGACAAAGGGGCTAATGTTCAAAGGGGTTTGTGTGTTAAACATGTGTGAATTAATGAACAATAAGGTTATAAGTGCTATCATGCTAACGCGCACTTCCTGATTCTCAGAGGATAAAAACACTTATTTCGCCTACGATTCTGATACTGACACGTTATGGTTTTGGTCATAACAGCCCCTTCTCTCTCTCCTCTTTCTATCAGTCCCTCCAACACTCCCTCCTTTATTCTCTCTCTCCCTTTCCCCTCTCTCTCTCTCACCTCAATCCCTCTCTCCCTCCTTTATTCTCGCTTTCTTTCTCTCTCTCTATTGATCCCTCTCTCTTCTTTCTATCGATCCCCCCTCCCTCACCCCCCCTCCTTTATTCTCTCTGTCCTCTCTCTATCGATCTCTCTCCTCCCTCCCTCCCTCCTCCCCTCTCCCTCCTTTATTCTCTTTCTCTTGTATAAAGCACAATATAAAACCTAAAAGTTCTCATCTTAATCACTTCACTCTCGTTTTTCCTTCAGCTTTGATCCAAACTTAATCCCAATTAATCCTGGTTCAGCACAAGTTTAGAATCCTCTCTCTATCTTCTCCTCTCTTCTCCCCATCCTTCGCTCTATCTCTTCTCTATCTCTTAGCTTTCCCTTTCTCTCTCTCTCCTTCCGTCTCTACTTCCCTCCCTCCCTCCTTTCCTCTCGGTTCGACACAAGTTTAGAATCTCTCTATCTCCCTCTCTCTTCACGCCATCACTCCATCTTTCTCTCTATCTCCTCAAACCTCCCCTTTTTCCCTAACTTTTCTTTCCTTCCACGCTCTCTCCCTGTCCTCTTTCTCACTCCTCTTTCTCTCTCTCCCTCCTTTCCTCTTAGTTCAGCACAAGTTTAGATCATTGTCTCTTCTTCCTATCACACCGTTCTTCTGTCTGTCACCTCTTTTCGGTCCGCACTTTTCTCTCTCTCCCCTCTCCTCTGCTTCCTCTCCTCTCTGCTCCTCCCCTCCTCCTCCTCTGCTGCTCCTCTCCTCCTCTGCTCCTCCCCTCTCCTCCTCTGCTCCTCTGCCTCCTCTGTTCCTCCCCTCTGCTCCTCTCCTCCCCTCTCCCTCCTCTGTCTCCTCCCCTCCTCTGATCTCTCCTCCTCCCCCTCCTCCTCTGTTCCTCCCCTCTCCTCCTCTGTTCCTCCCCTCTGCTCCTCTGCTCCTCCCCTCTCCTCCTCTGTTCCTCCCTCCCCCTCTCCTCTCTGTTCCTCTCCTCTCCTCCTTTGCTCCTCTGCTCCCTCCTCTCTTCCTCTGCCCCTCCCCTCTCCTCCTCTGCTCCTCCCCTCTCCTCCTCTCTCCTCTGCCCCTCCCCTCTGCTCCTCTCCTCCTCAGCTCCTCTCCTCCTCTCCTCCCCTTCCTCCTCTGCTCCTCTCCTCTCCTCCTCTGTTCCCTCTCCTCTCTGCTCCTCCCCTCCTCCTCTGCTCCTCTGTTCCTCCTCTCTGCTCCTCTATTCCTCCCCTCTCCTCCTCTGTTCCTCCCCTCTGCTCCTCCCCCTCTCCTCCTCTGCTCCTCTATTCCTCCCCTCTCCTCTTCTGTTCCTCCCCTCTCTCCTCCCCTCCTCTCCTCCTCTGTTCCTCCCCTCTCCTCCTCTGTTCCTCCCCCTCTCCTCCTCTCTGCTCCTCTGCTCCTCCCCTCTCCTCCTCTCCCCCTCTCTCCTCCTCTCTCCTCTCCTCTCCCCCTCTCCTCCTCTGTTCCTCCCCTCTCCTCCTCTGCTCCTCTGCTCCTCTGCTCCTCCCCTCAGCGTTCCTCTCAGAGCATTTAAACCAGTGTAAGCTAACCGCTAACAGCTGATGTTGCAGCTCGTTAGTAATACCTCGTTAAGAACCTCTCGTTAAGACCATGTGACATCACGTGCCGTAGATATGAGCCGTAGTACGGTGTAATTACCCGTGGGCCGACAGAATACGGCTTCATCTAATCAGGAACATGCATCTGATTTTCATTTAAACCGAGAATCAATTAAAACGCTTCGTTAATGGCTCGCTCGAATTACACACAAAGGAAAGACTGATTTAATTATGAGGGTGAAAACCAATGGGACCCTTCTTCAGATCTGACAGTTAATGATTGATACTTTGCGGTTACATCACTCTGGGGGTGTTCTACCCGTATCTCTGTGGTGGAATCTTCAGCTGTTACCGTGGTGACACAATGCACACATTAGCAAACGCGAAAGTTTTGAGATTGTCTGAAAACTCCAAATGGATTTAAACAAGACATTTGCAGGAGTCTGTGATCAATACGAGCGTTCATGGTCCTGTTTAGGAGTTTGATTTTACACAAAAAGGTGAGAGGGACTAACGAAAAGATGAAGTTTAAATCTGTCAGCTGGACAAATCGTTGTAGGAGTGAAGACGTTTCTCTGCTCATCCCTTCTTCAGTTCTGGTCAGATTGCTGCTGGACACTGTCTTATATCTGTCTGAAGGGAGGAGATAACTACACTGACTGAAACTGTAAACAGCTGTTGTCTCCAGTTTCAGCCATAAAAACCCTATTCAACCTTTAATGGCCCTACTATTGTTCTCTTTTTTTCTGTTTGCTCTGTGTCTGAGGATGGAATCATAGATCTGTGAGAGATTATGTCTCAGGCCCCATTCCTTTTTTAGGAAGGATTGTCTTTCCTAACAAAAATAGCTCCTTTAACTCCCCCCTCAAACCATTTCTTTTCTCTGGCTAAAATCTGAACATTACTATCTTCAGAGGAGTGGTTACTGTCTTTGAGAGTTTGAAAGACTAACTGAAAAACTGTTGGCTAATGCGAGCTATCTTCTGACTGTAAAGATACTTGAAGGGGACTTGTTTAACACCTCAGATCAACTCACCTGTTTTCCAGATCCAGCTAAACCAGCTCTTTCTATTCAGATTGTGTTAAAATAAAGCTCAGATTAAAGTCTAATAAGTCTCAGATAGAGCAGTAGAGTAGCAGAGCTAGCATCACGCACAGGGAATGTTGATGACTTCAGCTGCAAAGTATCAGTAGCGGCTAAATTGGAGCGGAGTTCAGTATTGCTGAGTTTCAGAACATTCATTCTGCCGGCCAATAATATTAAACTCAGATGAGGGCACATAAAATGAATATCGTTAAAGGGGGTATTATGCAAAATGTACTTTCATGGAGTTTTGTACCATGTTATGAAGTTGTTCCCTCATCAAAAACAAACATGCCTGAAGAATTTAGCATTTTCAAAATAATAAAAGGTAACGAGGTGAGGTGTTAGCCATGAAATACTCCATAGAAGTAAAATACTCCCTCTTTAAAATGCAGATTTGTGTCGTAATACAGTGAGTTCTTGGTTCTAGTCACTAATAGAAATGATCAGGTTCAACATTTGTGAATTTACCTTTTGGAAATCCAAGTGCATGTATCATAGCAACCAATGAGCCAATCAGGAGTAAGAACGAGCAAAAATGTCAATCAAACCTGTTACTAACGCTAGTGGGATCAACATCAGGGAAAGAAGGCACCTGATTGGTCTGTTGTTGATGTTCATATCTTGATTTAAGGACAAAACTGTGAAATAAAAAGACCAGGATCATGTAGAGCTACGATACGGACATTTTAAGAGCAAAAGGACGAGCCTGAGAGCACCAGTTACAGAGAGATGGGCGACAATGTTTCCGTAGAAAGTGAATTGGAGCCAGAGTTGATGGAGCCAAATCATTCCCATGTTCAGCTCTTGTTTGGCGAGCTCTGGCCGTGTACAGTCGATGTATCTGTGTAACTGCAGATGTCCCTGTACCACTGCTGCCGTGACAAACATTCTCTCTGTACATGCCTTAAACTTTATACGATCAATATCACTCCATTATCCGGCTTTTACCGCGTCTAAAAGGACAAACTATAGCTACATCGATGGCTGTTTTCGCTAAAGAGATAACTCCATTATCTGAAATATCTCAAGGACAGTCATGAGTTTGTATGTTCATCTGAAAACAACATCGAAGTTTGCGGAGTTTAAAAACACAATGGAGCACTTCCTGTATCACCACCATGACATCACGAGGTGGAACAGGGTGTTTTCAGTTTGGTAGTGTAATATGGGCTCTTTAAGTTGTGGGCATTGTTTCTTTCTCTCCATCCCTCTCTCCCCTCCTCCTGTCCTCTCTCTTCCTCTCTCTCCCTCCTCTCCTCCATCCCTCCTCCCCTCTCCTCTCTCTCTCTCTTTCCTTCCCCCTCTCTCTCCCTTTCCTCTCCATCCCTCCTCCCCTTCTCTCTCTCTCTCCTCCCCTCTTCTCTCTTTCCTCTCCATCCCTCCTCCCCTCTCCTCTCCTCTCCTCCCTCTCTCTTTTCCTCTCTCCTTCCTCTCCCTCCCTCCTCTCCTCTCCCTCTCCTCTCCTCTCTCTCTTTCCTCTCCATCCCTCCTCCCCTCCTCTCTCCCTCCTCCTCTCCTCTCCATCTCTCTTTCCTCTCCATCCCTCCTCCATCCCTCCTCCCCCTCTCCTCTCCTTCCCTCTCCCTCTCTCCATCTCTCCCTCCTCTCTTTCCCTCTCTCCATCCTCCTCCTCCTCCGCTCTCCTCTCCTCTTCTCCATCCCTCCTCCCCTCTCCTCTCCTCTCGCTTTCCTCTCCATCTCTCTTCCCTCTCCATCCCTCCTCTCCTCCCCTCTCCTCTCCATCTCTCTTTCCTCTCCATCCCTCCTCCCCTCCTCTCTCCCTCTCCTCCCCCCTCTCCTTTCCATCTCCTCCTCCCCCTCTTCTCTCCATCTCCCTCTCCTCTCCTCCTCCTCCCCTCTCCTCCCCTCTCCTTTCCATCTCTCTTTCCTCTCCATCCCTCCGCCCCTCTCCTCTCTCTTTCCTCTCCTCCCTCTCCTCCCCTCTCCTCTCATCTCTCTTCTCTTCCTCTCCGCCCCCCTCCGCCCCTCTCCTCCCCTCTCCCCCTCTGCTCTCCATCTCTCTTCCTCTCCATCCCTCCTCCATCCCTCTCTCTCTTGGTTAATGTTCTTAGTCTAATGAACCAAACCCAGCCTCTGGTGTCACAGCTCACGTCTCTCTCAGATGAAGTCGCTCGATATTTACAAACTTTATTTTTTGACCCAGTGATTCGTACTTTTTGCTTTTTCTCATTTAATTCCCTCCTTTCGCCTGCGGTGTCCACGGAGCTGTACAGGCCTGGGAACATTTCAACGATTATTCTAGTTAGTCTGGCAAAGCGACACTCCCTCCCTCCCTCCCAGTGTGTTTCAGACGACATCACCACATTCTACAGATCAATCATATTTAATACAGCGCGCCGAGGCTAGCGGTTATAGCGGCTAATTTGGAGAAAATGTACATATTTTAACTCCCACTGCGAGTATCATAGCAACCAAAGAGCCAATCTGGAGCGAGCCAGTTGAAGGTAACGCCCCTTCCCGCCCACATCGCTGGTTTAGCAGGGAGCGGGCACTTAGCGCTACCATGACTTAACGCTGTCAATCAAACCTGATGCTAACGCTAGTAGGAGCGACCTCAGGGAAAGAAGCTGCCTGATTTGTCTGTTATTAATGTTCACATCTTATTTATTTAAAGATCAGACAGAAAAATATAAACACCAGGATCATGAAGAGTAGGTTAAACAAACATTTTAAGACCAAAATGATGAGGCTCACTGCGGCAGTTACAGAGAGAGGGATGACAGTTTTTCAATGAGTCGATGTAACCAGAAGCGCGCACATGAGCACATCCAGTTTGGAACGCATTGGCTAGCAGGTTAACTATGTCCATTTATATACAGACTAGTCAGCTTTATTTTTTACAATTATTCTTTTGTTTCTTGGCTGTAAAACCCCTCACCACACACTTTATACACTTTTCTCACACACAGGCATTAACATTTTCTCACATTTCTGTCTTGTTTAAACACTCTCAAAGTTCAAACCTTCGTCGGCGCCTTTGAACGTTTCATCGACATTGTGGGTTTTGTCGGGGAGAAAACTTAAAAACACACAGCACTTCAGAGTCACACTGCGATCCGACATTTATGTAAATTTGTCTGACACATTCTGTACTGTACAGGAGACACGGAGGAGACTGATGGACAATGGTCTACAGTCCCTCAGCCAATCAGGACGCAGAACACAATAGTCTACAGTCCCTCAGCCAATCAGGACGCAGAACACAATGCATGCTGATACGCTGTAAAAAAAACATGCAAATTGTACTAAAAAAATCCGCAAAACAGCAGCATTTATGGATTTACGTCTTGGATATTTCATGTTAAAGTTCAATGTAATCAATTGGGAAAGCCGTCTCTGGGAGTATGATACTTTCTAGAATCACCACCACCACATGGACGGACAGTATCGGTGAAATCTGAGTATTCCTTAACATGTTTTGTATCGGCTAGATATTAAGCACTGCATTAGTCCTGCTTTTGTAGCTTCATACAAAATACTAATTCACTTTAGAGCATTTCAGAGGAGGTATTCAACCATAAGGTAACATGGTTTCAAAAATGCTATATTTGCCAAAAACACTCCCCCTTCAGAGCGCTGCCCCCACACAATCACCGTGCATCCCGCTAATGAAACTGCTGCACATCGCATCAGATTTGTGAAGTTGTAGTGTATAGTTTTGTATCATATTTTTGCATATTTATGGAGGATTGAGGATTATTGATGGAAGCATGGGTGCATGGGCATGTGGGCTAAGCTTTAGACAGAATCGTACTGCTAACTGTAAAAAGGGTTCAAATAGGGCTGGGAGAGATCACTAGATTACTCAAACATGCAGGGATGACATCTAAAACCTCTTCAGGCACGTTTTGGATGAGGAAACAACTTTGTAACATGGTAGAAAGTTCCAAAGATGTACTGTACGACAGCTGATGTGTGATTTGACTTTGCTGAGAGAAGAATGACCTCTAACCTGAAACCCTCCTCTCTCTCTCTCTCTCTGTCTCTTGCGCCCCCTGTAGGACAAAGAGGTGAACTTGGAGCAGGTGCATCGTCGGATCACGAGTCTTTTGGACGAGGACCTGGCTCACAAGCAGCTGCCCGGCCCATCCCTCGACATCTCACCACAGGTATGCCCCTTTTAACCTAACTCCGCCTCTCACCTGGCTCCTCCCCTCAGGTACAGGTACTCCCTCTGTAACCTAACCCCACCTTCTCTCACCCACCCTCTCCCTCGGCATCTCACTACAGGTCCTATCTCTACCTCTTACCTGGCCCCTCCCCCCAGGAACAAGTATGCCCCCTTTGACCTAACGTCTTCTCTTACCCGGCCCCTCCTCTTAGATACAGGTACGCCCCCTATAACCTAACCCCGCCCCCCTTTCACCCAGCCCCTCCCTTAACATCTCACCCCCTTTGACCCAACCCTTCCTCTCACCTGGCTCCTCCCCCCAGGTACACTCCCCCTCTAACCCCTGGACCCTCCCTCGACATTTCGTCACAGTTACACTCCCTTTGACCTAACCCCTCCTCTTAACTGGCCCCTCCCTCTAGGAACACTCCCCGTCTAACTCCGCCCTCTCTCACCTGGGCCCTCTCTCGACATCTCATCACAGGTACGCCTCCTTTAAACTAAAAGACAGGTACTCTCCTTCTTAACCCTGTGCCCTTTCACCTGTGCCCCCCCCCGACACCTCACTACAGGTACGTCCCCTTTAACCTAACCCTGCCCCCTCACCTGGCCCCTCCCTCCAGGTACACTCCCTTTCTAACCCCTCTCACCTGGACCCTCCACTGACATCTTATCACAGGTACGCTCACTTTAAACTAACCCCTCCCCTCCAGTCTTTGTCTGCTGCACACAGGTACGCCCCTCCCTCTCTCACCTGACCCCTCCCCCTCCAGGTACTCCCTCGTTTCACCTAAAATCATGCGGGGTTTGGTAAATGATAACCTCTCGGACACAGTGTGATGTCAGAGCCCAGTTTGAAGTTTCGTTTCATTAACTGAGGCTAATGGTCGATGTCGTACAGAAATGCTGCTCCTTCAGTGGTTTTTAAACTCGGTCCAGTGGGTCTAAGGCTGTGACATCATCTGCAAAGTGGGATATTTAGAGGCTAGAAAAATCGCATTGTAACAGAGAAGCAAAGTAAGTGGCATTTCTCTCCTGCGCATTCAAAACTGCAGCTTTTAGACGTAAAACCATTAGAATTCAGTTAAGTGTTTAAAGTGTGTTATGGCCTACCTCATTTTGCCTCCAGATGTCTCCATTACAGAATTCTGAATGTTCTGATGGCACGTCTTCTGCCTAACTCACTCACTCACTCCATCTCTTTTCTCTCTCCCTCTTTCTCTCCCTCTCACCCCATCCCTCTTTATCTTTCCCTTCCTGTCTCTCTACCCCTCCCTTTCCTCTCTCACTCCCTAACCCTCTCTCCACTTACTTCCCTCTCTCCCTCCGTTACTTTCTTTCCCTCCTTCTCTTTATTTTTCCCTCTGTCTCTCTCCCCCCCCCCCTCATTCTTTCTCTTTCTCTACCCCTTCTCTCACTCCCTAACTGTCTCTCTCCCTCTCACCCCATCCCTCTTTATCTTTCCCTTCCTGTCTCTCTATCCCTCCCCTGCCTCTCTCACTCCCTAACCCTCTCTCGCTCTCATTCCCTCTCTCCACTTACTTCCCTCTCTCCCTCCGTTTCTTTCTTTCCTTCCCTCTTTTTTTTCCCTGTCTCTCTCCATCCCTCCCTCTCTCATTCTTTCTTTCTCTATCCCTCCTCCCCTTCTCTCACTCTCTAACTGTCTCTCTCTCTCACCCCTTCCCTCTTTCTGCCTCTCCCTCTCTTGCTCTCCTTCTCTCTCTCTCTGCCTCTCTCTGTCTCTTTCTCTCTCCCCTCCTTTTCCTCTCTCTCTCACCTCTGTTTCTTTCTTTCCCTCGCTCTCTCTTTCTTTCTCCCACTGTCTCTCGACCCCCCTCCGATTCTCTCGTTCGCTCTCTCTACCCCTCCTCCCCCCCCTCACTCACTCCCTACCCCTCTCTCTCTCCCTCTCACCCTCCTTCCTCCTCTCCTCTCTTTTTCTTTCTCCCTCTGTCTCTCTTTCCCTCCCTCTCCCTCTTTCTTTCCTCCCTCCCCCCTCTCCCCTTCTCTTCCCTTCTCTTTCTCTCTCTCATTCTCTCTCCCTCCTTCTCTCCCCCTTCTTCCCCTTCTCTCTTTCTCTCTTGTTCCCTCTCTCCCTCCTTCTTTTCTCCTCTCTCTCTCTCTCTCTCAGGCTCTCGCGGTCAGTTCATACCTTCCCGGCGACGGCCCTTCCTCCTCCACCCTCCCCCTCTCTCACCACGGCGGTGGGGGTGGTACCCTGGGACGCTCCCTGCCCCCCAGCCTGCCCCCGGCCCTGTCTCACCTGTCGGCCTCGCACCTGTCGGGCCACCTCACGGGGGCGCTGCAGCAGTGTAAGCACAGAGCGCCGAACGGGGGGCTTTTCAGGCAGAGCCCCGGGAAGAGCGCGGTGCCCATGTCCTACCAGCAGGGGGCGCCACGACCCGAGGCCATGGACCCCACACACAGCACCTCCATCTGAGACTCTTTTGTATCACTCACATGTACAGAGTCGACAAAGGGTTAAGTCCTCAAACAATCTCCACTCAACACTTTCTAACTGTAGGTATGTTTAAGTCTACGGGAGATTCACTGGTTTAAAGGTCCTAGATTACACAAAATGGACTCTCGTGAGCTTTACACCGTGTTATAATGTTATTACCTCATCAAAAACAGACCTGGAGTTGAGTTTTATTTCATTCACATGTTTGAGTAAGTCTTTATTATTAGTCGGTAACATCTCCAAAGCTCAAAATGCTCCGTTCCACCTTGTGATGTCATGAAGCTGATGAAGTTAACAGCACCTTTAGTTCAGTAGAGATTGGCAATTCCAGATCTGAAATTATCCCTCAGCCCCTTACCCCCTCATTCACTCCACAGCCCTGCACTCTTTAGCGGACTCTATAGACCACATGTGTCAAAGTCAAGGCCCACGAGCCAAATGTGGCCCTCCACATCATTTTATGTGGCCCTCGACAGGGTAAATTAAAACATATGATGGTCTTAAAATGTCATTTTATCAGGAGAATACGCCGTTACAAAGCCATATTTTTACATCAAGGCAAATGCATATGTAATATTTGTAACTTAAATAAGTAATAAAAAAAGAAACGGTTAATTAACAAGTTAAAAAAGTAGATTTATTTTACATGTGGCCCTTTGAAAGGAGCCATTTTTTTGCTGATGTGGCCCTTGGTGAAAATGTGTTTGACGCCCCTGATTATAGAGCATCATTCACCACTTTAGGGTCATGTGACTCTGGGTCTGGGTGAGAAAAAGTCTAAAGTCTCTGATAAAACTTGATTTGTGTCATAAATAGTGATCAGATTGGACTGGCACAGGTATTTACAGACTAATAACAACTGTACAAGTTTATGTCAAACTGGATTACTCATTTTTTTAAATCTGAGATCGTTCTCTTAACAGCTCAAGCGAAGGTTAATGGCTAATGCTAGCAACTTTACACAGCAACGGTTTATTTAGTGTTTTATTCATAATCAGGCTGTGTCCAGTTAAAAACCTGTTACTTTTCGCTGTTGTTTTTTCAACTCTTGCAGTGCATTGTGGTCTATATTGTTCGCTCTAGTAATGGTGGTGCATTGTGGAAAATTTTGAGCTCACTTCTTTTTCACCAACTGGGCTTTCGGACACTACTAAAAATGGCGTAAAAGTAGGGAATAGTGTGGAGTTTAAAAATACAGTAGAGCACTTCCTGTATTACCACATGACATCACAAGGTGGAACAGAGTGTTTTCGATTTGAGAGAAGAACTCAGTGTAAATCTGCAGAGTTTGTGTGTTAAACATGTGTGAATGAAACAAAACACAACTCCAGGTCTGTTTGTGATGAGGAAACAACATTAGAACATTGATCAGAAAATAGTAATAGAGTAATATGGGCCCTTTAAAAACATCTCCAAACTTCTGATCCACATGTTGAACCTTCTCGTTACTCGTTTTGGGATTGGCTCCACGAACTTGTATCAATCTTACAGCTTAAAGGTGCAGGTCTGTGGTTAAAGTGCAGGTCTGTGGTTAAAGTGCAGGTCTGTGGTTAAAGTGCAGGTCTGTGGTTAAAGTGCAGGTCTGAGGTTAAAGTGCAGGTCTGAGGTTAAAGTGCAGGTCTGAGGTTAAAGTGCAGGTCTGTGGTTAAAGTGCAGGTCTGAGGTTAAAGTGCAGGTCTGAGGTTAAAGTGCAGGTCTGTGGTTAAAGTGCAGGTCTGAGGTTAGACTCATTTCACACATTTTGGTGAAGGTTTTCTATAATCTCACTTCCTGGTTGGACACAGACAGGTCATGATAATTATTATATCAACTTATTGTTCAATATATAAAAGCTGGAACAGTTTTTTGGGGGGTCAGTATTTATCACGTGTACTTTTTCTTTACACTTTGGTACCGTATTTTCCAGACTATACGTCGCACCAGCAAAAAACTGCATAATAATGAAGAAAAAAACCATATATAAGTCGCACTATAACTGAACTATAAGTCTCATTTTAGGGGGAAATTTATTTGACAAAATCCAAAACCAAGAACAGACATTTTATCTTTATAATAATAATAATAAAATAGAGAAGAACAGGCTAGAATAGCAGCACGCTAACATAATGCATTTATATGTATTAGTCTAGAGCGCCTCACGCAGTCGTCACTGTGACAATAATGAAGATGTGTAATTATATATTTTAATAATTTCACATATAAGTCGGACCCCTGGACAAACTATGAAAAGTGCATCTTATAGTCCGGAAAATACAGTCATTTCTGCCTGTAAGAGATATATATGTGTATATGTGACCGCACTCTGAAGGGGGAGTGACTTAGCATAGAGAGCAAAGAGAGGGGGGTGCAAATTTAGCATTTTCAAAACAATAAAATGAAACATGGTCATCTATATATTATGTGTTAGCCATTAATCCCCCATAGAAGTGAAATACCCCCCTCTTTAATACCCCATAGAAGTAAAACATCCCCTCTTTAAAGACAGGCACATTCAGGGCTGACGTCTCCTTCCCACAAGGCCAGACTGTAATGAGTTTATTTGTGATGAAATGTAGACAACAAAAAAAGGATTTAACAATAGTGAAAACAGGACAGTTCAGCCTTACATTTGTCATATGGTACAACACACGGCCACATAAGACTCTAATAACACAGGGATTGTGTCTCTGTCCTTCTGCCCGTCCTACAGTGTTTCAGGGTTAAACCTGCATTTGACCCGTCCTTCAGAGTCTGTGTTAAACTTGATGAGCGGTGAGACCCATGTCTTGGTCAGGACTACCTCAGCTGGAGGATTTTACCTGTTGTTCTTTGGGTTAATGACGGAGCGTCCAAAAAAAAACACCCAACGATCTTGAGCTGAATCTTTCACAAGTATAAGACACATAGACTAGTATAACACCATGGACCAGTATAAACCTACTGCGCACTGAGGGAGTACACAGGTATAAGACACGTGGGAATAGAAAAGAAAGTACAGTTGTCCCTCATTTTATCGAGGTTCATCTTTCGCGCTCTCGCTGTTTCGCAGATTTTTTTTACAGTGTATGAACGTGCGTTGTGTTCTGCGTCCTGATTGGCTGAGGGACTGTAGACCATTGTGTTCTGCGTCCTGATTGGCTGAGGGACTGTAGACCATTGTGTTCTGCGTCCTGATTGGCTGAGGGACTGTAGACCATTGTGTTCTGCGTCCTGATTGGCTGAGGGATGGAGACCATTGTGTTCTGACCATTGCTCAGGGACTGTAGACCATTGTCCATCAGTCTCCTCCGTGTCTCCTGTACAGTACAGAATGTGTCAGACAAATTTACATAAATGTTGGATCGCAGTGTGACTCTGAAGTGCTGTATGTTTGCAAGTTTTCTCCCCGACAAAACCCACAATGTCGATGAAACGTTCTGCACCGACAAAGGCACCGACGAAGGTTTGAACTTTGTGTTTAAACGAGAGAGAAATGTGAGAAAATGTTAATGCCTGTGTGAGAAAAGTGTATAAAGTGTGTGGTGAGGGGTTTTGACAGCTGAAAAACATAGAATAATTGTAAAAAAATAAGGCTGATACTTAGCGGATTTTGCTTATTGTGGGTTATTTTCAGAACATAACCCTCATGATAAACGAGGGACCACTGTACTATCATGTAATGTTGAAAATCACACTAAAGAAAGAGGGTTTTTAATATCAGCGTTGAATCAGAATCAGTATCGAGTATCAAAGTTTGAATTTGTTGTATGTGGTTGGTTTTCCTGGTCCCGGCTCAGACGTGGCCCCCGCTCGGTTTAACTGGGTCAAATGCAGAGGGTAAAATGATGTTCACATATTTATTTGGTGTTGAGTGGAGATTGTCGACCTGCAGAACTGCTGTAAATTTCTTTTGTATCTGAAATGTTCAAATGTGGCTCTGAGCTGTAATTTTCTTCTGTAAAATCTGTAAAAACAACAAGTGTATTTTGAATATTTGCAATTTTGGAAGTTATAAAAAAATACACCAAAATCCATTCTAAAAAATATATAATTATAATATTAATAATACGTCTCTATATAAGACTGTTTGTAAATTTTGTTCGATAAATATAAAATATTGGTGTGTTTTTTTTTTTTTTTTTTTTTTTATAAAGTGCCGAATTAAGACGATGTCTCACCAAATCAAGACACACCACAAATTCTTCTGTCACCGCACATTTCAGTTTAATCTATAATTATTTTGACTATTTATTTATTTATAGTTGTATTTTGTTTTTCTTAAAGAGGGGGTATTGTGCAAAGTCGATTTTTTTGCGATATAAAGTTGTTCCCTCATCGAAAACATGCTGGAAGAGGTTTCAAATGTCATCCATGCGTGTTTGAGTAATGTAGCGATCTCTCCCACGCCTTATTTGAACCCTCCTCATAGTTGGCAGTACGATCCTGTACATGACTCCGCCCACAAGCCCACATCACCCACACGACAATTCTCCATAAATATCCAAAAACATGACACAAAACTGTACGCTACAACTTCACAAACCTGATGCGATGTGCAGGGGGTTCATTAGCGCTCTGAAGGGGGAGTGACTTAGCGCAGAGAGCAAAAGGAGGGGTGAAAGTGAAAGTGAAAGTCATAAACACGGGAGTCGACATGAGGGAACAAAAGGGTCTGTTATCCTGGGCCGCAGCGTCTTAGGGGCCCATTTTGTACCATCTTACTATTACTTTACATCAGAGGGGGCCCATGTGAGACTTTCTGCCCCGGGCCCCCTAATTTCTGGCGACGGTCCTGCTCATAAAACATGTTAATACGTCGTTTTCTTTAAATATCGCATTTTCAAAACGATAAAAGCTAACAAAGTGATCTAAATATGTCACGTGCTACAGTTTAACACCCACAGAAGTCAAATACCTCCTCTTTAAACACGCTTTTCTTTATTACTTTGTGTTTCTCTCGACGTGAGCCGTGGGTTTTACAGGCTGTTAATATTCCATGATTAAAAATAAAAGATAGTAGTTTTATACGAGATTTAATGTGACATATTCAAATGATTATTACTGTTAATACGAGATAATATATATAAAGAAAAGAGGTGTTTTAAGAACCTTCAAAACCAGACCAGAGCTAAACTATTTTTGCCAAGTTTCTGTTTTTAGATTTTGTTTTTACATCAGGACGTTTAGTTAATTGGGGGAAGTCGTTGCTTATGGTGGCAGAGTGGTTAGCCTGTCTCCTCTCAGTATAACGAGGTCACGGGTTAAAGCTTTAAAACCAAAGCAAGGATTTCTTTACTATATTTTTTTTTTTTATTTCATTTTTTTCAGGATTTAAAGTCTCTGTACCTGATTTTGACTGTTTAAAATGAACTAAATCTTTTTTTTCCACGATTTTTAAACAGTTTTTAGTGGTCCAAAGTTACTCCTCACTGGTCTTATGCATTGAGAGCATCCTAATTATTCACCATGATGAGTTTAATAAGCACTTTTCTCAGCTCTCAGACACCAGAGCGGAGTTTTGTCGTCACGGTAAAGCTAACAACAACAGGAAAAAAAAGGAAAAAAATCAGGTACCGAGACTTTTAAATTTGAAGTTGTAACATTTTGTTCCTGTGATTCTTTTAAAATGTTTTGGACCAGATTCATTTCCATCGGTGACTTTGTGAAACGCTTTCCACACTGTGCTCAGTCAAGACACAAACCAGGCCAGAAACCAGGACTAAACCAGGTCTAAACCCGGACTATAGCAGGTCTGGACTGAACCAGGCCTGAACTCGGTCTGGACCAGGACTAAACCAGGACTAAACTGGGTCTAAACCAGGTCTGGGACAGGTCTGGACCGAGGAGTTCAAATGTTATTTATAAATCTGCTGCTTGGACTTTCGTATCTTTATTAAAAAGACGGTTTACACAAAACATCTCCGGAGTTGTGATCTTTTTTTATTTAAAGAGGGTTTTTTTGTAATGAAAAGGTGAAAGGTGAACAGTGCCACCTCCTGGAGAAGACACAGCGCCTCCCAGTGGGTCATATGAGTCACTGCATCACAGATTTGATCAAACAGGAGCAGGTAACGAGATCAGAGTCTTTAAGTTTAAGTTTCTGGTTCTGATTGAAAACATTTAAACTCCTATATTACTCATAAATGACTGTTGTGAGCTTTAAGTTATAATGTTATTACCTCCTCAAAAACAGACCTGGAGTTATGTTTTGTTTCATTCACATGTTTGATTAACCCTTTATTATTAGTCTGTACATCTCCAAAGCTCAAAACTTACACTTTATGATGTCATGAAGTGGTAGTTTTCAAGTTAACACCTCCTTTTACCTTTAGTTTAGTAGAGTTTGGCAATTCCAGTCTTCAAATTAAAAAAAAAAATTATATTCTAGTGAAGGTGTGTGGAGTTTAAACACAGTGGAGCATTTCCTGTATCACCACATGATGACATCACCAGGTGGAACGGAGTGTTTTCAGTCTGACAGAAGAACTCAGCCTAAATATGCAGGGTTTTTGTGTTAAACGTGTGTGAATGAAACAAAACACAACTCCAGGTGAGGAAATATTGTAACATTGATCCGAAAATAGAATAATATGGGTCCTTTAAAGCTTAAACACACTACAGGATTTTTGACTCTTAAATGATTTTTAACCACGAGACAAAAAGCAGACACAGCGATATCAGGTTGGTTTCTTCTGTCCAAACACGACCGTCCAATCAGATTTGTTTATTTCAGTGACACATGTGAAACAAAGAAGCTCATTCATCACACATTTACAAACAAAATGACGTTTCTCTCACCTCAGATTAACAGTTTAGTGCTTCACTCGTTGATTCTGCAGAAATCCTCCATGTTTTTCTGTCTCCTGTGATATTTTTGTCCTTTTTTTCCTCAGCCATGTTTGTTTCGATACCGACAGACCGTGCGTGTCCCTGATTGGCTAATTCACCTGTCAATCACGGGCATCTGACCAGACCACAGACTGTGTAGAGAAGTGCCTGAGCGAGTGTGACGTCGCCCACAGCTTCAGCTCCAAATGAAGCTCATCGAGGCCGGAGCGGTTATAGCTGCGAATTTGGAGCCGAGATCCATATTTGGAATTCCGACCACGTGTATCATGGCAACCAAAGAGCCAATCAGGAGCGAGGCTGTTGTAGGTAACGCCCCTTCAGTCAAACTTGTTGCTTCTCGGGGAAAAAAAGCAGCTGATTTGTGTTTTATAAATGTTTGTGTCTTGATTTACAGCAGCAGTTACAGCGGAGTCAGAGTCGTTCACATGATCACTTCCTGTTTGGAGAGCGGCGGCGAGCAGGTTATGTCCATTTATATAAAGTTCATGGATCAGACTCACATCTTTAGAAAGTACTGGACAAGTTCTGTTCTCATCACAGGTAAAGGGGATTTTTTTCGGTTGAAACAAAAAAAGATAAATTTTTGATTCAATATTTAATAGAACTGAGACAAAAGTTCTCTGACCTCCCTCCCTCTTTCTTGTCTCTCCCACTTTTTTTTCTTTGTTGTTTTTCCTCTGTCATCTCTCTCTCATGTCTCTCTCTGTCACTTGTTGCTTTCCCCTCTCCTCTCTCTCTCCTTTCCTTTTTCTCTCTCTTCCTCTGTCCTCTCTTTTTCTTCTTGTTCCCTTTTGCTCCCTCTCTTTCTCACTTGTTGTTTTCGCGCCCCCCCTCTCTCCTCACTCTTCCTTGCTCTCTCTCTCTCTCTCTTTCTTTATCTTCCCTCTCTCTCTCTCTCTCCCTCGCTCTCCCTCTACCTTGTTCTCCCTGTCTCTTCTTTTTCCCTTCACTCCCTCTCTCTCTTGTTGTTTCCTCTCTCTCCCTTCCTCTCACTCTCCTCCCTTCTCTCTCTCCCCTTTGTCCCTCTCTCCCTCTTCCCTCCCTCTTTCTCTCTCTCTCTTCTTGTCCCCCTTCTCTCTCTTTCTCTCTTGTTCTTTCCTCTCTCTCTCTCTTTCTCTCCCTGTCTCTTCTTGTTTCCTCCTTTCTCCCTCTCTCTCTTCCATCTTTTCGAATTCATCAATCTATTGTTAAAAGTCAAAAGTCTCTCTCTCTTTTTCTCTCCTCTCCCTCTCTCCTTGTTCTCCTCCGCTCCTATTTTCTCCCTACGTCCTGTTTCTCTTCTCCCCTGTCTGCTTCTCTTCTTGTCCCCTCTTTTACCTCTCTCTCTCCTCTACTCACCCTCTCTCTCCGCTTTCCCTCTTTCGTTCTCTCTCATCTGTCACTTCCTGTTCTCCTCCACCCCTGCCCCCCTCCTCTATCTCTATCTATCTCTTTTCTCCTCTTCTTCTCTCCCCTCTTTCTTCTTGTTCCCCTTTGCTCCCACTCTCTCCCTCTTCTTGTTCCTCTCTCCTCTCTCTCTTTCCCTCCTCTCTCTCCCTCCTCCTCCCTCTCTCTTCTTGTTCCCCTTTGGTCCTTCTCTTTCGCTCTTGTTGTTTCCTATCTCTCTCTCTCTTCTTGTTCCTCTCTCTCTCTCTCTTTCCCTCCTCTCTCTCTTCTTGTTCCTCTCTCCTCTCTCTCTCTCTCTCTTTCCCTCCTCTCTCCCTCTCTTCTTGTTCCTCTCTCCTCCCTATCTCTCTTTCCCTCTCCTCTCTCTCTTCTTGTCCCTCTCTCTCTCTCTGTTCTCCTCCTCTCTCTCTCCTCTTCCTCCCTCTCTCTCTCGCTTTCCCTCCTCTCTCTCTCTCTCTCTTCTTGTTCCTCTCCTCTCTCTCTCTCTCTCTCTTCTCCTTCCCTCCTCTCTTCCTCTCTCCTCCCTCTCTCTCTTTTTCCCTCCTCTCTCCCTCCTCCCTCTCTCTCTCTCTATCTCTTCTTGTTCCTCCCTCTCTCTCTCTCGTTCTCTCCTCTCTCCTCTCTCCTCCCCTCCCTCTCTCTCTCTTTCCCTCCTCTCTTCTCCTCTCTCCTCCCTCTCTCTCTCTCTTTTTTCCCTCCTCTCTCCCTCCTCCTCTCTCTCTCTCTCTTCTTGTCCTCCTCTCCTCTCTCTCTCTCGCTCGTTCCTCTCTCTCCCTCTTCCTCTCCCCTCTCTCTCTCTCGTCTTTCTCTCCTCCTCTCTCTCTCTCTTCTTGTCCCTCTCTCCTCCCTCTCTCTCTCTTCCTCTCTTCCTCTCTCCCCTCCTCCTCTCTCTCGCTCTCTCCTTCCCTCCTCTCTCTCCCTCTCTCCTCCCTCTCTCTCTCTTTTTCCCTCCTCTCTCCCTCCTCCTCTCTCTCTCTCTCTCTTCTTGTTCCTCCCTCTCTCTCTCTCGTTCTCTCCTCTCTCTCCCTCTTCCTCCCTCTCTCCTCTCTCTTCTCTTCTCCTCCTCTCTCTCTCTCTCTCTTCTCTCTCTCTCTCTCTTCTTGTCCCTCTCTCCTCCTCTCTCTCTCTCTTCTCCCTCTCCTCCTCTCCTCTCCTCCTCTCTCTCTCTCTCCTTCCCTCTTCTCTCTCCCTCCTCCTCCCTCTCTCTCTCTCTTTTTTCCCTCCTCTCTCCCTCTCCTCTCTCCTCTCTCTCTCCTCTTGTTCCTCCTCTCTCTCTCTCTCCTCGTCCTCTCTCTCCTCTCTCTCTCTCTCTCTCTTCCTCTCTCTCTCCTCGTCTCTCTCTCTCTCCCTCTCTCTTTCTTCCTCTCTCTCTCTCTCCTCCCTCTCTCCTCCCTCTCTCTCTCTTTCCCTCTCCTCTCTCCCTCCTCCTCCCTCTCTCTCTCCTTCCCTCTTCTCTCTCCCTCTTCCTCTCTCCTCTCTCTCTCTTCCCCTCCTCTCTCCCTCCTCCTCCCTCTCTTTTTTCCTGATCTTTATCTCGTGGAGGACACAGATTTGTGGAGACAGTTTGGTATTTGAGTCGACAGGGGCGAGTGGGCGGGTGTCACCTGTCGTATTCAGAGACACAGCTCCCTGCGATAAAACATCCCACAGAGAGAGGGAGCGAAAGAGGGAGAGGTAAAGAGAAGGGAGAGGGGAGGGGGACAAGTAGAAGAGAGAGGGGAAAAATGGAAAGAGAGGGAGGGAGTGAGAAGAGAGGAAAAGGAGAGGGGGGATGAGAAGTGAAGTATAAAAATAGAGAGAGAGAAGATTCTGCAGAGAACAGACGAGAAAAAGAACAAGAGTCAAATATGAGCCAACTTCAGACGCCATCCTCTGACCCTCTGACCCTCTCCTCTTCCTCCTCTGATCCTCTGACCCTCTGCTCTTCCTCCTCTTCTCCTCTGACCCTCTCCTCTTCATCCTCTGACCCTCTCCTCTTCCTCCTCTGACCCTCTCCTCTTCCTCCTCTGACCCTCTCCTCTTCATCCTCTGACCCTCTCCTCTTCCTCCTCTGACCCTCTGCTCTTCCTCCTCTTCTCCCCTGACCCTCTCCTCTTCATCCTCTGACCCTCTCCTCTTCATCCTCACCTCCTCTGATCCTCTCCTCCTCTTCATCCTCTTCCTCCTCTTCTCACAGTTAAATGTGTTTTTTTCACATTAGTCTCATAATTAACATAAATCCTGTTTAAAGAGTCTCTGGTGACTGATCCATGGGGTTTGTCATGATCAGTGTTTGACATAAACTCGGTTCTGACTCTAACTGCACATTTCAACGGGGGGCGGGGCTTAGCGTTCTGTGTCCGTCAAAGCGTCACCTGCTCCTACTGAAACTTAACCCTGATCCGAACCATAACCTCAACCTGCGTGAACAAAATATATCGACAGAAATAAACACTTCTGCAGCCTGATCACTGATACAAAGTGGCTGTTGTTTGGCACAAAGAAATAGTCCCACAGCTGCTTCAATATCATATGGTACAATGATCATTTTAGGACTAAAGCTGTGTTCCATTTGTCCTCGGAGATCAATTTTTCCACATTCAAAGTTGTACATTTACACTAGAACACGTATCTAACTCAGAATTCCTACTCGGAAACTCAGGCAACATTCCAGGACCCTGAGCCGGCTCCGAGTCAGTAAATCCAACATGGCCGCCCCCTGTGTGTGGACAAACTTTGATATTCAACAGTTAAAACATTGAAGTACTTGTGTTATTATTAGTTGTGACCTGCTGCTTCGCTCTGAGCCTCTGCAGGTATAAACGCTCTGTGAAGCTCAAACGATGATTTATAACTCACAATTTTAACAAGGTTTATACATGAACTTAACCTGATCATCACTGTGGTGGATTTGGACACTTCCCCAGTTTTTATAGTGAGTTTTATTTCCTTATTGTACATAAACTGCAGTGTACAGTTTGTAGTTTTTCCGATGTGACCAAACTTCACTCCAGATCCGAGTCCCGACCTCTGAGACTAAATGAAACGCAGCATTAGTTCACTTTGTCTTGTCAAAAGTCTGTGTTTTTGGACCTGGCAGCAGACGTCAATATGAAAACACTGTTCAAAAGAGGGTTTCCATGGCGACAGTAAAGATCATGCACTTTATTTGAACAACGCTCCTCCACTTTCCGACCGAGAGGCGGAGCTAAGAGCAGCTTAAGTGATAAAATGTCTTTGTTTTTTTCATCATTTTTGGAGGTGTTGTTTTTGCACTTCCTGCTCCATCAACTCTGGCTCCAGTTCACTTTCTATTGAAAAACTGTGTCCCCTCTCTCTGTAACTGCTGCTGTCAGACTCGTCATTTTGGTCTTAAAATGTTCATATCAAATGTCAAATCTAAGAAATGTTTTCAAACGTATTAATAACGCCGCTAACTACACTGAAAAAATCTGTCAAATTTTCTTATGAACAAACTCCCCGATCCCCTCGCTCCTCTGTGAACCGAACCCGCACAGCTCCAAGAAGATCCTCGACCTTTGCTCAGTCTGACTTTTCATTTCAAACCATCAGACAGTGGAAACAGTCTGAAATTGTCTGTAGATTTTAATAATTTTACTAGAAATTTGATAAAGTACATTTTAGATCATCAAACGTGTCACATGAGTTTAGTTCATTTATAATGTTCTGTCTCACTATAAATCTGCACATAATGATTTTTATGTGTTTGGACTGAAGGAAACATACTGTATTGGACATTGGACATTTTATTGTATTTTACTGATAATGTTAATGATGAGCTGTTAGTCTTATAATCAGGCTATAAGACTATAAACAGACTGAGCAGCTGCTTAGGGCCCCGAGGCCACCAGAGGGCCCCCAAGAGCTTATATATTTATATTGAAAATAACGAATCTGAAACCTACATGTCCCTCGGGCTGTAGCTGACGGTAATATGTCAGTATATTTGTTTTCAAAGGTTAGTTAAAATTATTCTATATTTGTGCCGGAACAGTGATGTCTTTATTTTATTTATTTTATTTTATATATTTTATCTGTAAAAAATAATTTACTGTTGTGAGTCACGTGACCGCATGTTTGCCCCGGAAGTTAAACAGAGAGAGAAAAGTAACCGCGAAAAGTTTAAGAATGAGCAAAGAAATTCAGAAAAGTGCAAAGAAAAATGTCAGAATTAACCACCGCTGGTCATGTTGGCGAACAGGGGAAAGATTGTTATTTTTGTATTTATTTTAAAATGTATTATATGTATTAGACCAAATTTTTCTTTATTTGTCTTTTAGTTTTCACGGTGTGAAGGTGGAAAGTGTGAAAGATTAAATACTGACTCATGAACATCAGTAAGGAGCGTGAAGTCCTTTTTTATGAACAAAACCAGGGTAGATACAGTGAAAACGTGACCTGTCTTATCGCACGTGGCTGTTGGCTGCACTTCCCCATACATCCACAAGATGGCGCCAGAAATCGTGATTTTGACTTTGATTGAATTGATTGATTTGAACAAGCAGTGTTGGGTATCTAACTTCAAAAATGTAATTTGTTATAGTTACAAGTTACTTCTCCTCCCTTCTCTTCTTTTTGGAAGAAGTAACTAGTCACTCGGCAAAGTAACTACCCCGTTACTTTTGACTTTTCCGGCCTCGGAGGCGCTGCCATCACTGAACGTCTCTCAGTCCTGTGTCTCTGGCTGCGTGAACTGTGGCCCAACGAACTTCTCCTCAGCCAGTCACCATCACCTGTGTGAGGCTCGTGTGAGATGCGCCTCACCTGGACTAAAGGTGAGAACAGGCGGAGACAGAGGGCGGGAAAAGCGCCTGAGTTCAGAGCTGAGAACAGCGTGGAGCCTCCGATCACGCAGCGTCTCGTTGGAAGGACAGATCTCGCGTGAAGTATTAATAAAATCTTTGAAATAGTTTGTGGACACGCTCCTGTTTCCTTCACACTCCTCTGACTCACATCTTCATCATCACAGACAAGAGATGAGGCTGCTCTTGTTGCAGAGTTTGCAGTTTAGGCTGAAAATATTAAATGGATCTATTATCGAGTCTTTTTTTTCCATAAAGATGATTTATTCTTCATGTGATCCAGATCTGACAACAGCCTGGACACTTTTAGTCACATTTAAAACATGTCGATATCAAATAGACCCAATCAGCTGTGGACGTGTGGACAGGACATCATTTCCCATCATGCATTAAGCGTTTGTAGTCCATGCATGCGGCCGCAGGCGGTGGAGAGCTGCTGCGCTCCACGCTCAAAAACTGCGTCCGCCTAGTTCTCACGAGATTCCCGTTGATGATCGGTGATCGTATCTGCGCCGCCTCATCTCCAACAAGCCGATTATCTCACCCCGAGCCTCTTTCACCAGAGAAACACAACAACTGTGATGAAGAGCAGAGAGACTCTGATGAAGAGCAGAGACTCTGATGAAGAGCAGAGAGACTGATGAAGAGCAGAGAGACTCTGATGAAGAGCAGAGACTCTGATGAAGAGCAGAGACTCTGATGAAGAGCAGAGAGACTCTGATGAAGAGCAGAGACTCTGATGAAGAGCAGAGAGAGATGACTCTGATGAAGAGAGCAGAGACTCTGATGAAGAGCGGAGTGACTCTGATGAAGAGCAGAGAGACTGATGAAGAGCAGAGAGACTCTGATGAAGAGCAGAGACTCTGATGAAGAGCAGAGAGACTCTGATGAAGAGCAGAGACTCTGATGAAGAGCAGAGAGACTGATGAAGAGCAGAGAGACTCTGATGAAGAGCAGAGACTCTGATGAAGAGCAGAGAGACTGATGAAGAACAGAGAGACTGATGAAGAGAAGCGGACTGATGAAGAGCAGAGAGACTGATGAAGAGCAGAGACTCTGATGAAGAGCAGAGAGACTGATGAGACATTGGGAAAAGTAATTAGTTACATTACTCCATTAGTGAAAAAACAACACGTTAGTGACGCCGTTATAGTTTAACTCCGTTATTCCCAACACTGGGAACAAGTTTATCAAGTAAAATCCTAAAGTCAGATGCAGCTGTGAATGTCTCAACCACTGATGGATAAAAATAGTTCAATACATTAAAAGGACGTGGATAAAGAAAAGCACTGAAAACTAAAGAAATAAAGACAAATAAATACAAAATGACCAGTAAATCATCAGATAGAGAAGAGGATGTTGAGTCTCATTGTGAATTAAATGCTAAAGAGAAAGAAAGTGCTGAACCAGAGAAATATGAGGCAAAATTGAGAAAATCCTCTGGCAAAAGACGATTCACTCCAAAAATGCAAGAGCTAAAGGAGCAAGAACTCGCTCAGGAGGAGAAGAGGTTTGTTGCAGTGTATGAAAAATGGAAATCTAGAGTAAGAGACATTCGGACAATACTAAAAGAGGCAGGCTCAGAAAAAGACTTGTGTAACATGATGGAAGAAGCTGAAGCATGACACTGAACTGAAAGATCTGTATGAGCATAAGAAGAATACAGCCCCAAATCAAGAAATCAGAGGGAAAACAGACTCGTGCTCAGCTGTTACATCTGATTTTCTGAACTTAATGAGTCAGAGTAACTGAAGAAGAAGGAGAGTTTATGTTGTGGCAGAGAAGGCAAAGTTACCTGCACTTCTTGACAATGACTATGTCAGATCTATAAATGGGTCTCCAGCCACCAGAGCGTCTGCACATGAACATCCATCAGAGTCACCCAGCAACTCAAGCTAAAGAGCAGAAACTGCTGCAGAGTTGGCTGCAAAGTAAGATGAAAATGATGTGGAAGAGGCACAATGTCAGAGGACACAGGTGAGTTTATTACACTGACTCTTTTATATTGTGGCTCGTTCTTTTGTCTCTAAACATCAGATGATGTGAGTTAAAGCTGCTCCTGTGTCACATGAACAACGTTGATTATGACATAAACCTGTTACATCTGAAAGAACGACCTGTGAACGACTCCTGAATGTTGTGGACGCTCATGTAGAGATGAACGACACCACTGCAAATACGAGTACGAGTACTTCATTTTGAGTACTCGCCGATACTGAGTAAAAATACCGTTTACAGACATTATTTTTACTGGAGTTTGATTATAGTGCTCAATCAAATTAATTTCACATGATTTATATAGTATAGTCACTTTTTCTTCTTAGAATTCTTATCTTCGTATCTGAAATCATTGTATTTAGGTAAAATTACAATATAATTTATTTAGAGAAACATCTGGCTTTAATATTTACCACTTCATCTTTGCAGACATAGTAACTGTTAACACTGTTGGGATAACGGAGTGTGACTTTTACCAGGGCCACACTGTGACCAGTATGAACATGTTATGTGTCTTTTTAAACCTCTGGACCTGCAATAGTCTCTAAATGTTTGTCACTTATAAGTTTCAATCCACACACAGACAAATAAACTCCAGCACCAATTAGCAACGTTAGCATGATACTATTGTAAACACAAGCACTGATCTCTGTGAACTATAAAAACTTTTTGAGTCCAGAATATTTGTATATTTCATGTGACAGTCACATATGCAGAACAGTTAATGTGCAGCTCTGAGCTGAGCACAGCCCAGAGCTGCTCTGTGAGAGATGAGCCTCAAACAGCAGCACAGATACAGTGGTATCGGCTCTTGGTATCGGATCTTGTATCGACAGCCCATTGACGAGTAAGAGTACTGGCACCCGATACTGGTATCAGTATCTGTGCATCATACTCATTAATTTCCTCATTTACGTGAAATCACAGCATCCAAAGTCTGACATTAAACATAAAAATAATGTGACTCTAAAATCCTCTTATTTCCTGTTCAGATCAGATGATCTGATGAGGATGAATCTGAAGTTATGTCCAGGATGTTTCTCTTATGCAGCTCTGAACTTTGATCACTACTTTGTACTTGAGTGACATCATTTTGAAGTAAGTGTACTCTTGCTTAAGTACATCATTTGGCTAATCTATCCTTATGACATAAAGAATTGATAAATGTGAGCCCACTTTAGTCAAAAGGAACACATTAAAATGCACCAGAAACCAAGAAAAAAAAAGTCCAGAATTGTTTTTATTTCTTTGTCAGACCCCCTCCTCACATGTTTATACTGTTACACTTGTGGTTATTGCTGCTCTGAGCCTCTAGAATTGTCTTTTTATCAGTGGTTGTGATGATGTCTTAATGTTGTCAAATCTGAATATGTGGCACTGAAGTGGAGAGGCCCCGAGGACAAATTCAGCTTAGGGCCCCTAAAGGCTGGAGGCCCTGCTTATAATGTAATGAAATGTGTGTTTTTATGTGTTCACCTGCTCAGAGGCGGCAGAGGGAAAGTAACAGGAGCTAAATCTGGTACAAATCATTTTCTTTTGTAAGATTGATGAATTTGTACATGATCCCTGACAAATAAAGAAGAAAGAAATAAATATGAACCCGCTCTACATGATCCTGTGTCACTAAAGTTCTTGTAAACTCTGTGATGTCAGCTGCATAATCTCTGTTTAATCTTAATTCTCGTCTCTGGATGAAATGCCGAGTTTTCAGGGCGTCTCACGAGGTTCGTCTTGTTTGTGTTTCTGCTCCGGGTCACATGACACAGGTCACGGCAGGTCGCTCCAGATGAGATGTTACCATGGAGACGCAGGTGAAGGGTCACCGTGGAGACACAGGTGAGGTCAGAGGTCAAACTCAGGGCGCGTGAGGACCATAGAGAAACAACGACCTCTGACCTGGGTTTGTTTGCTTCTGTGAGAGACTAGAGGCTTCATTTATGACAGGACTGGAAAAAATACTGTGTACTTGAGTAAAAGTACAGTTATACGACTCAAAATGTACTCACGAGTACAAGTACTGCAGCAAAAGTATAAAGTATCAATGAAAAATACCCACACAGTACCAGTTACTTTTTAACACAATATTAGATTTTTTTTTAATTTTTTTTCATTTTAGATCCTCCTCCTCTTCTCTTCTATCCTCTCTCTTCTCTTGTCTCGTCTTCTTGTCTCATCTCCTCTCCTCGTCTCCTCCCCTCACTCCTTATCACACTGTCCTCTCTCTTTGTCTCCTCTCCTCCTCTCCTCCTTGTCTTCTTCCTTGTCTCCTTTCCTCTCTCCTTGTCTCCTCCTCCTCCTCGTCTCCTCTTCTCCCTCCTTCACTTTTTCCATGTCTCCTCTCCTTCCCTCATCTCCTTTTCTCCTCCACTCTCTCTTTGTCTCCTCATCTCCTCTGTGCTCGTCGTCCATCTTGTCTTAAACAGCTCTTTTTAAATGCTTGTGTCACTTCAGATAGATGGACTACATTTCCCAGCATGCACCTCTCCCACGCACCTCCATTTAGTGTCATTCACCCCCATAACCTTAGACCTGGTTTAGACCTGGTTTAGTCTTGGTTTAGACCTGGTTTAGTTCTGGTTTAGACCTGGTTTAGTCTTGGTTTAGTCCTGGTTTAGTCCTGGTTTAGTCCTCGTTAGTCCTCGTTTAGACTTGGTTTAGACAATTATTCGATAACAGTCACAAGCCTTCCATTCACGGAGTCAGTCAGTTTCTTGATCTGGTGAGAATCAACTTTTTGCGCTGCCACAACCACAGCCTCCCAGACATTATTCAGAGAGGTGTACTGTTTTTTCCTTCGCTGTAAATTTCCTGCTTAAGAAGGGCCCAAATTTCTCAATAGGGTTTAAGTCAGGTGAAGAAGGGGTCATGTCAATAGTTTTTTCATCTTTAAGGCCTTTACTGGCCAGCCACAGGGTGGAGGACTTTGATACATGTGATGGATGTAGACTTTTTCCTGTACCACTGCTTGAAGAAAGTGTCTTCTAAAAACTGGCAGTAGGTCTGAGAGTTGATTTTGAGTCAATTTTCTATCCGAAAAGGTCCAACTAGCTCATCTTTAATAATACCCGTCCACACCAGTCCCCCACCTCCACCTCGCTGGCGTCTGAGTCGAAGTGGAGCTCTGTGTCTGTTACTGATCCAACCACAGGCCCATCCATTTTGGTCAAGAGTCACTCTCGTCTTATCAGTCCACAAAACCTTTGAAAAGTGTCTTCAGATATTTCTTGGCCCATTCTTGACATTTCAACTTATGTGCCTTGTTCAGAGGTGGTCGGGTTTCAGCCTTTCTTACCTTGGCCATGTCTCTGAGAACTGAACACTTGGTTCTTCTTGACTCTCCAGGTACGTTGCTGTTTTGGAATATGGCAGCACTGGAGGATAATTGGTTCCTGGTAGCTTCAGGTTTGATTCTTCTCAAATATTTGGCGGTTAATTAGCATCTTTTCTTCTCAACACGTTTCTTGCGACCCTGTTGACTATTTAAAAAAAAATGTTTGAAGGTTTTGTGATCACGCCCGAATATCTTAGATATTTCAAGAGTCCTGCATCCCTCCCTGAAAGACTGTTTATATTTTTGGACTTTTCAGAGTCAATAAAATCTCTTTTTTGGCCCATTTTTCCTGAGGAGAAGAATCTGCCTAATAATTATGCACACCTTGTTATAGGGTGTTGATCTCCTTAGGCCACACCCTCCCCCGTTACACAAATACACATCACCTGATATGCATTAAGTCCAATAAGCATTCAAGTTGATACAGCTTGGAATTGGAAAATATGGATTAAATGATGATATGGTCGAAATAATCACTTGCCTAATAATTGTGCACACAGTGTAGATAGGCTCGATAAATTATTTTGTAATGAATCGGTCATTGGAATTCCTCGATGAGAGAGAGATGTTTGACCAGATCTGATTCCAATCCCACTCCGAGTGATCCCTCAGTTCAGTTTTCCAAAGCTGCTCAGTAGGTACATTTTTCTGTGAGCTCTTGACAAGTAATTTATACAGATCAGAAATCGTACCAGAACTTTCCGCTTTCCCCAGCAAATTGTTAACTTTGTTCCAAACGGCTAGAAGATGTGTAACAATGGGCCCATAATGATTTGATGAACGGTTTTATATGGCAATTTAGCATGTAACAATGGGTGGGCATAGTATGGGGTTTAATCAAGTGCGCTTCAGTTGGTACCCATGCTGCAGATGTTCCAGATTTAATCCATGCAGTAAGTGATCTTAAAGCAAAGCACCATGAGTACCATTCGAAAGTTAGGAAGGCCCATCCCTCCGGAAGACTTTAGCCTATATAGGGTTGAAGCCCTGATTCTAGGCTTTTTTTTTTTATTCCAGAGAAATAGGCTTAAAAGTGAGTGTAGTTTCTTAAAATAACCTTGTGGTGGGGCTAATGGTTGCATAAAGCTCAAAGTTTATACGAGGCAACAGAGTCATTTTGATTACGGACATCTGAGCCTGAAATGACATTGGGAGAGAGGCCCACCTATTAAGATCTCCATCTATGGTAAGCAACAGATCTTTGTAGTTATTTTCAATCATGGAATTAAGGGAGGAATGTATGAGGACCCCTAAATATTTTATACTTGTGTCATAATGTGGGGTGTGAGGTGGACCAAAGATGCGGGACTCGGGGCAAGTTTAAGGGCGTTTATTGACAGAACAAGACAACACAGGTGACGGGAGAACATACGAGGAGCTGGGTGCTGGGGTGCAGGTCAGGGTCCAGAGGTGCAGGGAAGACACGAGACGGGAAACACAGCCGGTACCGGGAGACAGGGTCGGAGAACACAGGCAGGACACGGACAGGAAGCACAGCAGAGACACGAGGACAAGCAGTGATGTGAGCAGCACACAGACACACAGTGAAAATCAGCAGACGACCAGGCAAGGAGAGCTGGGTCCTGGCTCCTTTTAAGCTCCTGCAGGTGTGTTGATTGCCCTGATGGGCTGCAGGTGTGTGTGGGAGGAGCCAGGGCTCCACCCAGCTCTGGAGTCAGGCAGGTGAGGGAGGGGGAGAGGAGACACAGGAGGCAGGAACAAGCAGAGATCATGACAACTTGGTACAATAGGTGTATTATAAGAGGGACCATATAATATTGTTGTTCCCGGAGGCATCACGGCGGATTTAGCCCAGTTCTCCCTGTAACCTGAAATGTTTCCAAACATTTCAAATATGCTGAGAAGATAAGGTATTGATTGTGATGGATTGGTGTAGAGTAAAATGTCATCTGCATACAGCGAGATATGGTGAGGTGAATCATATATTGTAATAGGTGCCATTTTTTTAGACAGCCTTAGTAGTTGCACAATGGGTTCCAAAGATAGACAGAATAAAAGTGGGGATAGAGGCCAGCCCTGACGTGAAGAACGAAACACAGAAAACCTAGATGAACACACTACCCGTTAACACAAGTGCCATAGGATTGGCGTACAGAGTTCTAATCATGCTAATAAAACCAGATGGAAAACCAATATGATGCAGCACATCCCACAGATAGCCCCATTCCGACCGGTCAAATACCTTCTCAGCGTCCAATGGCAGGATAGTGTTTTGATTTGCGGATTGACAAGATGAATCTATGATATGAAGCAGGCGACGGATATTGTCAGAGGCTAGTCTAGATTTGATGAAGCCTGTTTATACGGATGGAAACTAGCATCAGCTATAATCTGGTGTAAAGCATCTTTAATGTTTTTACACATTGTCCCTGTCAAATAAACTAATAAATAATAATAGAATAGTTAATCATGTCTAGAAGTAACGGGCCAAGCTGAGGCTAGAAGGCAACATACAGCTCTGGTGGCATTCCATCCCATCCCCGGCGATTTACCTTTATTCAGGGATTGAATGGCTTTACTTAATTCCTCCAACGTTACAGGTATTTCTAAAGCACTGGCAGATTAAGGTGGCATTTTAGGTAAATTAAGAGAGTAATCACTACATTCTTTGTATTGTTTGTTACTTCCGACGTATATAATTTACTGCAAAAATCTTTAAATGTGCTGTTAATTTTTTCGGGGTCTGAGGTGATGGTGCCTCCACTGGTGGCTATGGCAGAAATATTTGCCAGTTGTTCATTGTTACGAATCTTATAAGCCAAAAGGCGACTTTGTCTGACACTGTTTAAATAATGTTTCTGCCGCACACGTTGTATCTGAAACTCAGCTTCCCGCCTTAATAATTCATTTAGTTGTTCAGATTTATCTTGCTGAATTTTTATGTTTTCAGGTGTCACTTTAGTAATCATTTTCTTTTCTATGGCAGCTATTTCTGTTTCTAGGGTCTCAATTTTAAGCTTATTTGCTCTATTTAATTGGGAAGAAAAGTTTATGATACTATTTCGTATGTACCCTTTAACTGCTTCCCAGAGTATTCTGGGGTCATGTACAGAATTCTGGTTTAACCCAAGTATGTCATCTATTCTGGAAAAAGATTTGTAGCGTGCAGAGAAAAAGGAAAATTCTCTGATTTGAGGTTTCATGAGATGCCAAACATCACATAAACCATATTCTTTTACTAAATTTTGAAGTTCACGTGAAGCCATTTTCTGCTCACTACCCTCTTTCTGTCTCGATCTGTCCATGTCGTGGTGCAGCACAGCACTGAAGTCCTCTCCAGTTAAGAGCTGGTAGCAATGTGGAATGTAAAGTGTCATAAAACTGCTTATCGGACACATAATAATAATAATAATGAATTTTATTTGTAATGCACTTTACATTTCAAAGAAATCTCAGAGTGCTACAGACATATACAAAACACCCATTAGGGGCATAAACACACACTGAAGCAATCTTCAGCCCATTATACAGAATTTTGCAATAAGTAATGCAACCATGCTTGCTGCCTCCCATGCCCAGATTGGTATAGAATATATTCCTTCTAATTATAATAAGAACACCTCTATTTTTTTAGAGTGGCAAGATGCATTTGCTACATTAAAATATTTGTTCTGAAATCTGTGTGCATGTGCTTCTAGATAGTGGGTTTCTTGAGTAAATGCAAAGTGTATGTTTTTCCTATGCAAAAAATCTATAATACTTTGATGATGATATTTTAACATAAAATTACTGCTGCCTCTACACATTCTGCATCTGTCCAAATGCTCTCGTCATTTTACCCACATCAATAAAATAATGGTTTAAAGATTAACCTTCTCTTAAACCATTATTTTTTATCGATAGGATAGAGCCTGCAGTGTGAGTCTATAGTTTGGGCCGGTTGGAACAGTCAATTCAAGCGTAGCTTTTTACCATCTCAGCCGCATGTCCAGTGCAGATCATTCACTCCTTCCCCAGGTCAGTCTTTACCAAGAGAATCCAGGAACTGTTCAGCTTTGCCAGGCTCAGTGAAAAGGTGACTGTCATTCCCTCGCTGAAGTTTAATAGTGGCCGGATAGAGGAGGAACGCATCAAATCCTTTGACGTGAGCCTCGTGCATCGTTTTGTAACACGCGCTCTCGGGCGTTTGGGACGTGTGCTCGTTGTAATCCACTGAAAACTTGAAAAGTGATCCCTCGACCTCCGGGGTATTTCTCTCCGGGCCTCTTTAAGCAAAGCATCTTTCTTCATAAAGCGCAGACAGTTGATGATCAGAGGTCGCGGGCTCTTCCCCGCTGGAGTGGACCGGAACTGGCCGAGTCGGTGCACTCTCATGAGCTCTGGCGGGGCTGGTGCGAATACTGGGAACCACTTCGGGATGTTCTTTCTCAGGTAGGCCAAGGTGTTTGTGCCTTCCACCCCTTCCTTGAGGTTGAGGATCAGCAGGTTGTCCCTCTGTGCTCTGTCCTCCATTTCTGTAACTTTAGCAGTGAGAGCCTGGAGCAGAAAGTTGTGTTTATCCACTGCTTTTTCCACTCGCACTACACTTTCTTGCAGCATAGATGTATGTTTACACAAGGTGTTAATTCTTCAGTGTGGCGAGAGAGCACGGCATTCAAACTGTCCAGGCGCTTTTCAAGTTTTTATGCCGAGCCTCAGACTTTACTTCAGACTCTTTAAAATACTTTGCCATTGTTTCCTCTATGACAGGGGTGTTAAACACATTTTCACCAAGGGCCACATCAGCAAAATAGCTGGCTTCAAAAGGACAAGAAGTGAAATACATCTAACTACTTTAACTACTACGTTCTCATCCCAGGGTGACATAGTTGAGTCCTTAACCTCTGATGAAGGCAGATAATTTTATTCATTAAACAGACTGATTTTCTTCTTATAATATAAAATAATATAATATAATATTTATGCTTATAATACTCGTGCTGTAAGAGTATTTACAAAAACTACTTCCAACTCCAGCTACTTCAAATGAAATACCCAAATGTTCGTACAGGAGGGTTTTACAGTGATGCTCCTGATGGTTCATTAGACAGACATCCTGCCAAAATAAATCATCCAGACTCAAATCTACATTTTAAAATACAGATTGGTTAAATGTTACTGTGGAGGTTTCTAAACTTAGGTCTGAAAGAATGCACTTGGAGCAGCATTAGCAGATCATGAGGTTGTTTTGCCTAGTCATAGCATTTTCGTGTGATTGGGTTAAGCTAAAAGTCCAAAACATTTTCAGTAAAAAAGACCTGCACAAAAATGGGAATTATTATGTATTATTATTTGCCTCAGCTTAAGTTCATATACCACTTTTGTTCAGATTTTCTTGCTTCTTTTCAATGTATTTCATTATATCAACATGTGTTACATAAATAAATAAAAAAGAAGAAATAGTGATGAATTTGTCTGTTTTATTTCAATCAAGGAATTACAGGGCATAGCTAATGGCATAGACAAGTACTGTCACTATGAAACGTGTCATAACATGGCTCATGTGACCACGGACCCTCAGAGGTATGGCTTCTTCCATGGCAGATGTCAGCCTTTCTTTAGCAGCAGAGGTCCATTCCTCAAGCAGGGTCCTAAAGATTTGCCCCTGCAGAGAATTCTTCCAATCAAGCCCCTGCCTTTCCATGAAGTGCAGAGCTGCAAGGCCAGTGATGATGGCCAGAAACCACCCAAAGATCAACCTGAAACACACAACAGACCAGAGAAACTACATCATGTTCAGAGCCATTTGATGTTTTTGAAACTGTCCAGAGTGAAGTTATCTGATCCTCTTCATTCTACGTCCTGCACTTCACTCGGCTTCTTTTGTGCAAACTATTTTCATTTGTAGCTTTGTGCCTAAAACTTCAAAAGCTCGAGTGCATTTAAGAAACCTGTGACATAAGACACGGGGCGGGGGGGTCAGACAAATTGTTCATCACTGGTCCAATGAGGAACAACTTGACAAATATATTGAGTTTTTTAAGGTTTTATTTGTTTGAGTGCAGATCACAGCCAATCACAGTCCAACTACGCCTCTAGACCAACCACCTCTGCTCCGTCAGCTACAACCCTCCTCTATCCCATCTCCCCACAGCAGAACCATTAGCCTCCTCAGATCCTCCATCTCCTTCTCTTTGCCTCCACCAGTGTTTAGGGTCTTATACCTCAATTGCGGCGCATGCTGTGGTCCATCTTGGGGCCCATGCTGTACTCTCTCTGGAATATTCCACATCTAGAAACAAAGCAAATACACAGAAATTAAAGAAATCCACACAAAATGTTATGGTTAAACACTAAAGCCATAATAACATCAAACCAACCTCGTCCAAGTAATTCAGATCCACTGTGAGCTGATCTGCTTCTGCCGACATGTCCATGAGCAAGACAGAACTCACATTAGAACACAGGTGATAAGACATTTTTACATGATATTATTATACTTTTTTCTAGGAATCAAATTAAAGCTAATTAATGAAAATGTAGTTACTGGACTAAACCTTTAATAAAACACTAAATCTTTAACACATATTATACATCACTTGTATTATTATTATTATTATACAGATACAGGGGCTGTGGTCTTATTACAGCTGCACTAGGGGGCGCTGTGGTCTATAACAGTACTTTATCATAGTTCTAAATCAAATATCTAAAATGGTGGGTCGTGTCAGTCTCATTGAGCCTGGGCTGTTTTCAGATGTGATCACTGCTCACACTGTGGAGGTAAAACTCTGTCCCACCAGAACATACTTCAAGTCCAGGTTTAAGTCACTGTTTTTAGTCTCTCAAAGTTGAGAAATGGTTGGAGGAAGCTCACTGTCGAGCTCCTTTGTACTAATGAATCAAACAAGTTCAATAAATGTGTGTTTTTAATAATCAACAGTGCACAGAATTAATAAAACATGAAATGTATTATTATTATAAGAGGTTTACACCTTATACTTTTCAATGAGCAGGATTCTTAAGCAGAACACAGTAACACAGTAACACTTCAGTAAACTATTAAACAAAGAGACAAACATTCATCCTGATTCAACTCATTTACAATAAACTTAATTGATTGTACAGAACACGGCAGTTTCTTTGAGACTGGAGCATGCATGTAAATGTGCTACAGGCCGAGCATTTGACTGGTCCCGTACAGTCTGAGACAAACGCCAACGAGTCGACGTTGGCCACATCAGCTACATCAGTGTTTTCATCATTATGTTCTTTTAATTTGGGCAATAAATAAACATGTGTCTACTAGTGTGTGTAAACTAGTCTGTGACGTTCGTGTCAGTTTGTACGACTGACTCATCTTTTACCGCTGCTAAAGCTAAAGCTATTGCTAGGACACTAGACCGCGAGCGTCGTCCGGTTTTTAAGACAAAATAAAACTTAACCCGAACTGTAACGGCTCCGATGCCGGTGTGAACTTTGATCTTATGCCAAACGTCTTTATGTAAATACTTTTACCGTTATTCTGATGTTATTTTTATGGCTACGCTAACACGTTAGCACTCGCCACGCGACGGAACTCTAATGACACAAGAAATACACAAATCAAAGATTGTGGTGGCCAATAACAGACCGTAATAGAACAGACTAAAACCTCAATATGACGAAACCAGAAGAGCCAGAGTCATGGACGGACACAACAAAAGAGATTACAGTGGATTCTTTTAGCGTTGGAGAAACGTACCTTACTTCACAGAAGCAGAGGCGAAAAGACCGACATACGGAAGATCTCCTTTATATAAGAGCACCTCTACACGCCCATCGACGTGGTGACGTGGACATGGCGACGTGGACGTGGACGTGGACATGCGCATGCGCCAATGGCAATGGATGTTTTTTACTGGACGAGACGGCAGGTGGAGCTCAATAACCACACAAGAGTCAGAAAGATTTTATTTACACAGAATCATATTCACATCAAACCTCCAGTTTCACTCATTTGGTTCAAATCCCGCTCTCTACATGAACATCATTGGTTGAGTGGTTAGATCCACTGACTTGAAGGTTGGCGGTGCAATTCCAACCCTCACAGATGAATGCTGTCGTTGTGTCCTTGGGCAAGACACTTAACCCACCTCGCCCCCAGTGTCTGCGTGCACTGGTGTGTGAATGTGCGTGTGGATGGGTGACTGGTTCCTTGTTGTAAAGCGCTTTGAGTGCCTTGAAAGGTAGAAAAGCCCTATAAAAATGTGACAATTTTTTTTTTTTTTTTTTTCACTCTAAACACACCACCTGTGTCATCTGTATTTTGTTCTAAAAATACACTTTAAGTATTTATTATCATTTTGTTCAGTTATAAAATGTGTTGGTTAAACACTTGAGCCTCAATAAAATCAAACTGAGCTCGTCCAACGACTCAAACCCAGGTCCAGTGTCTGAAGTATTTCCTTTGGTCTGAGGTGAATTCCCTCTGTCCTGCGGCGTGTCCTTGAGCAAGACAGAACTCACATTAGAGCACAGGTAAAAGGACATTTTTACATTATTTTTAGGAAACATGATCAAATTAAAGGTAATTAGTTACTGGACTAAACTTTAATAAAACACAAAATCTTTAACACACATTACACATTGTTATTATTATTATTATTATTATTATTATTATTTGAAATTTAGAACCAAGTGTTTTTAGAGCTGCAGTTTTTAGGACCTACAGTACAACAATTATCAAACAAGTGTAAACAAAGTACAACAAAAGCCCAGGTGTTTTTCATGAGGAAAATAAACATAAAAAGCTCAACTTTAAAGCTAAAAAAAAAAAAAAAAAAAAAGTCAGTTTTTCATGGTGTGATGATTCGAGCTCTTATTGCTTCTGGTGCAGTGGAGACACTCATAATATCATCATCTGTATATATTTATTTAATTTAGCAATTTTTTTTTTATTTTGTCCAACATTGTCTAATAATAATATTGGCTGTTTCTATTATTATTTGAAATACTAAAATTGAATATAAATTTAACAGAGTGTACATTACCTGTGGTGCATGTTGTCCATTACGCATTTCAAAATCCAGAAAGTGAGCTGCGTAAAGCGGACTCCCAGCCATCAAACCTGGGGTTGTGTGTCACCTTCATCAGCGGTACGTGCCTCCTTAATTGAGTTATGTTCCATTGGGCTGTAGGACTAATGGTTCATCCTCGTTCATTGTAGGTGTCATCAGTGTCAGCAGTGGCACCGGGCACTGCCTCTGCTGCTTTGTTTTTCTGCTTTGCCTTTTTGCTTTGCCTTTTTGCTTTGCCTTTTTCCTTCTGGGGTTTTGCCTTTTTGTTTTGTCTTGTAAATTGAGCTGGCGAAATAAAACAAGTTACGTTGGTCCAGTGTGAGATCGCGTTTAGTGGCACTGTGCTGGGAGTTTGAAAGTTGCAGAGAAGAGGAAGCTGAATGTCGTTGAGATGACTGTGGTGCAAGGGAGAGAGGCTGCTCAGGACAGGGATGAATGGAGAGAGTTGGTGTATGAATGAATCAATGGATGGGCGTGGTTGAGGACTGGTCTTGGTATGAAGCAGCAGGGGAAACCAGCTTCGGCTGAGGCCCTGCTGTGGAAGTGCCCACACTGGGCTGTGCAGCTGACCCTGGTGCAGTGTGGTGGGGGTTAGATCAGTCCTCAATCCTTAATCCTTATCCTTAAACCTTAAACCAAGGTGTCCGTTCCCCAACATCATCACAACTATATTGGGTGTTGCTTCTCCGGGGACGTTGGGTTTGTGCTGGCGTTGGCCCGCGTGTCCTTCTGGGTGCAGGGTTGTTGGGGGGGTTGTTGGTGGGCTTGGGTGGTATCACCACCAGGCCTGGTCGTGGGGGACCGAGGGAGCGGCTGGCTGGTGCTTGGGTGTGTGATCCGGATGGCCATCTGGATCCGGGGTTCTTTGGGGGTTTGTATGGTGGACAGGGGCGCTTGGACGGGGGGCAGCGTTGTCTGGGTGCACCTCTGGTTTTGCTGTTATTGTTCTGTAATTTGAACCTGGTCCCTCTCCCAATGTTTTTAGTTTGTTTTTAATGCATCATTTCTTAGTTAGGGCAAGCTGAATATCTACACTTAGGCCTGCAGGACAATGTCCTCCTTTTTTAATGCATTTAGACACAATATATATATACATATATATATATATATAGCATACACATATACACAATATAGGGCAACACAGGATAAGAAAAAAATGTTGGGAGAAAGGGGAAAATAGGACAATAGATCAGCAGCGGTGATGGTGATGGACGGGAGGTGCGCCTGGGTGCTCGTTGTCCCTTTCTGGGTGCAGCGGCTGTCCCTGTGTGGTCCTCTGGAGGATTCCTGGGTGCTGGTGGTGGTCTGTTTTTGCACTCTGGGTCTGGCCGGTTTGCTTCCGTCGTGTCGCCTATGGCGGGTCCTGGGGGTGTTCGACTCGGGTACGCTGGCTGCCCTTTCGGCTGTCCGGTGCATGGATGGGGCGGCGGGTGGACGTCAGTGCGGGCTTGGCCTCCTCGGCAGAGGTTGTAGGCAATGGGAGGAGAGTGGTGATGGTGGTGGGGAGGGGACGCTGGTGCAGATGGGGGAGATGGAGAGTCGCGAGGAGGGAGGGTTTGGGGAGGGGAAGGAGGGAGGGAACGGGAGTGTGTGCCCTGTCTAGGCTACCCCACTTTGTGGGACACAGCCCTGGTATATAGTATAGTAATAGTGCTGGGCTCGGGCTGGTGCTCCACGCGTCTGAGCACCGCGGGCCAGAGCACCGCGCGCCCTACCTGGATTTTTCCCAGTCCGTGGTCTGACAGGCAGTGGGTTTGAGCTGAATGAGTGTCTGGGCAAACTCAGATTTTATCTATTGTCGGCATTGTTAATGAAGTTCAATCATGGTTTCTTTTTAATATGTACAATAAACATGATGTAAATTAAGTGGAACCTGGCTCTCTCATCTTGACAAAGGTTTGGTAAGAGAAAAATAGATTCAGAATGCAGGGCATTTAACCTGAAGTGGACAAACGATTATTGATTGATGATTAGAAGCCAGGGAGGGTTCTATTAAATAAATTATTTCATTAATAGTGTAATTATTTATTTCGTGACTTTTGTTCTGTGAAGAATCCAGTCGTCACTTTTTCTGTTACAAACTGACCCCGCCCCCCCAACAGAGAAGCGAAAAGTTTTGTGGCCCTCACAGGAAAAAGTTTGGGGACCCCTGGTTTAAACCCTTTCACCTGACGACACGCACGTCTGTGGGGATGAATAATGTCTCCACTTTCTGAAGCTATTGTGAAAAAATCATTTCACTTTTGTTCATTTATACTGAAAGCAAAGACGCTGAACTTTGAGCCAGTTTTAGTTTCATGTGGATAGATCACTTCCCATTTGGGACACAGCAGCTAGCCCGTTAGCTATGTCCATTTATATATATACAGCCAATGCAATAGATCCAGTAATTACAAAATATAAAGAACATCATTTATATCACATTAAATACAAAAACCTCAGGACACGTTTCAGCTGTTTCATAATTAGCCTTTATTTCCTCTTTGTCAGTCACAGTGCTTCAATTATCACAATAAATATAGAGGTCCAGTTTAAATACGTCTGAATAACTTAAACTTTGTGTCTCTGTGTTCTCTCAGCTTATTCTCTGCTTAAGTTACAATTCATAAACTTTGTTAATGTTAAATCGAAGCGTTTCTCGTTTAAAGTCAGTTCAGAGACTTGAATCTGCTACGGCGGCTGTGATTGGTTAGTGTCGGTCACATGACTTCAAACGCAGACAGGAAGTGAAGGACGTTTGGATTCAAGATGGCGGATGGGAAAAACAAAGTAGAGTCACAAGAGTAATTCACTGTCACTAATTTTAGTCTCGATTTAACCTTGGTTCAGTATGATTTTGGTCTTGGTTTAGTCCTGGTCAAGTCCTAACTTAGTCCTGGTCTAGTCCTGGTCTAGCCCAGGTTTACTTCTGGCTTGGTCCTGATTCTTTAGTCCCTGGTTTTGTCCAAGTTTGATTCTTGTTAAATCCTGGTTATGTATCCAAATTAGTACCTGTTTAGTTCTGGCCTGGTTTAGTCCTAGTCCAATCCCGGTCTAGTCCTAGTTTAGGACTAAACCAAGACTAAACTAGGGCTAGTTTAGTCCTGGTCTAGTCCTGGTCTAGTCCTAGTTTAGTCCTGGTCTAGTCCTAGTTTAATCCTGGTCTAGTTCTGGGCTAGTCCTAATTTAGTCCTGGTCTAGTCCTAGTTCAGCGCTGATCTAGTACTAGTTTAGTCCTGGTCTAATCCTGCTCTAGTCCTGATCTAGTCCTAGTTTAGTACCAGTCAAGTCCTGCTCTAGTCCTGGTCTAGTCCTGGTCTAGTCCTGGTCTAGTCCTGGTCTAGTCCTGGTCTAGTCCTGGTCTAGTCCTGGTCTAGTATCATCATTGCCGTGCTATAATTCATAATACAGTTGTATTCATATAATTTTTTAGATCATTATGAACATTTCTTAAAGTTTTTCATGTCAAAGATACAAACATTTCCAATGATCCAAACCTGTTAAAATGTGATTCTTACGTTTAATCTTCTGCTCCTTTGTCTTAAAATGATTTCAGCTCAACGTTTTAACAAATTAGACAGAATCAGCCTTAAATTTCATATATTTTGTTTCTTATTCAAACTTTTTAAAACTAATTTGTAAGAAAAACTTTACAGATTTAAAACGGCACAATTGCTTCTTTTTCAGAATCACATTTGTTTGTAGTGAATTTGTAGTGCAGTAGTACAAGTCCCTGGTTAAGTCCTGGTTTAGACCTGGTTAAGTCCTGGTTTGGGCCTAGTTAAGTTCTGGTTTGGACCAAGTCAAGTCCTGGTTTAGACCTGGTTAAGTCCTGGTTTAGACCTGGTTAAGTCCCGGGCTTAGACCTGGTTAAGTCCGGGTTTAGACCTAGTCAAGTCCGGGTTTGGACCTGGTTAAGTCCCGGTTTGGACCTTGTTAAGTCCGGGTTTAGACCTGGTTAAGTCCGGGTTTAGACCTAGTTGAGTCCTGGTTCTGGTTAAGGGGTAGTTGGTCTGGGTTTATTCTGGGTTTGGTCTGGGTTTAGTCTGGGTTTGGTTCTAGTGAAGTCCTGTGTAGTCCTGGTTGAAACCTTTTATAGATCCTGGTCATCTCCTGGCTTAGTTCTGGTTAAGTCTAGACTTTGTTTAGTCCAGAGTTAGTCCTGGTTTAGTCCTAATTTAGATTTTTGTTTAGTCCGGGTTTAGTCCTGGTTATCCCTGGCTTGCTTGTGGTACAGTTTTAAAACCAAACCTTAAAACAGACTTCACTTCCTGTCAGTGTTTGCCTACATTTCCCAGAAGTCATTGCACATAGTTTTAGCTGAAATAAACTGCATTAGCTTTAGCGTCGTTAGCTCCGCAGTCCGTTTTCCATTGGATTGCATTGGGTTCGCGCTCTCAGTGAGTCTTTGGTTTGGGAAGACGGGAAAACGACGGCGACGGACAGGAAGGGGCGGGGCTCGACTTGACTCTACTTCCTGGAGAGTGGGCGGGTTTACGCTTGGAGGCGGGGCTTGAGGAGGACGTGGATTTGAAGTGGGAGGAACCAGAGAACATGAAGAGGCGGAGCTTGGATGGAAGTGGACTGCGTTTCCCATGACCCTCTGCCGCAGCGATGGCGGTGTGAGAGGGGCTGGGCAGTGGAGAGGGCGGGGCATCAGAGGCAGAGGGGCTTCCTGATTGGACGGAGCTGTTGCTGATCAGTGGGTCCTGGAGGCTCTGATCGGGCTGAAGTATCGCAGGCTGAAACAAGAGAAAAAACCTGTTAAAATCTAAAATACATCTAATTTTGTGTATGTGTATCTAAAGTTGCAATATGTAACTTTTCTGCTTTACCTGAAGTAAAAATTAAACCTTTTCCACAGATCTTTAAAAAGGGAGTATTTTACTTCTATGGGGTATTTCCTGCTAAAGTTTAACATATGACATCCCACTAATTTTGTATCATGTTTTTTTATATTTATGTAGAACTGTTTGAGCATGGGTCCCACCTGACATTTATTTAATATATACTTCAGGTTCAGACCTAGTTAAGTCCTGGTTTAGTTCTGGTTAAAGCCTAAATTTAATCTGGGTTCAGTCCTGGTTTGGAACTAGTTTAGTCCTGGTTTAGTTCTGGTTAAGGCCTAGTTAAATCTGGGTTAAGTCCTGGTTTAGTCCTGGTTTAGTTGTGGTTTAGTCCTGGTTTAGGTTTAGTTTAGTTTGTCTTTAGACCTAATTAAGGCTTAGTTTAGTCTAGGTTTAGACCCAGTTGAGTCCTGGTTTAGTTCTGGTTAAGGGGTAGTTAGTCTGGGTTTAGTCTGGGTTTAGTCTAGGTTTAGACCCAGTTGAGTCCTGATTTAGTTCTGGTTAAGGGGTAGTTAGTCTGGGTTTAGTCTGGGTTGAGACCCAGTTGAGTCCTGAGTTTAGTCCGGGTTTAGTCCTAGTGAAGTCCTGTGTAGTCCCGGTTGAGATCTAGTTTGGATCTTGGTCAACTCCTGACTTAGTTCTGGTTAAGTCTAGCTCATCTTGACGTAGGCTTGTGGGCGGAGCCTTGTACTGCTAACCATAAGGGGAGTTCGCATAGGGCCTGGGAGAGATCTCTAGATTACTCAAACATGCATGGATGACATTTAAAACCTCTTCAGACATGTTTTTGATGAACAGCGTTATAACAAAGTAGAAAGCTCCATTTCGCATAATACCCCCAATTTAACACAATAGAAAATTAACTAAACATTTACAGGAAAACAGCAGAATGTTCCACAGTATAGCATTAAACTTATCAATTGCCATGGAGACAAGCAGGTAAAGCCACCAAGCCGATACAGGTCAAATCTGTGGAGAGGCGAACCCCAATAAAAACTGACAAAAATGAAACAGGTGAAAGACAGAAGTTTAATGCCGTACTGTGGAACACACCTATGAAGCAATGACATCTCCATGGAGACAAGCAGCTAGCAGGCCTTCAGCAGAAAAGTTACATAGTGTGGCTTTAAGAAAAATAAACTGTGGTATTGTAAATAACGAAATGATCATGTTTAAAGTAGACTTCCTGAGAAACTGTCAGAAAGGCTGTTTTGGTATAAAATTTTGAGATTTATGGAATAACATTTTAATTAATGTGATGTATTTTATAAAAGCACATTTTTCTGACACACAGGGAGGCATCTGACATTGAGATTCAGGAAAAGCTAATTTTTGTGAGTACAAGTATCTAGTTTTGATAATAGTTTTTGTATCTGATTTTTGATTCTTTCGACAGCTCTACTTTGGTTTAAATAATCGTCCGTTTTGTCAGATTTACAAACTGTAGAACATTGTTGTGGCATAAATGTAAAACGAGGAGAGAGACTGCAGCCAGGATTCTGTAGAGATGAGTGTGAGAGGAGGAGATTTATAACGAGAAAAATCTGCTTCAAACGTGACCAGAATCAGAAATGAAACGAATGAGAGACATGCACATGGGCACAGAGACACCTTCTGGACAATGGAGGGACTGCAGGGAGGGATAACATGATGGACAGGTGCAAAAACAGTGAGAAAAAGTGAAAAAAAACAAAAAAAAAAACCTCAAAATAATTTCCGAGGGAGGAGCAGGGGGCTGTATCTGACATCATGACATAATTAAATTTTAGAAGGATACACACGATCAGTCAAACGTTTGCACACACCTCTCATTCTGTGTTTTTTTCATCAAATATATGAAGCAGATATATGGAATTATGCAGCTAAGAGGAAAAAGTGAAATATCTCAACTACCAGCCAATTTTTTCATATTTTATTTCCAGATCCTCAGAGTTTCCTCCCTTTGCCTTGTCGACAGCTCCAAAACCTTGGCCTTGTCTCAGAGTTTCAAGATGAAGTTTTCTGAAACGGTTTTTACTTCAGAGCTGAGCCGCGTCAGGGTCAAGAAATGACAAAAGAGCAAAGCCGTGATCAGAGGCTGAAGGCTCTCGCAGGTATGAGCATCACATCAGAACAGAGGAGAGGTCAGTGAACGTGGTCAAAAGTACAGAAAATCAGACTGATCAGTACTAAAACAGCATCCAAAAACTACTAGTACTACTACTACTACTACTGCACTAGTTCAACATTCAAAACTGCTACTACTACTACTACTGCTACTACTACTGATTACTACCAACAATGCAACTTATACTATAATTTAACTATGGTGGTACCAACATTACTAGCTTATCTACTACTTGTACTACTACTACCACTACCTACTACTACTGCTTCTACTACTACTGCTGTTACTACCTGCTGCTGCTGCTACTACTACTACTACTACTACTACTACTGCTGCTACTACTACTACTACTACTACTACTGCTGCTACTACTACTACTACTACTACTGCTGCTACTACTACTACTACTACTACTACTACTACTGCTGCTGCTACTGCTACTGCTACTACTGCTACTGCTACTACTACTACTACTACTACTACTACTACTACTACTACCACCACCTACTACTACTACTACCACCACCTACTACTACTACTACTACTGCTTCTACTACTGCTACCTACTACTACTGCTTCTACTACTACTTACTCCTACTACTACTACCTACTACTACTGCTTCTACTACTACCTACTATTACTGCTTCTAATACTACTAATACTACCTACTATCACTGCTTCTACTACCTACTACTACTACTGCTTCTGCTGCTACTACTACCACTACCACTACCTACTACTACTACTTCTACTACTGCTACTACTACTACTAATAATAAAAATATCTAACTATGACGTTACTGTATTTACAAAGTTTAGTTTTTTGGCTGAAGTGACAGATTTTTGATCCTGGAGTTCGGCTCAAAGACGTCGAGGACAAACCCAAAACTTTACTGTTTATTAACGCAAAATTATAAAAATCCCTCTGAGAATTCTGTCATTAAAATAGAAGATTAAAAACCACTGAAGCTGCAGAATTCAACTTTAGTTTTTAGTTTACGCAGCGAAAAATCTGTTATAATCCTTTTGTTATCTGACCGAGAGATACGGCAACTACGGAGGGTTTTGTGCTTTTTACAATAAGGACAAAGTGTTATCTGTGTAAAAGACTGAAACTAAACTAACTACTGCACACGGGGAGGGCATCTGACACACGGGGAGGGCATCTGACACACGGGGAGGGCATCTGACACACGGGAGGGCGAGGGCAGGGCATGACACACACAGAAAAGGAAATGAAATGTGAAATGAAGTGTCTGGGGTGATTGAAAGCGACAGAAGCCAATGATAAGTTCAGTACCAGGCTTTGTCAGTGAAGTAGTGCACTAGCTTCTCGACTCCTGCAGGGGGCGCACAGAGACACAGGGACAGCAGTGAAAGAGTTAAGGTCAGACAGATTTTAATTTGACACAAAAGTTTTTTAAAAAGTAAAAAAAATATATATATATGTATTACGCTGTTATTAGATTTGTTAAGAAGCAGGAAAAAAGCAATGGGAAGAATGTAGGAAAAAGTAGTCCTGGTTTAGTCCTGGTTTAGTCCTGATTTAGTCCTGGTTTAGCCCTGGTTAAGTCCTGGTTAAGTCCTGGTTTAGCCCCGATTTAGCCCCGATTTAGCCCCGGTTTAGCCCCGGTTTAGCCCCGGTTTAGCCCCCCGGTTCAGTCCCGGTTCAGTCCCGGTTTAGTCCTGGTTTAGTCCTGGTTTAGTCCTGGTTTAGTCCTGGTTTAGCCCTGGTTTAGCCCTGGTTTAGCCCTGGTTCAGTCCTGGTTCAGTCCTGGTTCAGTCCTGGTTCAGTCCTGGTTCAGTGCTTAGTTTAGCCCGGGTGTAGACTCACGTTTGTGGGCGTACTCCTGGTTTAGTCCTGGTTTAGTTCTTGGTCTAAAGGGGCTGGATCTCTGGTACTGCCAGGGAGGAGAGAGGAAGAGGGGAGGAGGAGGAGCCTGCAGTTTAGACGAAAAGGAGAAACAGAGAGGAGGAAAGTGTAAATGAAGAATTCATAGAAAATGTGAGTGAGGAAACATGAGAGGAAAGAGTTCTGAGAGCGTGTTTTTAGCGTGTTCAGAGCGTTCATATATTTGTGGTTTTTTACTGACACTTTTATCATGTCCAGTGTTCTGTGCTGAGGTTTACAGCTCCTGAGGCTAGTAGTTTAAATGTTCTTTACAAACAGAATCACATTTTCTAATAAAAATGGTGAACTTTAATTAATGTTGTCTGTACACACAAGAAGAAAGAAGGAGCAAAAAGAAGGAGAAAAAAGCAGAGGATGGTTTTGATCCATCGACCTCTGAGTTATGGGCCCAACACGCTTCCATCGGGCGTTGAACCTGGGTCTCCAGCACCGTAGACGGGCGTCTAAACGAGCGTCTAAACGAGCGTCTAAACGAGCGTCTAAACGAGCGATCTGTTCAGCTAAACGTCCTGTTCTGTTGTGGCCTCAGACCATCTGTGGCCCTGTGTTAGACTTGTTATAAGTGTGTTTTAAGTGTTTTAAATCGTACCGTGTTCCACGGCGTCTGTGACCCGGTGCTCTCTGTCTCTTTCTCTCTGGTCTGAGTCTGAACTTCTGTAGTGTCCACGTCCTGACAGTGACACCTGCTGGACACTTCTGCTACTGCACTCTGTGGAGGAAAGGATAAAAAATGTGGAGATATAAACAAACTTAAAACTGTAAAAGTATTTGGCAGTGTTCCCTAAAATGAGTTTTAAAACACAGTCACAGATCATAATGTAACTGTAACTACAGTATTACATGTTGTATCCACTGTTAGCTCTTAAAAATACTTCATATCACCATTTTATATAAAATACCAGTTGTTGTGAGAGTTGAGCGATGGTTCGGTCTCGACTCCTCACTTCCTCTCGGAGCTGAAGCACTTCCTGTAGCAGAACCTCCACCTGAAAAACAAAGAATTATGGGAAATGGAGTTTAAACACATTACTGCACTACACAGAGCCTAGGCACCTCCACGAAACAGCAGAACAGACTGAATCATGGGAGATGGTCCCCTCTAAGCCCAGTGTAAATGTGTAGTCCTGTCGGACTTGTCTCCTAAGTAATAGTCCCGGTTTAATCCTGACCCAGTACTGATCCAGACTAGGTGTAGTCCCAGTCCAGCCCTGGTCTAGTTCTGGTCTAGTCCCGGTCCAGCCCAGTCCCGTCCTGGTCCAGTCAATCCCACTTTAATCTTGACCAAGTACTGGTCCACTTTTGGTTTAGTCCCTGTCTTAGTCTGACCTGGGTCTCTGTCCCGTCTGAGGAGGAGTCTGTCTCTGGACTCAGCGTGTCTGTGGTCAGAGTGTCTTCATCTGCATCGTCCTCCTGAAAAACACAAAACATTTTGATTTTAAATAAATGTATCGTTCTCCTACAACAGGCGCGGGCCAAATCTGGCCCTGATATAGATATATTTGGCCCGCGAGATCATATCAAATATGTATCAGAGCTGTTCCGCCGGTTGCCGTGCCAGTATAGCTCATGCACCACTAATACTATAAATCCCAGAATGCTTTGCAAATGCATTGGCGTCGGCCCTCACCACTTCTGTTGACACTTATTAGCATCTGCTTCCTGTCGCCTCACTCACATTTAATCTACCTTTTCTGAAAAACATGCAGATGTTGTTGAAAATTTTCAATAAATATTTAGTTTGGCCTGCGACTTAGTCCCAGTTTTTAATTTTGGCCTCTGTGAATTTGAGTTTGACCCCTCTGTCCTACAGCATTGACAAGGAAATGTTTTTGTCTGATTTTTGCTTAATGTAAAACTCAAAACTATTCCGTATGTCTGTGTATCTGACCTAAACTGCAGTCACTAGACTACACCTGCAGGGGGAGTTCATGCAAAAACTACTATTTATACAGAGAAGAGTATTAGGAAACAATATATTTATCTAAAGACAGTTTCAACTTGTGAATCATGAGTTAATCTGCCTTTTTACAGATAAATAACAAAATACTACATTTTCAGCGAACCTGCTCCCTCACTCACTCACTGCTCCTTTCTGCTGTTGTCTCATATAATAATAATAATCTAAATAAAAAGATTAGTCGACTAACAGACATTTTGGTCGACTAAGACTTAAATGACAAAATGACTAAAGCTGCAGTTCTCAGTCTGACCTGTAGGAGGAGGAGTTTCTGTAGATATTCCAGTTGAGATCTGACAGCAGAGCAGTCCTCCACCAGCTCTTCCACATCCACACCCAAACCGGGACACTTCAGACTGAAAAACAGAAAACTCGGCTTAAATGACCAATTGTTGTACTGTAAATGTGTGAACGATGACTTGGAGTTGTGTTTTGTTTCATTCACACAAGTTAAACACACAAACCTGCAGATTTACAGAGTTTTTCTTTCAAACTGAAAAAAAAATTGTATTAACCTAAAAGGAGCTGTACCTGATTTTTACCATCTTAAAAACATGAAACAGAATTAGTTCATTTTAAACAGCTTGTAGTGTTCCCAAGTTATTCCTCACTTACGCATTCAGAACATCCTAATTATTCACAGCGATGAGTTTATAAGCCCTTTTCATTTTTCAATGAAGGGTTATAACTGTTCACTTACATTTGAACTTATCACTACTTACACTAAGGGAAGTAAAAATTACCTAATTTTTAAGTGTATTTTTTAAGTGTCCACCATTTTGGATTTGACACTGAATAGTCCGATCCAACACACTTCACATAACATTTAAAGTATTTCTGGGCTTATGGCTCTTATTTGATCCTCAATATTACGTTTTAAGCCGTTTATTGTCTGAGGTTTATTCACAAACACCTTTTCTTTAAGATAGACCCACAGGAAGAAATCTGGACTAGTCCTGTCTCGGGATGACCCGTGTGACTCAAAGTACCACTGCACAATGAGGGTTCGTTCCTCGGTGCTGTATTTGCTCAAATTAATGTCGGAAGAGTCATTCTAAATGCTCTGAAAAAATAAAATTAAAAATATTTAGAAACAAAAGAGTTATGAATTTCTTTCAACTGTATAATCATTGTAAAAAATAAAGACTACTTTGCAGATTTCACCTATTATCAGTTATTTCTAGAACGTGGCCCCCGCGATAAACGAAGGACCACTGTATATCTGTACTGCGACAAAACCAATTCAACTTTATTACATGTCAATTATCGGGTACAGCCCCTTTAACTGAGTAATTAAAGTTACATTACAATGCATTTATGACAACAGCAATAAGTTAAATTGTATAAAACTGTTCTGACCTGCTGAGGCACAGGTCCAAGCTCAGCTCAGAGTCTTTCCTCTTGCTCTGCTGCTCCACACTCACTTTGTCTGTGTGAAACTCGCTGAGGGCAAAAACACATAAATAATTAGCCAAAAGTTCATATTTTAAAGACCATTCACATCTGAGAGAGGCTGAAATCTGAACGTTAAACTAATCAAAGAATCCCAACATGCCTGTGGAGCTCTAAACTACAGGGTTAGCAGCTTTTATACACTGAGCCGTGTCCCAATTCGCCAAATGCACCTTTAGATGTACCTTAGAAGTGCGGGTCGCAAAGTATGGTTTTAAAACTTCCGGTCGAGAGTGGTAGTTCTCAGTGTAGCCGCCATCTTGTCGAAATGGGACAGTCCTACACCACAGACCGCACTTCCACAGCTGTCTTTGCGCGTACGTCACGTACGTTATTTTTACAGAAGAAGAGTCAAGATGTCGTCGTCGCAGCCTTTTATTTCTATTTTTCTTTCTTTAGATTGAATGAAGTAAGGAATTAATATTTCTCTTTGAATTTCAATAGGCAAATATAAGATTCGAGGTGATTTTTTCCCACTTGTAGTTACTACATAACTTTAACAAAGTAAACCTTGTTAAAACGTAATGACATTCACACATTCAGAGTCTATAAACCAGAGACACTGATGAGTTGTACATAAAGTGGGATATTACAGTTCAACGATTCGGTATTTGGGCAGGTTTAATTTGATCCGTGGCTAAACCACTTCAATACCAGTAGAGGGCGCTGTTGTCCTTCTGTGCCATGTGCCAGTTTCATCTTATTTTATTATTGTGAGGATTTTTCTAACAGTGCAGCTACATCAAACTGATATCATGATTTACTAATGTGAAGGTAAATGACACGTGCCACCACACACACACGCACACACACACACACACACACACACACACACACACACACACCACACACACACACGCACACGCACACACACACACACACACAGACACACACACACACACACACACACACACACACACACACACACACACACACACACACAGACACACACACACACACAGACACACACTCACACACACACACAGACACACACACACACACACACACACACACACACACACTCACTCTCTCTCTCTCTCTCTCGGGGGGACTTTATAAAATCTGTCACAGTCACATCTCAGACTCTTCTATCCTTTTCCTGCGAATCCGTTGTTTCATTTTTCTTTTTACCTGTGGATCTCATTAAATCTTCTGACTTTATGTTTCAGACTCTTGTTGCTCTGACTCTTACACCAGAAACAAACTTTATTACATTATTCTTATTATTGCAATATTTTTAATGACAATAATTCATTATTATTATTATTATCATTATTGTCTGTGAATAACTGCACATTCATTTATTCAGTGTAACTTCTTTTGTTTCCTCAAACCAGCCCAGAAGAAAGTTCTGTAAAATAAACCAGAGAGTGTCAGAGCTGCACATGTTTAATCCTCAAACTCACTGTACAGATCTTTATTCAGATTAAACAGTTTCATGTCGCTCTGTTGGACATAAACCAGTACGAACATCTGAACGTGTGTTGCGTAGCGGACGAACATTTTCTTCTATTTTTTTGCGTAGGCGCGGTGCGTCATGGGATATATAAGTGCGTGAAGTCTGCATGGATGGACGCTTTGTTACGTATAATCTCCACGGAAACGTAGGGCACATTTTGCTGTGCGCACTCGTCACACGGGCGTAAGGGTGCGTTGAAATGGGACAGCCCTTGTCGCGCAAATGACGGAAATGACGTAACGCACTTAGACCCACACTGCAAGGGTGATTTTAAGGGCGTAGTGGCGAATTGGGACACGGCCTAAGACCCACTGGAGATGTAATGGCACTGGTGAGCCTGCAGGTGGCACTGTCCTCACCTGTCTGTTGTTCCCCAACACAGCTGCCTCCTCCTCCACTCGGCCATGTGAGACCCGCCATCTGAACAAAGAGGGATTAGAAATGAAACGTTAATTTCTATGTTTTAAGTTAAATCAGACCCTTTAATTGATTATTTTCCAGACGTCATTGCTCTGATGTACTCTCTAATGCCAGACTCTGGAAGTAATAACATCTCCATGGACACTTGCAGGTGGTGTAGCCTCCACCAGAAAGTTACATAAATGTTGGATCACAGTGTGACTCTGAAGAGCTGTATGTTTACAAGTTTCTCCCCGACAAAATCCACAATGTCGATGAAACTTTCTGCACCGACAAATTTTAGAAATGCTTTGGACTTAAGTGTTTGGTGGTTGGTGGGAAACAGTTATGGGAATTTCCAGTGTGATGTCATGATTTCCAACCAGGAAGTAAAATTTGAAACCTAAAAAAAATATAAAATACAATTACGTTAACTGTGTTTTGGTAAAATGAGTAGTGCACCCAGTCTTATGCACTTTTAAGATCATTTTATAACACAGATAGAATGTAATAAATTTGTTGGTGACAGAGCGATCTCTCTTTTATTTTTCTTTATTTGTGCATAAATATGTTTAAAGTATAAATCATATGTACCGCTGGTGAGGGAGTGTTCTTCAGGGAAGTCCACATCCAACATCAGGTCGTCTTCATCCAGGTCACATGACTCCAGGTCATTTAAAACATCCTGACACAAAAAATAAAAAAAAATAATATAAAAATACTAAGGAACAGACTCAGTACTTAATGCTGATTTCAATACCACAACAATAATTTAAAAAACACTCTTTCTTTAGACAATAGAGTGTGATTTTCAATATTAAATGGTAGCACTTTCTTGTACTTCCTACTTTCATTAAATGGTAGTACTTTCTTTTATATTCCCATTTTCCACATTCCCAAATATTTGATTTTCGATGCTTTTGGGAACCCTAATATTGCCTGGTCTGTACTTTTAATAAACTTTCATCATTACAGGATCTGGCTGTAAAACCGGGTCACTGCTGAAGGGTAAACTGGATATTTAAATTTGTGCCAAAATGATTTAATTAAATTCAAAAACATGTCAGGACAAAGTTAATAGTTTAAAAACACATTCCAGAAATTATTGCACAACTATTTTTCCTCAAGCTTTTCTACATGGGGCCAAAATGTCACAGAAACTAAATAAATAACAAGTAGGTCTGGATTAAGTCCTGGATTAAGTCCTGGATTAAGTACTGGTTTATGTCCCGGTTTGGTCCTGGTTAGGTTCAGGTTTGGGCTGCATTTCATTTACCCTCAGAGGTCAGAACTCAGACCTGACACAAAAACCCAAGAGCAGATAAACCACAAAAACTATTATAAATCTACAATGTTGTTAAAAATCATGAGCTGCAGAAAATAAACAGCAGAATGAAATTTTGTTCTTAGTTTGTGTCTGTAATGAGTCATAGAGCTTATTAATTCAAACTTTTATGGCTTAAATCTAATCATATAGCTAAAAAATGTAAAAAAAAATTCCTAGTAGTGCAAAGAAAATGTGCACATGATAAATACTCAAAAAAATTCTTCCATCCAACATATATTGAACGATAAGTCGACTAAGTATCATGACAGGCCAAAATCAGAGTAACGTTTGGTTTCTGTTCTAGTTGTCATATTGGGGAAAAAAAAAATGTTAAATTACAGTTTATGCATAGTAACGACTTAAAACTCGCAATAAAAGTGAGGACATGTTCAAATCTGCCAAAATTAGTTTAAGTTCATGTATAAACCTGAACATTGTTGTTAAAATTGTAAGTCATAAATCATCGTTTGAGTGTAACAGAGCGTTTATAACTGCAGAGGCTCAGAGCGAAGGAGCAGGTCACAGAAGCAGGTCGACAGGAGGAGCAACTAATAATAACACAAGTACGTCAATGTTTTAACTGTTGAATATCAAAGTTTGTCCACACACAGGGGGCGGCCATGTTGGATTTACTGACTCGGGGCCGGCTCAGGGTCCTGGAATGTTGCCCGAGTTTCCAAGTAGGAATTCTGAGTTAGAGTGTTCTAGTGTAAATGTACAACTTGGAACATGGAAAAACTGATCTCTGAGGACAACTGGAACGCAGCTTCAGTCCAGGTTCAGTCCAGGTTCAGTCCAGGTTCAGTCCAGGTTCAGTCCAGGTTTAGACCTGGTTTAGACCTGGTTTAGACCTGTTTTAGTCCTGTTTTAGTCCTGTTTTAGTCCTGTTTTAGTCCTGTTTTAGTCCTGTTTTAGTCCTGTTTTAGTCCTGTTTTAGTCCTGTTTTAGTCCTGTCTTAGTCCTGTTTTAGTCCTGTTTTAGTCCTGTTTTAGTCCTGTTTTAGTCCTGTTTTAGTCCTGTCTTAGTCCTGTTTTAGTCCTGTTTTAGTCCTGTTTTAGTCCTGTTTTAGTCCTGGTTCAGACCTGGCTCAGTCCTGGTCTAGTCCTGGTTTACAAGAACATCTAACAAGCAGACAGAATGGGAGGGCATCTGACACACTTACGATGCTACTGATGTCCGAGTGCAGACTTCCCACATGGAGCGAGTCAGTCCGGTCTTGGCCTGGTTTGGTCTCGGCCTGGTTTGGGTGGAACCCGTTTTGGAGTCCAGAGTTAGTCCGAGCTGAAACCTGGACCGAGGCCTGGACCGGGGGCTGAGCCGGGATCGGGACAGTGCCCCCTAGTGGTTCCACCTCCTCATCCCAGAGAAACGTTCCTCCAGAGCCACAGCTGTCTGAAGGGGAGAGGTCCAGAGACGAACCGCACTGAAGAGAGAAATATTAGGGTCAGAAAATAAGAATTCATAAGGTAAAGGTCTTTATTACACAAAACTGACTCTTATGAACTTTAAGTCATGTTATAATGTTGTTACCTCCTCAAAAACATACCTCGACTTGTGTTTTGTTTCATTCACTGAGAGCATGGTTTTTGTTTTATTATGTTACCCTTAAACTTTGTATTGACTACTGTGTGTCTTAAACAGTGAGGTGAACTTGTAACTTTGTAGGAATGCGACACATGCTTATTTTGAGAAGTCTACACTGGCGCCTGTTTCTGTTTCTTCGGAGACATGATATAGCTCTTCATTTTCAGGTTGACAAGAGGCCTCGTCATACATCTTTACAGTGACAACGAGCATCTTTTTAGGGACACATTCTACCCCAGTATACTGATAACAGTCAAGAGCTATGTAAAACGAGTTAAGTCCTTAAAAGGTCCTGCCTTCTATAGATACTACCTTTCTCTGGCTATAAGTACTGGAAGAACTCCCTTGAATTGTAACGCATGTGCCTGCTGTCTGTAACTTCCTTCATCTGATCAGATAAACTTCTTTCAACTCTCTACCTGGTCTGCAATCTCGTCCTTCATGATTACATTCACGCATGTTTGAGAAACACTTTATTATTAGTCTGTCCACATCTCCAAAGCTCAAAATGCTCTGTTCCTCCTTGTGATGTCATGAAGTGGTATTTTTCAAGTTAACAGCTCTTTTTACCTTTTGTTCAGTAGTGATTGGCAATTTCAGTTGATATAATCCAAATGATTCTAGTGAAGGTGTGTGGAGTTTAAAAACACAGTGAAGCACTTTCTGTATTACCACATGATGACACCCCAAGTGGAACAGAGTGTTTTCAGTTTGCGAGAACTCTAACACACAAATCCTGCATATTTAGATATTTAAACTTGTATGAATGAAACAAAACACAACTCTAGGTTTGTTTGTGATGATGAAACAACATTATAACATAGATCAGAAAGACAATCAGAAGAGTTATGTAGGCCCTTTTACTAAAGAAATATACAATCCTGATTTCCTTAATACAGTTTAAATCCATATTCTAGTCCTGGTTTAGTCCCTGGTTCAGTTCTACTTTATTCCTTGCTTAAACATCCACAGAGTGCGGGTCGGGGTGAACCTGTTGCTACAGTAAAAACGACTTCCTGTGTCGTTTATCTCCAGCCTTCTGTGCATTAAAAGCATTTATCTGAACTACTGCACCACATTTCACTCATAATAACACCACACTTGCCACGCTCTAAAGCAGAAGTGCAATGTTCTGATCTGTTTGTCTGTTTGTAGACAGGAAACAGCTGATGTGAGGTGCCCTATAGTTTTGATGGCTCACAACTTTTAGCTTGTGGTGTGCGGTCAAATCTCATGCAATCCTCTTTGCGTCTGTGGTCTGCGTTTTCTGTGTTTTAAATAATCGTCTAAAGCTGAAGTCTCCTGTGGTGTGTGACGGGTTTATCTCTAATCTCCAGTCTGTCTCCTTCTGTCCCTGTGGCAGACTGAAGGAGTGCCGCAGGTATGTGAACTATGGCCCCTCCTTTTAAACATGACTCATGACGTCTTACATTCTTAGACAATAACTCTGCAAACTGTGATGTCATGAGAAAAGTTTGGATTTTAGGAGCAAACATCCCTGAAATAGACCCAGAGGTTAAGTAACTGACAAAAGGGGCTAAATAAAAATATATATGTATTTGTAGTAAGTATTTTTGATGGTATATGAGCTTCTAACAATAAAACAATTCTGACTGATAAAACCATTAGTAAGTCTTTCTTTGGAATAAATTAATCCAAAAAAATTTGAACATTTTACATCACCTCTGAGGACTCAGACGGGTCATGTTTAAAAAATATCTAAGAAAATTCCTTGATTTATTGTTTCCCATATATAGTAATCTACGAGTAGAGTTGGCCAACTGACTAACTTCTGACTAAAGTTGTCAAAAGTATCACAACCTCGATACTAAGCAGTATGAAAACTTGTATTGAAACTAGATACTCACTTGAGTTAAGAGCTAGAAATGAATAAAATGCATAAACAGAACAAAACAGGACCTTTTCTGAATAGTTTTGGATTTTGTTTTTATGATAATTGTGCCCTTTCCCATTTTATACAACATAAATCATGTGGAAATTTTAGAATGGTGACAACACAACTTCTAATGAGTGAATTATAATTTAGCGCAATTCTGACCTGGCTGTGGTAGTCTGGCTGGCTGGACCGCCTCCTCCGAGACAGTCTCCTCAGGGAGTGGTCTCTGTCTGCTCAAGAGAACAAATATTTATCAGAAAATATAATTAAAATATATCAGCAATGTAGAGGAGCAGAGGAGCAGAGGAGAGGGTCAGAGGAGCAGAAGAGAGGGTCAGAGGAGCAGAGGAGAGTGTCAGAGGAGCAGAGGAGAGGGTCAGAGGAGTAGAGGAGAGGGTCAGAGGAGCAGACAGGATGGTCAGAGGAGCAGAGGAGAGGGTCAGAGGAGCAGAGGAGAGGGTCAGAGGAGCAGAGGAGAGGGTCAGAGGAGAGGGTCAGAGGAGCAGAGGAGAAGGTCAGAGGAGCAGAGAGGGAGTGTCAGAGGAGCAGAGGAGAGTGTCAGAGGAGCAGAGGAGAGGGTCAGAGGAGCAGAAGAGAGGGTCAGAGGAGCAGAGGAGAGTGTCAGAGGAGCAGAGGAGAGTGTCAGAGGAGCAGAGGAGAGGGTCAGAGGAGCAGAGGAGAGGGTCAGAGGAGCAGACAGGATGGTCAGAGGAGCAGAGAAGAGGGTCAGAGGAGCAGAGGAGAAGGTCAGAGGAGCAGAGAAGAGGGTCAGAGGAGCAGACAGGATGGTCAGAGGAGCACAGGAGAAGGTCAGAGGAGCAGAGGAAGGGGTCAGAGGAGCAGAGGAGAGGGTCAGAGGAGCAGACAGGATGGTCAGAGGAGCAGAGGAGAGGGTCAGAGGAGCAGACAGGATGGACAGAGGAGCAGAGGAGATGGTCAGAGGAGCAGAGGAGGGTCAGAGGGGTCAGAGAGGAGACAGGATGGTCAGAGGAGCAGAGGAGAGTGTCAGAGGAGCAGAGGAGAAGGTCAGAGGAGCAGACAGGATGGTCAGAGGAGCAGAGGAGAGGGTCAGAGGAGCAGACAGGATGGTCAGAGGAGCAGAGGAGAGGGTCAGAGGAGCAGAGGAGAGGTCAGAGGAGCAGAGGAGAGGGTCAGAGGAGCAGAGGAGAGGGTCAGAGGAGCAGAGGATGCAGAATAGAGGGGTCAGGGAGTCAGAGGATGCACCTCCTGCGAGTCGGATGTGATTCCAGTCCAGCCCGTCGTCGAGGAAACACAGCTCCGTCGCCGTAGAGACTCCGTTGACAACCATCCTCTCCTCGTCGTCGTGGAAACGGGACCGGTCCAGACCCGAGTCCTCGTCGTCGTTCTGAGCGCAGGAGGTCAGCAGCATCCCCACACCCCCGTTACCTACAACAAGAACGATGTAAGAAAAATGTGATCATCTTTAAAGCACATGTGTTTATGTCTGATCCATCGTTACAATCAATGACACACATGGATCTTTATGTTATAGTTTGGACATTTTAAATCACAATATTGATTTAAAACAACTTAATAAAAGAAAAAAAAAACTAGACCGATGACTTGAGTGGGCGTGGACGGGTGGAGGTGAAAACGAGGGTGGGTCTGTGCTATGACGTCTTGAATACAGGAGAATAAAGATTACTCAGACTGATTTCCAGTTACCCTCCCTTCATTATTTGCAGTTAAACAGCCCATTGCTCATCTCTGCACATTTATAATTTTGTTTTTTAACTTGTGCCTACGGTGGCCCTGAGGGTTCACAACAACAATGAAATGAAAAGCTAAACAAATTTACTGGAACAAAATAATCACAGCATGAATAAATTTGTGAAAACCTAAATCAAATACTGTTAAAGTGTGACAGGATATTAGCATGAATAAAACTAAGCAGTAAGGCCAAAGGAGGTGAGATACATTTAGAAACATCTCAACTTCAAACTCATCAAAGAACATGTTTGGAGTGGTCTAAACTACAGGGAAACAGCTGGAAGTACAGAAGGATGAAAGAAAGGACAAAAGAGAGAAAGGACGGAATGATGGAAGGACGAAAGGACAAATGAAAGGACGAAAGAAAGGACGGAAAGGACAAAAAGTAAGGACGATAGAAAGCAGGAGTGAAAGGACAAAAGAACGAAAGGAAGGACGAAAGGAAGTGCAAAGAGCGAAAGGAGGAGCGAAAGGACGAAAGACAGAATGAAAAAGGATGGACAAAAGGAAGGACAAAGGACAAAGGACGAAAGAATGAAAGGACGGACGAAAAGAAGGACAAAGAACGAAAGGAAGGACGAAAGGACAAAAAAAAGGACGAAAGACAGAACGAAAGGACAGACGAAAGGCAAGGCAAAAGGACGAAAGAAAGGATGGATGAATGGAAGGATGAAGAAGGAAAGGAAGAAATAAAGGACAAAAGAAAGAAAGGATGAAAGAAAGAAAGGACGAAAGGAAGGCCATAAGAAAGGACGAAATGGATGGATGGATGGACACAGGGAGGACACACAGGGAGGGCCTCTGACACACATGTATTTTTTGGTGCGTACTGACCCAGGTTGTCAAAGTCGTCCATGTACTCCTGGCTGGCGTCATGATGATCCAGAGACGAGGTGGAGGACAGGGACATGTCCTCCAGAGTCTCTCCCAGCAACGACACCTCATTCTGGGATCCACGCTCCGACGAGGGGCCCCTGGAGTCTGGAGCCTCCGGAGAACTGCCTGCAGCCAGGACGGTAAAAAGTCAATGCTTACAAAATTTAAAGATAAAAATACTGCTGCAAACCTGCTTTGGTCCTTTTTTAGTCCAACATTAGTCCTGGTTTAGTCCCAGGTTAGTTTTGTTTAAGTTTTTGGTTTAGGCCATAATTTGGCCATAGTTTTTTTTTGGTAGCTTTGTTGTAGTCCTGGATAAGCCTAGTCCTCCTTGGATAGTTTTTTTCTCCATTTTAGTCCATGGCCTAGTCCTACTTTAGTCTCCATTTGAGTCCATGGTTAGTCCAGTTTTAGTACTGGTTTAGGTTTAAGCCTTCATTCAGTCCTAGTTTAGTCATGGTTTAGTTTAAGTCCTGGTTCTAGTCCCTTGTGGTTCTAGTCCCTTGTGGTTCAGTCCCTCGCGGTTCAGTCCCTGGTTCAGTCCCTGGTTCAGTCCCTGGTTCAGTCCCTGGTTCAGTCTTGGTTCAGTCTTGGTTCAGTCTTGGTTCAGTCTTGGTTCAGTCTTGGTTCAGTCCCTGGCGGCTCAGTCCCTGGTTCAGTCTTGGTTCAGTCCTGGTTCAGTCTTGGTTCAGTCCGGGTTCAGATCTTGGTTTAGATCCTGGTTTAGATCCTGGTTTAGATCCTGGTTTAGATCCTGGTTTACCTGGATCTGATGGCGTCTCCACAGAATTCCTCCTCTGATTCCTTTTTGGTTCGTTCTTCACTCGGATCGGTCCTGCCTCTTTGAAAATCCCCGCTCTTATTTTGAAAGTACCTCCTCCATTTTGTCTCGGCACCAGTGGTTTCTTTACCATCGCCGTGGGCAGCATGGACGGCGTTGCACTTCCCGTTTTCCTCTCCGCCCTGTTTGTTGAATAGGCTCTGCTTTTCCCTACCGGAGTCGTACCGGTGGGAGATGGCTGTCTCTGCACCTGCGTTAAACTTCTCGATCTTATCTTATCGCTTGTTGTTAGGTTACCGTTTTGCCCCGCTCCAATGCTGTCACTGGAATGGGACCTTCCTGCGACCTGTTTCTTAACCTCAAGCGGTGATGCGCTTCGGGATTTGGGCAAACTGCTTCCATTTTGCTTTTTTGCCAAACAATTCAGCATTGATTTCTGCATAACTTTTGCGTTTCCTGATTTGGGAATAGCTTTTGGGGTTGAAACTGCATTAGGATTCAAAACTCGAGTCTTTCCAGTGAAATTATTCGGAGATTTCTTACAGTTAGCGTTCTTCCCTGACTTGTATTCGAAGTCGGCAGTCGCGTCTTCCACGTTTTCTTTTCGCCATTTTGCGGTGAAGTTGGTCGGCGTTCGTATGAAACCGTTCTGTTTACCGTTACCGTTGATCAAACTGGTTTTAACTCCTGAAGTTGTTACCGAATGGTGATAGAATCCATTGCTAAGGCGGCTTGTCGTGGAGCTAACAGAATGTCCATTGTTTACAGAGGCAGCTTGACCCATGTCGGCGTTAGCATTAGCATTAGCAGCAGCAGCAGCAGATGTATTATTGGACGAGTTTTTGGGAGTTAGCGCCGGTTTCGTTAGCCGTGTCGGGGATGCGGTGAACTTCGGCAGCCTAGACACCGGTGCGGTCGTCATGACGGCGGTTGGCATGACGGCGGTTGGCATGGCGGCGGGAGGCGGGGCAGACATCAGGCCCCGCCCTCCTCAACATGGAGGCCGCGATGGAGAGAATCTACAGAAAAAAAAGAGAACAAAGGATGAGTGCTATGGGTATTACACAAAATATTACTTTAGAAATGTGATCAGGAAATAGTGTCACATGGGCCCTTTAAGATTAAACCTGATGTTAGAGTTGTGTTTTGTTTCATTCATACATGTTTAACACACAAACTCCTGTATATTTAGGCTGTTTTTGTTGGTCTGTTCCACCTCGTGATGTCATGTCGTAATACAGGAAGTGCTCCACTGTGTTTTTAAACTCCACACACCTTCACTAGAATCATTTGGATAATTTCAGCCCTGGACTTGCCAAACCCTACTTAACTAAATTTAAAAACAAGGTGTTAACTTGAAAACTACCACTTCATGACATCACAAGGTGTAACTGAGCGTTTTGAGCTTTGGAGATGTAGACAGACTAATAATAAAGAGTTATTCAAACATGTGTGAATGAAACAAAACAGCATTATAACATGGCTTAAAGCTCACAAAGGTCCATTTTGTGCAATATCTGACCTTTAATGTAGTTTTGTGTTCCTGATTATACATTTATCCAATACAGTTTTATTGTATTGACATTTTCATCTCAGAGAAAGACCTACAGGCTTTGAGTTGTCTGCTTAATGGTTAGAATTTCAAATAAACATTAACTGAATTATAGACTTTTATCTTATATTTTACAAATGCTGTTAATATGGTGACTTTTGGAGTGGTTATGGTTATTATTATTAACAGGTTGTTACAAGTGTCTGTAAAGCGACAGGAGAGAGTCAGAGCTGACAAGTGAGTACGACACCTGTCTGTGACACAAAACAAACACAAGGTCTGAATGAAACAACCACTCCCTCAGCAAACATATAACCCACAGGGCTCATTCTCTCAGACTGGACCGCACAACAATACAATACAATACAATACAGTTTAGTCCTCTTTTAGTCCTCTTTTAGTCCTCCTTTAGTCCTCCTTTAGTCCTCCTTTAGTCCTCTTTAGTCCTCTTTTAGTCCTCCTTTAGTCCTCTTTTCCCTTTTTAGTCCTCCTTTAGTCCTCCTTTAGTCCTCCTTTAGTCCTCCTTTAGTCCTCCTTTAGTCCTCCTTTAGTCCTCTTTTAGTCCTCTTTTAGTCCTCTTTTAGTCCTCTTTTAGTCCTCTTTTAGTCCTCTTTTAGTCCTCTTTTAGTCCTCTTTTAGTCCTCTTTTAGTCCTCCTTTAGTCCTCCTTTAGTCCTCCTTTAGTCCTCCTTTAGTCCTCCTTTAGTCCTCCTTTAGTCCTCTTTTAGTCCTCTTTTAGTCCTCCTCCTTAAATTCAGTCCTAGTTTAATCCAGATTTAATTGTAGTTTAGTTCCGGGTTTAGCCCCAGGTTTAGTCCCGGTTTAGTCCCGGTTTAGTCCCGGTTTAGTCCCGGTTTAGTCCCGGTTTAGTCCCGGTTTAGTCCCGGTCCAGTCGCGGTTCAGTGTCGCTCCAGGCCCGGTGCAGTCCTGGTCTAGTCCTGGTCCAGTCCTGGTCTAGTCCCGCTCCAGGCCCGGTCAAGTCCTGGTTTAGTCCTTATGTACTTGTTCTATTCTCAGACTCTTAAATGAACCTTTCCCTTCACAAACGTCTGAACCTTTCACTCAAACTGCAGCAGACAAAAGTTTATGAGGGAATAAAAACACAGGCGCAGACTTTACTTTTCCTCCTCTTGTTTAAACGTTTACATTAGAGAGAGAGAGGGCAAAACCACTCCCAAACCACACCCGTCTGCACCTGTCTGTCTGCACCTGTCAAACCAGCAAACATTAAAGGTTTTGCCCAAGGACACAACAGCAGTAATAACAGTTGCATGATGTTTGCTTTTCATTGTAGGATCCTGGCTCAGATCTAGAGAAGGATCCTGAAACTGAACTTCTCTAATAGAGTTCAGCTGGGCATGATTGACAGGTGGATCAGCCAATCAGGGACATGCACGGTCCTTCCAGATCAAAACAAATATGTTTGGTTACAAGGGGGAAAAAAAGTACAAAAATATCACAGAGGATTAAAAACCAGGTCGGATTTCTGTAGAATCAATGAGTAAAGCACAAAATTCTGTTAATCTGAGGGGGAGAACTGTTTGAAGTTTGTAAAAGTCTGACCAATGAGCTTCTTCGTTTCACATGCGTCACTGAAATAAAGAAATCTGATTGGACGATCATGTTTGGTTCTGGGAGTGGGGACCCGTGATATTCCTCTGTACAAAACAGACAGAGATCATGTGTATTTGAACTATTGTGTTCTCATGTGCTTCTCTGAAAAGGCTAAAACATCTGAGAAAATCTGGTACAATTATTTTTGCTTTGCCTAATTTTCCCCAACCTTAAATTTGATTCCAAACACTGATAAACACGTTGTTATTAAACTTTCAATTTCCCTGAAGCTTGTAAGAAAAAGCTTATCTCTTTCTTACATAAAATCAGATAATGTTTGGTATAACTATTTTTACAGTTTGTTTCTCTTTGCCTTTGATAAACACACTGGGCGCTGGTGGTGTTGTAATGTTCTGAGTGAAATGTCCCTCAAGGGCCGCCGTACCTCGTCACACGCCGCTTTTATCAGACAAGCGAAAATAAACGGTTCATTTGTTCAAACAGGAGGACAAACTTGTGATTCTGGTGTGGAAGAATCATCTGGGCGAGCCCGAGGAAAGCTTATGTAACTAAAAAAGAGAAATGATCGTAACTGAGGAGAGAGAAATAGGACTTACTTAGTACTGGTTTAGTCCTGGTTTAGTCCTGGTTTAGTCCTGGTTTAGTCCTGGTTTAGTCCTACTTAGTCCTACTTAGTCCTACTTAGTCCTACTTAGTCCTACTTAGTCCTACTTAGTCCTACTTAGTCTTGGTTTCGTCCAGGATCAGTGCAGGGTCAGTCCAGGGTCAGTCCAGGGTCACTCTTGGTTTAGTCCTGGTTTAGTCCTGGTTTAGTCCTGGTTTAGTCAATGACAAGTTCAGCCAATTATTATTAGAGTTTGGGAAACATAGCACGCTCCAAGATTTTAAAGTTTAACAAACAGAAATATAAGGTGCCATGTTAAACAACAAGAGTTAGATTTGATTTAGATCTGCAAGAAGTCCCGGTTTAGTCCCGGTTTGGTCCTGGTTTAGTCCTGGTTTAGTCCTGGTTTAGTCCTGGTTTAGTCCTTCTTTAGTCCTTCTTTAGTCCCGGTTTAGTCCCGGTTTAGTCCCGGTTTAGTCCCGGTTTAGTCCCGGTTTAGTCCCGGTTTGCATCAAATTTACACCTGGTTTAGTGTAGTCCAGTTTTTTATAAAGTTCAGACCTGGTTTAGTCTTGGTCTGGAAAAGCTGCTCACTCTAAACTTGCTGAATTCAAACAAATGAGTAAATTAAAGTTGACTGCTAAACAACCCTCTGCGGTGTAAATACCTCTGGATTCTTTTGGGTCTGAACATGAAACCGGACTGTCCTGTGTACTTGTTAAATGTCCAGTGTCTCATGTCTCTGCCTCTGGTCAGATTCTGTTTGTGTCTCTGACCCTGAAGTCTCAGCTCAGCTCAAAGCTCCAAACATCAATAATTGAAAGATTCGCCTTAAAACGCTGAGCTAGTGTGTCTGCAGATAAAAGTGCAAACAAGGCCTGGTTTGGACCTGTGGAGACCGTGTGGAGACCGGGTTTGGACAGGGTTTGGACAGGGTTGAGACCGGGTTTGGGCAGGGTTTGGGCCGGGTTTGGACAGAGTTTGGACAGAGTTTGGACAGAGTTTGGACAGAGTTTGGACAGAGTTTGGACAAAGTTTGGACAGAGTTTGGACAAAGTTTGGACAAAGTTTGGGCACAGTTTTGGCAGAGTTTGAACAGGATCTGGACAGGGTCTGGACAGGGTCTGGACAGGGTCTGGACAGGGTCTGGAAAGGGTCTGGACAGCCCTGGTTCAGCCCTGGTTCAGCACTGGTTCAGCACTGGTTCAGCCCTGGTTCAGACTAGACCTGTAACGGCAACGCATTTTGAAGCACAATATATCGCTACAAAGATATACCACGATAAACGATAATACTGAAAATACTTTGTGCCACTGGTACAAAAACAATAAAGCGAGATAATCCCAGTTAAAATTCTTTAAACAGATAGAATCATTAAGAGGCCTGAGCTGTAACAAATAAATGACAGAATGAAACAATAATTAGACATAGAAGTGACTTTTTCAACCCTCTATGGCTAAAATTATAGCGTATTACAACAAAAAACTCCCCAATTTTGCAAGGAAATAAGTCAATATGGTAATTACTGTGACAGATCTAGTTCAGACCTGTTTCAGACCTGGTTCATTCCTGGTTCAGTCCTGGTTTAGTCCTGGTTTAGTACTGGTTTAGTCCTGGTTTAGTCCTGGTTTAGTCCTGGTTCAGTCCTGGTTCAGTCCTGGTTCAGTCCTGGTTTATTCCTGGTTCAGAAATGGTTCGGACCTGGTACTAAAACAAATATCAGCCAGATTTAAATATACAGTTGAATAGTCCTGAGCAAACTGTCGTAGTTCAGTCCCGGTTTAGTCCTGGTTCAGACCTGGTTCAGACCTGGTTTAGTCCTGGTTCAGACCTAGTTCAGTCCTGGTTCAGACCTAGTTCAGTCCTGGTTCAGTCCTGGTTTAGTCCTGGTTTAGTCCTGGTTCAGACCTGGTTCAGTCCTGGTTCAGACCTAGTTCAGTCCTGGTTCAGTCCTGGTTTAGACCTGGTTTAGACCTGGTTTAGACCTGGTTCAGACCTAGTTCAGTCCTGGTTCAGTCCTGGTTTAGTCCTGGTTCAGTCCTGGTTCAGTCCTGGTTCAGTCCTGGTTCAGTCCTGGTTTAGACCTGGTTCAGTCCTGGTTTAGTCCTGGTTTAGTCCTGGTTCAGTGATTCTAAAGAGCAGGTCAATCATGTAAAGACTCTTGTCTTACCATTGTGTCATGAGATCAGAGCAGTTGAAATCTCCTTAAACTGTAGTACTAATAGTATTTAAGAGCAGTTAAAATGAAGTATTGTAGTACAGTACAGAGTAGTCCTGTAGTCGACAGAGAGAATCCTGTGATGTGTTCCCTGTTCCCTGCATTTATAATTCTCTCTCAGGCTAAACCTCAGATTTAACCCTTCAGTCCCTGCTCCGCTCCTCCTGTTTTCACTGTTACAAGTCTCAAGTATGAATTTATAGTGTATTTTATTTAAGCAGGAAAGTCCCTTTAATATTCAGATTTTCCAAGGCCGTCTCATGAGAGTCATCAACAGACAAATCCACAAACAAAATAAACCAGAGAGTTATGAAAAGTGAGGAGCACAACGATAAACAGTGACCAGCATTTTCAGGTCTTAGGGTCAAAATGTATCATAAGATTTCAAATGTGTTTAACTAGAACTAGTCCTGGTTTAGTCTAGTTCTAGTCCTGGTCTAGTCCTGGTTTAGCCCTGGTTTAGCCCTGGTTTAGCCCTGGTTTGCACCGACCTGATACTGGTATTGGATATCAGTTTCCAAATATCGGTTCTGTCGATATACTAGTTGGACATACAAATTTATGTAATAAGACTGGTCATATTTGGCCCAGAAAGCCTCATGTTTGAACTTTTATTTACACAAAGCTCTGTATTTACATGAGATAAATAACATCTACATAACACATATGGATCGGTTTTGTTTTATTAAAGCAAATTGCTTTCATAGAGCAAATCAAAACTGCTACTGGAACTGAAAAAACTAGACAAGTGAATCCGTAGTTTATCCCTGGTCCAGCCCTGGTCCAGCCCTGGTCCAGCCCTGGTCCAGTCCTGGTCCAGTCCTGGTCCAGCCCTGGTCCAGCCCTGGTCCAGCCCTGGTCCAGCCCTGGTCCAGCCCTGGTCCAGCCCTGGTCCAGTCCTGGTCCGGCCCTGGTCCAGCCCTGGTCTACTTCTGGTTTAGCCTGTTGTAGGTCATGCTCTACATTTGAGTCCAGTGAAGTGGAAACAGCCTGCGGCCTCAGTCCGTTGCTTCTGTCTGAGCCTTTTTATTGTCTCAGTATTAGCACACACATATAAATAACCACACAGAACTTGGAAATAAATATCTTAACTAATAAATATTTTTGAGTGATTTTAATCCCATCAAGGAGCATTCACATCTGAGAGAGACTGAAATCTGAACTTTCAACTCATCCAAGAATCCCATGCATTTCAGAGCATGTTTGTAGAGGTCTAAACTATAGAATTAGCAGCTTTTACACAAAATAAGACCCCATGGAGACACAGAGAGGGCATCTGACACACAGGGAGGGCATCTGACACACAGGGAGGGCATCTGACACACAGGAAGGGCATCTGACACACAGGGAGGGCATCTGACACACAGGGAGGGCATCTGACACACAGGGAGGGCATCTGACACACAGGGAGGGCATACAGCACAAAAAGTTAGGGACACAATGATAAAGAGTGACGGGTCAATGGCATTTCCAGGTCTCGGGGTCAAAATGTATCAAAAATGTTCAAATGCATTAACTAGAACAAAATACCAACATAAAGGATTCAGATGGTGGCAGTGGAATCTTGTCCTGATTTTGGATTTTTTAAAAAAATGTTTTAATTTTCTTGATTTGTAAAAGGGACAGCACATATTAATGAAGATTTTAAAATGTTAATATGAAAAGATTAGAACCAACATGACTAATTTCTTCAGTCTAGCCCTGGTCTAGCCCTGGTCTAGCCCTGGTTTAGCCCTGGTTTAGCCCTGGTTTTAGCCCTGGTTTAGCCCTGGTTTAGTCCTGGTTTAGTCCTGGTTTTAGCCCTGGTTTAGCCCTGGTTTAGCCCTTGGTTTAGCCCTGGTTTAGCCCTGGTTTTAGCCCTGGTTTAGCCCTGGTTTTAGCCCTGGTTTAGCCCTGGTTTAGCCCTCGTTTAGCCCTCATTTAGCCCTGAAGGAACAGAGAACTTTGTGCCCGTATTTCTTTCATGTGGGCCCTGTAATTACAGAGATATGAAACACAAACCTGCCCTGCCCTTCAGCTCTGGTTAAACTCTGGACAGTTTAAAATGTGATGTCACGTGAACCGCTCTATAACCCTAAGAATTATTGCTAAGTTCTAATCAGAGTTATTGATAAGTTTGCTGTTATCTGGGGGAGGTTATATAACTGGGACACGTGCGAGGTGACTCAGAATACAAAGGTCAAAGTCGAAGGACAGAGTTTAGGATCGACGAAAGATTTGAACAGGCACATTTAATAAGCACAGGCACAGGATTTAAACTAACGATTATTTCAGTAGTCGACAAGTCAAACGATAATTTCTATTGTACAATGAGACTTTTGAAATACATTTTGAACAGAGATATCCGTCTGGTCCCCACTCCCTCTGCCGCGTCTCGAGCCAGAACAAAACACGATCGTCCAATCAGATTTGTTTATTTCAGTGACACAAGGAGCTCATTGGTCACACGTCATTTATAACCAAAATGACATTTCTCTCACATCAGATTAACAGTTTAGTGCTTCGCTCGCTGATTCTGCAGAGATCCACCATGTTTTTCAGTCCCCTGTGATTTTTTTTCCTCTTTCCCATGGGCGATGCCGATACCGATTGTTTAAAATCCAGAGAAACCGCTGGCCAATAAACTCTGCCGATATATTTGGACTGATTATGTAAGGCCGATTTAGATTAAAATTATATACTTAATACTTTTTGTGCAATACTATCTTTGGAGTAAAGTTTTCAGATGAAGCTGTATAGACATTTTTAGTTTGTGAGCACCGACCAAATATCGGCCTCTGACGGAGATTTAAGGCCAATAACAGATACGATAAAAAAAAAAAAAAAAGTGTCTTTGTCTATCTATATCACAAAGTATTGAACGTGTGTGTGCTCTGGATCCCAGGCCAGGTTGATATATGGAGACGGAAGACTTTTAGAAAGAGGAAATTTACATATAAAGAGAATTACTGATGGAAAAAAAAGTTACAATGCCACTGTCTTTATTTGTTCCTATGTTTTAGAGTCTGTAGAGTGCATTACGATTATTAAAATGCAAGATTTTTTTATACTCACGATTAGTAGATTAACCATTTCAGACCTACACAATTAGTTTCAATACTGATCATCTACAATTGAAACCTGAAGTTTACACACACTATATAAAAGACCCATTTGTGCCCAAGCTTTAAAAATGTAAGTCTTTGTCCCTGTGTGTATTTACAAACTGTAATCTGTCTTTTTTCTGTTTCTTCTGGAGTAATGTCTTCTTCCTGCAGAGTGGTATTTCAGTCCATCTTGGTACAATACTTGTTTCACTGTGGATAATGACACACTCTTCCAGCTTCAGCAGCATCTTTACAAAGGTGTTTTGCTTCTGTTCTTGGGTTGATCTGCACATTTCAGATCAAAGCACGTTCATCTCTGTGACACAGAACCCGTCTCCTTCCTGAGCGGTGTGATGCTGGACATTTCTCATGGTCTTTATACTTGTGTATAATTGTTTGAACAGATGAACGTGGCACCTTCAGCATCTGGAAGTTACACCCAAGGATGAATCAGACTTGTGCAAGTCCACAGTTCTCTTCCCGATTTCTTTTGACTTTCCCACAAAGAAGCAGTGTGTTTCAGGTGTGTCTTTAGATACTTCCACAGGTGTGTCTATAATTAACTCAGATGTTGTCAGTAAACCAATAAACTAAATCAGAAGCTTCAGACATGACATCATCATTGTCTGGGTTTTCCCAAATTGTTTAGTCATAATAATCTTACTGTAAGAAAACTTCTGACGTTTAAGAAAGTAGTGAAAAAATTGTCTTAAAAATCCTTGTGCCATTATTCTGCCGTTTAGAAAATATAATTAATTTTGATAATCCTAATTCACTGAAAACAGGAAAGGTTTAGTCTGATTTCATGTCAGACATTGAGAAGAAAAAGTGTATGTGTTTTTTTTAATATAGTGTATGTAAACTTCTGGTTTCAACTGCAGAACAAAAACATAAAAAGGCTGTGAAACATGTGGATTAAGGACAAACACTTCCTCTGGACTCCCTGGAATCCTTCAGATTATATAACTTGAGTTTCATGTGTGCTGTCTGTTAACTTTCTGTAAATACAATATTTGCCCTGTAGTTACACAGGCACTTCTCTGTATTTTTTATTGTATGACTGAAAGCACTGCATTATGGGAAAAATAACAGCTGACATGGACAAAGTGATTCTGTTTGGAGAAAGGAGCCCATGAAGAGCCCGACACGTCTGTGGAGAGTAAAACTAAATCTCACTTTTATATCTTTAACATTCATCAACATTATGAGCACACGGTTATTCTTTCAATTATGAATTTAAATGTCTGATTTCAAGGTCTAAGCTTTTCCAAAGAGCTCATCTTTTATGGGCTTAGATGCATATAACGTGATATTTCTGGATTTTTGTGTTTAATTTTACAGTCCATTCACTTTGAGTTGAACCTGCACAAAAAGGTTTACAGACACACTTTGGACAGTAAAGATATGATCTGATGAAAGACCAGGATGATGGGACAAAAAGGGTTTTCTTTTGTCACGATCGCTCACACCTACAAAGAGAGAGCACTTTCTCCTCTGAACGCTTCCTCTGTCATATGAGTAATTTATGCACAAAGCCTCAGGGATAGAAAATATTTAAAATGACAAAACACTAAAGTGAATCCAGTTTAACCAGAATCTAACAGCCAAAGAGTTCAACAGGGCAGAGGAGCAGGGGAGAGGGTCAGAAGACACAGAGGAGAGGGTCAGAGGAGCAGAGGAGAATGGTGACAAGAGGAGAGGGTCAGAAGATGCAGAGGAGAGGGTCAGAAGACACAGAGGAGAGGGTCAGAGGAGCAGAGGAGAGGGTCAGGGGAGCTTAGGAGAATGGTGACAAGAGGAGAGGGTCAGAAGATGCAGAGGAGAGGGTCAGAGGAGCAGAGGAGAGGGTCAGAAGACACAGAGGAGCAGAAGATAAAGAGGAGAGGGTCAGAAGATACAGAGGAGCAGAGGAGAGGGTCAGAAAATACAGAGGAGAGGGTCAGAGGAGCAGAGGAGCTTAGGAGAAGGGTGACAAGATAAAGAGGAGAGGGTCAGAAGATGCAGAGAAGAGGGTTAGAGGAGTAGAGGAGAGAAGGTCAGAGGAGCAGAGGATAGGGTCAAAGGAGTAGAGGATGAAGAGGAGAGGAGTAGATGATGCAGAGGAGAAAGTCAGAAGAAAAAAACATTCTTTGTCCTAGCCTTTTTATACAGTTCCTTTGTCATCAGTGAATGGCCTGCTCCCTGAGGCCCATAGACTTGAATGGAAAGACAGAACAATGTGAGGTGAATGGTGCGGTCTAACGTCTGAAAGTTTAATGCATTTCCCAGAACAGCGAGTTTAAAATACACGATTCTCTCTGTGGGAGTTTAGACTTCACACAGACAACCTTGGGCGGTTTAACTTTATGCAAAACATAAAAAGAGCCATGTTTGTTCTGGTTTTATGAGACGATATGGAAACGATATGGAAATGTCTCTTACTAAAGACTTTCAAAGGTCTCATTTAGAAACATACAAAATAAAAGGTTGAACATCTGTGGTTGGCAGCATTTGTTATCAAAATAGTTCTACATTTAGGAACAGGTAAAAGGAGCTGTTAACTTGAAAACTACCACTTCATGACATCACAAGGTGGAACAGAGCATTTTGAAGTTTGGAGATGTAGACAGACTAATAAGTGTTACTCAAACATGTGTGAATGAAACAAAAACGCAATTTCAGGTATGAATTTGAGGAGGTAACAGCGTTATGACATGAGTTAAAGCTCACAAGAGTCCTGTGGGCGTGGCAGGGGGCGTGTCTCTGTGTTTCAAATGTAAATGAGTTAAATATTTGATCTGCTTTGTTTCACACACAACAGTCCCGCTAACACAGAAGAGTCTGAGGTTCGTAAACATAGAGAAGAATAAATATAATGGGGGTGGAAGGATGTTTAGACCCGTCTCCCCACAGCCAGAAGGTTAATGGTTTGATTTCCTGTGTGGAGTTTACAAATACAATAATTCAAGAGGGGGGAATTTCACTTCTATGGGGTATTAATTGCTAACAGATAACATATTTAGATCACCAGGTGTCCTTTTTAACGATATATTCATCCAAAACACTGTATTACCATGTTTTATAAGTCTCACTTTTATTACTGATGCTCTGAGTTCCCCCTCCTTTTGCTCACTCCCCCTTCAGAGCGCTATCACAACACAATCAGCTGCATCCTGCTAAAGAAACTACTGCACAGCACATCGGGTTTGTGAAGTGGCTGTGTACAGGGCCCAGGAGAGATCGATAAAATACTCAAACATGCATGGACCTCTTCAGGCATGTTTTTGATGAAGGAACAACATTATAACCTGGTAGAAAGTTTAAATAAATGAATTTTCCTGGGTACTCCTGACCAAGATTCTGGCTCAGACCTGCTCCACTTCTTCTGACGTGATAAACAGATGCAAAGGGCAATTTTAACGCACAACTTCTGCAACAAAACAGGAGATTACAGGAGCAAATAGTTAGAACATCCAAGTTATATATTTTTTGCAAAGCCATTTTTTACAAACTCGTATTAAACTCATATGTCACGTTCATTCCTTTGTCAGGGCTCATACTCTCCTCATTTGTTTAGTGTAAAATCAACAGGAAATGTCTGACCATCTCTGTTTCCTGGACTCTGATTGGTCCAGGACTCTGAGTGAAGCAGTCTGTATTCACTAACCACAGAGCAAACACATTTTTATGACGAGACTGAATCCAACTGTTCTCGAACCGTGATCGAATCCCATAACGTTTTGCCAGACGGCTCTACAGCTCCCACAATGCTTAGTGCAATCTGGCTTTTAAACTACAGCCAAACCAAAACCGTCCAGTTTTAACACGATTAAAAAGAGTTCATCCCCAGATTTAACAGTGTAGACTCTATGGCTGGAGTCTTTCGCTGCAGTGAGCTCCAAACGAGAGCTAAACCAGGGCTAAACCAGGGCTAAACCAGAGCTAAACCAGGACTAAACCAGAGCTAAACCAGGGCTAAACCAGGGCTAAACCAGGACTAAACCAGGAGTAAACCAGGACTAAACCAGGACTAAACCAGGGCTAAGCCAGGGCTAAGCCAGGGCTAAATCACAACTAAACCAAGGGCTAAACCAGGACTAAATCACGACTAAACTAGGGCTAAGCCAGGGCTAAACCATGGCTAAATCAGGACTAAACTAGAAGTAAGCCGGGACTAAATCAGAACTAAAGTAGGACTAAATCAGGGCTAAACCAGGGCAAACCAGTGCTAAACCAGGGCTAAGCCAGGAGTGAAGGCAGGACTAAACTAGAGCTAAACCAGGGCTAAACCAGGACTTAACTAGGGCTAAGCCAGGACTAAACTTGGCCTAAGCCAGGGCTAAACCAGGACTGAACCAAGACAAAACCAATACTAAACCAGGGACAGAACGAGGGACTAAACCAGGACTAAACCAGGTCTAAACTAGCACTAAATAAGGACTGAACAAGGTCCCACCTCAGACTAAACCAGGACTGACGCAGATTTGTTTTCCCATCATTGCTACTGCTACTCATTATATGTGACTGATGACACAGGTCCCCTTCTGGTTGAATGACAAAAAAATATTCAAACTTACAAACTTAAACTAAGCCAAGACTTCTTTAATTACAATAAACTACCCATGACTGTTTTTTATTTATAAATGCGTGGCTTTAAGTCCAGTTTATAGTGTCACAGTTTCTGACCTGCTGGTGTTCTGTGTTGAGCCTGAGCAGTTTGAGGAGCTCTGGAGTCTTGTGCAGTGAGGAGTGTTTCCCTGGAGACAAAGTCCTATTCAGACTCTACACAGGGCCTGCTGTTTAACGGACCAGAGCTGAGACCTGGTTTAGACTTGTTTTAGACCTGGTTTTAGACCTGATTTCAGACCCAGTCCCACTCCCAGTGTAGCCCGTTCATTAGACTTGCTGTTTTTTAAATCACAATAGGTTAGGGACCTGGTTTAGTCTTGGTTTGGCCTTAACTTGTAACTGTCCAGAGCTGATTGGACAAATAACTAAAAAACGTACATTTAAAAATGTCAACAACTGAAGTAAAATCATGTGTGTCGCTCTGAGGAGAAAGACCAAAACTCAGAAAGAGACGAATGACAAGAATGAACCTGGAATGTGGAGCAACAAGTTCAGATGCCCTGCCATCCTCTTATTCCGCTCATCTTTAGTCCCAGTTTAATCTCTGTTTTAGGCCTGTTTTTAGTCCTGGTTTAGTCCTGGTTTAGTCCTGGTTTAGTCCTGGTTTAGTCCTGGTTTAGTCCTGGTTTAGTCCTGGTTTAGTCCTGGTTCAGTCCTGGTTCAGTCCTGGTTCAGTCCTGGTTTAATCATTGGTTTAGTCCTGGTTTAGTCTTGGTTTAGTCCTGGTTTAGTCCTGGTTTAATCATTGGTTTAGTCTTGGTTTAGTCCTGGTTTAGTCCTGGTTTAGTCCTGGTTTAGTCCTGGTTTAGTCCTGGTTTAGTCCTAGTTTAGTCCTGGTTTAGTCCTGGTTTAGTCCTGGTTTAGTCCTGGTTTAGTCCTGGTTTAATCATTGGTTTAATCATTGGTTCAGTCCCTCGTTTAGTCTTGTGTCCTGTTTAGTCTTCAGGATAAATAATTCTTTTTCTAACAGCTGAAACAGAAATTCTCGTTCTCTCTTTTATCTTGACACATCTTAAAGACACAGCCACACCCTGATCTCCATTAGACTGACAGGACTGTTATGTCATTCACCGTGACTCAGAGCATCACCACAACACTAGAAAAACAGTTAATCATGGACGAGGCAACACGAGACAGGGCCGGGAGATACGACGAAGGAATTATGATTGATAATTTCAAACATTTCAAACTTGATTATCTGCATTAAACATTGGTATTTTCTTTTATATTCTCATGTGTCCGTATATCTGTGTAATGCCTCATAGTTCATAGTGGTCCATGGGTGTAAACTAGTCTACGTGTCTTAAACTTGTGAAAGATACAGCTCAAGATCATTCATTTCTGTCCTGTGAATGGGTCTTTTTAGTATCAATATCTGCTCTAACATTTTACACTAAGAAAGACTGTTTTTACTATCATCGTTGTATTGAAACATGTATTGAATCAAACTCAAAATTGCAGTATCGTGACACTACAGTGAGTTCACATTGTAAGGCGGCTGCTGCTATTATTTCTAACTGGTCATAAATTATTTTTCAACTATTGTATTTTTTTTTAACACATTTGAACTAGATACAGGTAAACGTATCCTTTCTGAAGACTTACAGGCTTTAGAATGTTTAACTAAAAACACAAATCATCTTTCTTTCTTTTTTTTTTTTAATACCACTGTTATTGTGATTAAACCTTGGAATAGTCCAAATTAAGGCTAAACTATTAAAGCTACACTGTATAACTTTTCTGTCGCAGGGTCTACCACTTGTTTGTCTCCATGAAGATGTTATTTTTTTGCCTACTATGTACCACAGTATGACACTAAACTTGTATATCGCCATGGAGACAGACAGGAGATGCCACCAAGTTACAGGTCATGTCTGTGGAGAGTTTGGCCTCGCTCACAGCATGAATGCATGTCATTAAAAGGTGTTTTTGAGCAACAGAATAGAAAAAGTGCACTTGAGATATGTTTAATATCATACTGCGGAACATTCCAGGCAAAGTTTGAACAACTCTATGGTGACAGACTCCCCACTCAGAAAGTTACATAATGCACATTTAAAATATTGTACAGTTTTTAGTCATGGCCTAGTCCTGGTTAAGCCACTGCTGGTTTAGGTCCCAGTTCAGTCCTGGTTCAGTCCTGGTTCAGACCTGGTTCGGTCCTGGTTCGGTCCCGGTTCGGTCCCGGTTCAGTCCCGGTTCAGTCCCGGTTTAGACCCGGTTCGGTCCTGGTTCAGACCTGGTTCAACCCTGGTTCAAACCTGGTTCAATCCTGGTTCAAGCCTGGTTCAAGCCTGGTTTAGACTCGGTTCAGTCCTGGTTCGGTCCTGGTTCGGTCCTGGTTCGGTCCTGGTTCAGTCCTGGTTCAGTCCTGGTTTAGACCCGGTTCAGTCCTGGTTCAGTCTTGCTTTAGCCCTGAACTTATTCTTCAGTATGAATAATTGTCTAACAGCTCAAACTGAAATTATGAACTTTGACCTTGAAGCATCGATTACTTCAGTCGTCAATTAATCACGATTATTCCAATTAATCGTTGCACCTTTAGCCCCTTGATCGCTTTTATTCCTGCTCTATCAAATACAACAATAAAACAATATAAAAGCCCCTTTGAGAGAAAAATAAAGCAGCTCTGATTTTCCAAAGGCTTCTGTTACAACACGGTTCAAATACATATGAATAAAACATCAGTGAAACTCTACCACGGACAATTACACCGGTGTGCTGCTCGTTCACCTGTCAATCCTGCAACAGGGGCCTTTAAATCCACCTTAAAGATCAAAATAATGCGATTTAAACACCATTTTTTAGATGTAAAGCAATAATTCCGCCTGATTTATGCAGCGCTCAGTCTGACCTACACAGCATCAACTCAAACAACGACCTGCAGCTTCAGGGCACATTTATCACAAAAACACAGCCTTTTTACAGTCAAAGCTTATGTAAATGAAGAAATCAGATAATGTCCTGGTTATAATTGTTATACTACACGACAGAAATGGACTCATTCGTGTCATTGTGGTGTTTTTAGCTCTAGAACATAATAAACTCACCTGCCAAGTGCTAGCAGCAGCAGCAGCATCCGACACTAGCCACGGAAACACGTCGGTTTGCAACCATTTTTATACAGTTTTGTTTTACTATAATAAAGTTACAGTTCGTATCCAGGTCTTTGTGGTGTTAAAATGTCTTTCCAGAGCGTTCAAAGATGTTATAATACAAAGAGAAGGTCCGCAGAGGAGACGGGAGGGCGCTCGGAGAACTTCGGGTATCTTCGGCTTTCTCCGGCAATGCTCGGCTCTCGCTGCGGTTTCTCCTTGTTTCAGTCCGGTTTAAGGCTAAAAACCTCGTTATTTCACATGTTTTTAAGGCTCCTGTGAGGTGGAGCAGTAAGCAAGGCGTGTGTCTTCCCAATACACACCGTTATCTCCCCGGTACAGCTCGCTTTGGCCCGCTTCAACCCGGTTTTCAAGCACGGTTGTGTGGCGTGTCCGCGGGCGGCGAGCTGCTGCTGAATCATCCAGTGCACGAGCCCAGCTGACTGTCACGTGACCGCGGTAAACACCACGCGGGACTGGAGGGAAGACGTCATCGTTCATACACAATTAAAATCAAAATGAACCGTGTTTTAATTAGTTTTTTTTTATTATTTAACTAAACACAAGCATTAAATCTGCAAAAGATTAAAGCGTAGTTATAGTAGACTACAACAGAACTAAACCAGCTTCTTGGGAAAAAAAATTAATAATAAAATTAATAATAATAATAATGATGATAATAATAATAATAATAATAATAATAATAATAATAATAATAATAAATAATAATAATAGTGTTATCTGCAGTGATGTGGCACCAAAATATTAGTTTTTTGGGTTTTTGTGTGTGTGTGTGTGTGTGTGTGTGTGTGTGTGTGTGTGTGTGTGTGTGTGTGTGTGTGTGTGTGTGTGTGTGTGTGTGTGTGTGTGTGTGGTAGCAGGCTAATTGTATTAACATGCATTTTATTGCTTAAATAAAGTGAGGAAAAGTTTAAGTAGCAGTGCATTATGGGCAATTTCAAATGCTCCAAGGTGACCAATGATTCACAGGTGCATCCTGGGTAAATGGGCTGATTGGAGGAGTTGTGGCTGAGGGCATGAGGGCTTTGGGGAGCTCTGATGACGTGTATCCTTCTGAAGTGGTTCAGATGCTGAGGATCCTGCAGTTGGGACACACCCATTAATGGGTGGACTCTGGTCTCCAAAATTAGCCACCAAAAGTTACATACTGGGGTTTTAATTGAAGGTGATGAAAACGACGAAAAGCAAAAGAAATCGATATGCAGACTACCATGGTCCACTAGAGGGCAGAGTTTTATTACTTTGTTGGAGACAGACACATGCATTTGGGATTTTCTGATAATGAGGCCGTGTGTCAGATGCCCTTTCACTCTCCTGTATCCCCGTAGTGTTCGACTGAGATGGGGACAGATTAAATGTTCTGTATCTGTAGATGTTGCGATGTGTCAGATTCCCTCCCAGATGTCCCAGAGAAATACAGCGGGAGAATGGACCTGGTCTAAACCAGGACTAAACTAGGACTAAACCAGGACTAAACCAAGGACTAAACCAGGACTAAACCAGGACTAAGCCAAGGACTAAACCAGAACAAAACAAAGGTCTAAACCAGGATTAAACCAGGACTAAATCAGGACTAAACTAAGACTGAACTTGGACTAAACCAAGGACTAAACCAGGACTAAACCAGGACTAAACCAGGACTGAACCAAGGACTAAACCAGGACTAAACCAAGGACTAAACCAGGACTAAACCAGGACTAAACCAGGACTAAACTAAGGACTAAACCAGGACTAAACCAAGGACTAAACCAGGACTAAATCAGGACTAAACCTGGACTAAACCAGGACTAAACCAAGGACTGAACGAGGACTAAACCAGGACTAAACCAAGGACTAAACCAGGACTAAACCAGGACTAAACCAAGGACTAAACCAGGACTAAATAAAGGGCATGTGCTCCTCGCTATGATAAAAAACAACAGTGAAACTAAAGAATAACCTTTATCCATAATACAGCCCAGTTCACTCAAACCCATCAGCTGCTACTAAACACTAACATCTTTATCTTATTATTAAATGCAAGAAAACTGTCTTCATGTTGTACTATATGTTTTATTACACATTTAGTTGTAGACTTACTCTTTTTATGTTTTTATGTTTTTAAAGTTCAAAGTTTCAGTTGCTCTTCTGGAAAACCTGCAGGAGGGTGAGGACTGTTTTTGAAAGACATGAGCCATTGTACAACACTGAGCATCTCTGGACTGAGGCACGAGCAGCATTTGAGGACTTCTTCTGTCGCCTTGTCCACAGCCGACATGCAAGAACAAACTATCAAAGAACTTTTTGATCCAGTTGTTCCAGAAGAGCGTGGTGGTTTGAGGGTACTTGAAGTTAGGAGAAGGCCAGGATAGATTTTCTTGTCCTCATTACAAATGGACTTAGTAGAAGGAGCAAACTTGTAGATTTTCCTACTTATGATCTCGTACAGCAAACCCCACAGGACATACTGCACGAGGGTGTCACGCTCTATGAGGTTAAATGTGTTGAATCACCTTATTTTGTCTGGAGATATTAAATTGAACTCTATAAATTCAGGTAAACAAGATTTCTCTTATTCCCCTGTAGATCTAAGGCACAAGCCCCATCACTGTTACCACTTTAACCTCAAGTGAAAACAAACAAACAGTCTTCTGGGCAGATGCTGATATTTATTCTCTATCTTTATTGTGAAACTGTGAGATTATACCACATACCACTCTGATGTTCAACACCTATGTTCTAGGAAAATATGATCTTACCGATGTTTTATTGTGTGAAAATGTTTAAAGACGTCTGCAATAAAGAAACTTGAGCTATTTGTATCTACTTTTTAAGTGTGTTTGCATAAATATTTGATTAATCCAGGTGTATAGAGTGTAGACTTCTATTGGCCGGTTGAGTACTTTGTATTTACAGATGAAAAACCACGGAGGTAAAAACGTCCCTTGACATTAATGCTAAAAGTATAATCCATTATTTGGTTGTTGTGATGTTTCTGAGATGTTCAGGTGAAGTTTTCTGATAAAATACCTTAAAACAAGTGCATTAGTTTCAAGAAAACATTTAAAAACTCAGGCATTATTTGCATAACCTCAAAAATGTGGCTTGATTTAATATAAAAAGTGCTTAGATTAAGTTGTAAAATCTAAATAAGATGGATCAAGATGGAATCTTGAAACAAGTAAAAAAATCTCATTGAGAGACACAAAAGACACAAAACCAGAGCCTTTACTCTGACCATGACCAGTCAACTACCACATATTTTAATCCCACAATTCATCTTGAAGCCAGGACTGTTCAGTTATTCTTGCCAGGATCCAGGATACACACTTCATCAAAACTTTACGAAGATGTGACTCTGACTTCAGATGGGTGTGATTGACAGGTGGATTAGCCAATCAGAGATATGCTCCAACAACAACTACAAACATGGCTGCTGACAATGAAAGACTTCTGCAGAATCAAAGAGCCAAGCACTAAACTCTGTGATTAGAAATTGTGAATTATTCTGAAATATATTTTTGTAGAATGAAAGTTTACAGGGCCAGGATTTATCGGTATATTACAACACAACTCCAATGAAGAAGGGACACTGTGTAAACTTAAAAAAATACAGAATAAAATGATTTGTGAATCCTTTTTCAACCTGTATTGAACTGAATAAACTACAAAGACATGATATTTAATGTTCAAAACTGATAAACTTTATTGTTTTTATGCAAATATTCTCTCATTTTCAATGTGTTGCCTGCAACACGTTTACAGGGTTTGTATTTATCAGTTTATTATAATAGAATATATTTTTGTAGGTGAAGATTTACAGGGTTTGTATTTATCAGTTTTATTATAACAGAAAACGGAATCAGTGAGAAACTCCGTCTCCATGGTGATTTTAGGCTCTATGTGATGTCATCGATGTGCTGTGATGTCATCGCTGTGATGTCACAGAATTGTAGTAGGTGAAACTCTTCTGAAGATTTCTCATTATTCACCTGGTGATCGTACAGTCAGCCACATTACATTTTCTCTCCTCGACTTTTCGCAAACAGCAAGATTTAAACATCCAAACGTTTAAATCGACTCATTTCTCTGAGTTCAACTGGTGAGTATTTGTTTGAAGCGCTGGTTTACACTCACACAAAAGCCCTGTGTTTCTGCACAGTTCAGTTTTAGTCCTGTTTTTAACTGTTTCTGGTAGTATTTTAATTTAAATTTACATTATGAACAGTATATTTTAACACATTTTGGCACACACATTTTGATCATATTATGTAAAACTAATGAAAGACGATTGTTTGGAGCTTGGAGAGACGAGAGTATGAAGTTTTTGTGGAGTTAGATTGGGAAAAGGAGTAGTTCGCTCAATAAATAATTACTTTGTTTTTACAGTTTCTCATCCATATCAGCTATGGACTGTATTTCTCTGGAAGATCTCCTGAGCAGCTGGGAGGAAAAGGAGTTTGCAGACCCTGAATTTCTCCGACAGCTCATAGTTGGGTCTCCTTCTTCTCCTCCTCCTTCTTCTCCTCCTCCTTCTCCTCCTGCACCTGTGGGACCTACCACACCCCCACCACCTGAGGACGATATCCTCCAATGCGAGCAGGAGTTTGTGGACTTTATCACCACGCTCGACTTGGAGACAGGAGATGACGTCTTGGCCATGACGGAAGAAGAATGGGCTCGTGCCATATCACCGCCGGCACTATCGCCCGGCCCTCCAAGTGAGGCCTGCAAGGAGGACATTCCTTTTGATGCTCCAGATGATTCGGAGTTCATCAAAACAGCAGAGACTGTCAAACATGGGGCACAAACGACCTCAGAGTGCTCCAGTCCGAAGAGGAGGAGAGTTACAGTAAGTTAACATTCATAATCCAACAATACACTGTACTTCATTCATATTTAACTATAAAAATAAAAAATGTAATGAAATGTCTTTTTGTCATATCTCAGTGAAAGTTATCTAATTGTTCCTTTGTTTTTTTTCAGCCAAACAGTCGCCCTGGCACGTGCCCGACTCCCTTGGAGACACTGTAAGTACTAAAGACACTTGTTTCCACACTGCTTTTGTCCCATAGCAGCCTGTACTAATGAAGGTCTTTCTATTCTTTTCTGCAGCAAAGAAAAGGAGTCGTGTGTAGGACCCACCCCCTCTGATACCTCTGCAATGACAAGGTAAAGAACAGGACCATCTGCATGTACAAATATACATACGATCCTTAGTCTCAGAAAGAACATAGATAAGATAGATAGATAGATAGATAAGAACTTTATTAATCTCCAAGGGAGAAATTCAGGTGTCCGGCAGCAAACACACACTTGCACAAACACATAATAATAGTAAGTAAAAAACAGTAAAAACTATAAAATATTAAAAACAATTAAAAATAACAGTTCAGTTCAAATAACAGAACATACACCTTACACCTTTGTTCTCTTGAGAAGTTATGGCACAAGCTCATATTTCCATTGCCCTGTAAATCCTAACATAGAGTCTTGTGTTTGCAGCAGGACACAGGACGCAGAGAGCAGGCCCTACATCAAGAAGCCTCCAAACGCGTTCATGCTGTACAGGGCGGAGCAGAGGCCCACGGTGGTGCGGGAGCTCGGCATCACCGACTCTGCTAAAGTGAACGCCGTGCTGGGACAGAGGGTGAGTGGAACACGCCAAACAAACAGCAGCATTCAAGCTACGGCTCACAAATGATACAAGAGCAGAAGGTAGAATCCCTGTTGTAACGTGTGTCTTGTTTCTTGCAGTGGAAGATGTTATCTGCACAGGAGCAGGCGCCGTACTTTGAACAATCTCGCAAAGAGAAAATGGCTCATGAGGCCAAGTACCCCGGGTGGTCTGTGAAGGACAACTTTGTAAGTGCATCTCCACACACATCTTACACACTCATCTAGATCATTTCAGTGATTAAAATGCATTTTTACTAAAACCTTTATGTCATTTCAGGGCAAAAAGGCCAGAAAGCGAAATAACACCGGCCTTCCAGTCCTCACAGAACAACAGGGTGCTGGTCCTCCAGCGGCGCCTCCTCAGCCTGTGACCTTCATCACCCAGGCCCCCAGCAACCTGCCCCCCAACAACCAGGTCCTGTACTACCTGCCCCCCAACAACCAGGTCCAGTACAACCTGGCCCCCAACAACCAGGTCCAGTACAACCTGGCCCCCAATAACCAGGTCCAATACAACCTGGCCCCCAACAACCAGGTCCTGTACAACCTGCCCCCCAACAACCAGGTCCAATACACCTGGCCCCCAACAACCAGGTCCAGTACAACCTGCCCCCCAACAACCAGGTCCAATACAACCTGGCCCCCAACAACCAGGTCCAGTGCAACCTGCCCCCCAACAACCAGGTCCAATACAACCTGGCCCCCAACAACCAGGTCCAATACAACCTGGCCCCCAACAACCAGGTCCAGTGCAACCTGCCCCCCAACAACCAGGTCCAGTACAACCTGGCCCCAACAACCAGGTCCAATACAACCTGGCCGTGTATAATCAGTCTCTAATTAACCAGACATCTAAAAGCCAGACTGTGCAAAACCAGGCCATGTAAACCAGGCCCCTCCTGTGGAGACCTTTAGACGGCCTTTTATGCCGTCCCCAAAATGAGCATTTAATTCCAAATGATTATTTTTTATAATTTACTTTGCTAATGTTTTGTAATATTCAATCATTCAATCATTTAATCATTCAATCATCATCAATTACTTGAAAAAAGTCAATATTTTTTAAATATATTTTTTATATTTTTCTACATTTTTTAAATAAACAATTTTCTATTGAAAAAAACAACTTGTGATCTCTTTCTTTAACATGTGTGTAGTATAGAGTATGAATTGTATATCTGGGTAAAAGTAACTAACCAAGTTATTTATTTTAGCCCTTATTGTTGAAGCAGTTTAAGGATAATATATTATGATGACTTAAATAAGTGGCGGGTTCTGGTGCACCCAAATGAACATCCTAAAACCGTTAAATGTCCTCATTTTGAATGAGGACGCAAAGTCTGCTTCAGAAGCTGCTGTTACAAGTGTGATTTATTCACTTTGGTCAGGGGCAGAGCTGTAGACTGTGGGCACGTACCCAGTCTGTGTGAAGAGACTCGAGTCTCTATAGCTGTGACTTGAGGTCACTCAGACACAGACTCTGATGTGGAGGAGCACAGGAGCTCACAGAGCTGACACGGTCATGTCACTGCTCCTCATGGGCTCGTCTGACCACTGGTGAAGCGGCTTTGTCATTTACACACAAGCAGTAGTCCTACTCCTAGAGGCTCTACTACGACAGTCCTAAGTCAGACTAACATCAGTGTCAGAGCCTGTATCTCACCACACAAACACGCACAAGTGGACAGATCCTCTACTGTAGCTCCTCATTTTACATTTTACATAACAAAACCAGTTTAAGTCAGAACCTGAGAGTCTAAACTGAGGGAAAAGTACAAAATGAGAGTTTCCTTTGAGTGAGAAGAGCCTGCAGACAAGAACAAGGGCCAAGTGTGGTCTGACTACTCTCAGCTTAAACCTGCTCTGAGCTGATAAATCTATTGTTTGGGACTGAGACGGTGTAATCCCTCCTTTGTCCAGCAGTAGGTCAGTATAGAGATGTTTCAGGTGAGGTCATCTGGACCCTGTTTATGAAATCAGAGCTCCATCCAGAAGGACAGACGGCCAATACAACAGGAGCATCACATGATCTTAGCTGCTAAACTATGGGTGTTTCCCAACTGCAGGATCCTCAGCTTTCTGAACCACAACCACACGCAAAAAGGCCTATCAAAAAATAAGAACAATAAACTAATTTTGATGTAACAATGCTCCGTTTCAAGTGAGATTATCTGCCAGTGCTGTAAGAAAATTTCACTTAGCAATTTCCTTAAATCAAGACAAAATATTAGTGTCTTGTACAAGTATAGTCATGCAAGATTTTTTTTAACCTTATTTTGAGCATATCTATCCTTGATTTAAGCTGTTATTGCTTAAAACAGGTGCAAATCTGCATATTTTTGTACATAACATATTAGGGTATGGTTTCTTAGATACTTGTTTTAAATATTATATAAGAAAAGTTTAAGAATGTATAATAAAACATATAGTACAACATGAAGACATTTTTCTTGCATTTAATAATAAGATAAAGATGTTAGTGTTTAGTGCTGAAATCACCTGGTTCACTCAGTACAGACTTTTGCATTTATAAAATTATGAATAACTGTGTAAATATTTGTACTAATCTGCACCGTCACAAACTGTAATGATGTTCTGCTTTTTTACTGTTCTGTTTACTTTTTTTTTTGCATCACCATTTAACTATAATATAATAGTTTTAAAGTAATGAGTTATAAAATACAGTGAGGCAAATAAGTATTTTGAACACTCTGATTTTGCAAGTTTCTCCCACTTAGAAATCATGGAGGGTCTGAAATGTTCATCTTGTGCATGTCACTGTGAGAGACATGATCTAAAAAAACAATCAGGAAATCACATTGTATGATTATTAAATCATTTATTTGTATGTTACTGCTGCAAATAAGTCTTTGAACGTGTGTCTATCAGCTAGAATTCTGACCCTCAAAGACCTGTTAGTCGCCTTTAAAAAGTCCACCTCTGCTCCACTTATTCTCCTAAATCAGAAGCACCTGTTTGAGGCACCTGTCCACCCCAGACAATCAGTAAGACTCCAACTACTAACATGGCCAAGACCAAACACCTGTCAAAATGCACAAGAGACAAAACTCTAGACCTCCACAAGGCTGGAAAAGGCCACGGGGCAAGTGCCAAGCAGGTTTTTGAAAAAAGATCCACTGTTGGAACAATTATTAGAAAATGGAAGAAGCTAAACATGACGGTCAATCTCCCTCAGACTGGGGCTCCATGTAAGATCTCACCTCGTCTCAATGATCCTAAGAAAGGAGAGGAATCAACCCAGAGCTACACGGGAGGAGCTGGTCAATGACCTGAAAAGAGCTGGGACCGTTTCCAAGGGACTGTTGGAAAACACTAAGACGTCATGGTTTAAAATCATGGCACAGAAGGTTCCCCTGCTTCAACCAGCACATGTCCAGGCCCGTCTTAAGTTTGACAATCACCATTTGGATGATCCAGAGGAGTCATGGAGAAAGTGATGTGGTCAGATGAGACCAAAATAGAACTTTTTGGTCTTAATTCCACTCGCCGTGTTTGGAGGAAGAAGAATGATGAGGACCATCCAAAGAACACCATCCCTACTGTGAAGCAGGGGGGTAGGAGCATCAGGCTTTGGGGGAGTTTTTCTGTACATGGGACAGGACGACTGCACTGTATTAAAGAGAGGATGACGGGGGACATGTATTGGGAGATATTGGGGAACAACCTCTTTCCCTCAGTTAGAGCGTTGAAGATGGGTCGTGGTCTTCAACATGACAATGACCCGAAGCTCAACCAGGAGAACCAAGGAGTGGCTCCATAAGAAGCAGATCAAGGTTCTGGAGTGACCCGGTCTCCAAACCTAAACCCAATAGAAAATCTTTGAGGGAGCTCAAACTCCGTGTTTCTCAACGACAGCCCAGAAACCCGACTGATCTAGAGAAGATCTGTGTGGAGGAGTGGGCCAAAATCCTCCTGCAGTGTGTGAGAAAAACCTGGAGAAAAACTACAGGAAACGTTTGACCTGTAACTGCAAACAAAGACGACCTTACCAAATATTAACACTGATTTTCTCAGGTGTTCAAAGACTTACTTATTTGCAGCAGTAACATACAAATAAATGATTTAATAATCATACAATGTGATTTCCTGATTGTTTTATTAGATTTATGTCTCTCACAGTGACATGCACAAGATGAACATTTCAGAACCCTCCATGATTTCTAAGTGGGAGAACTTACAAAATCAGAGTGTTCAAATACTTATTTGCCTCACTGTATTTTATAACTCATTACTTTAAAACTATTATATTATAGTTAAAAATGCTGGTGCAAAAAAAAGGGAAAACAGAACAGTAAAAAAGCAGAACATCATTACAGTTTGTGACGGTGCAGAGATTAGTACAATATTTACACAGTTATTCATAATTTATAAATGCAAAGGTCTGTACTGAGTGAACCAGGTGATTTCAGCACTAAACACTAACATCTTTATCTTATTATTAAATGCAAGAAAACTGTCTTCATGTTGTACTATATGTTTTATTACACATTTAGTTGCAGACTTACTCTTTTTATGTTACTGGGGAGGGGGGCTGGATACTTGACCATTAGCACAAACTAATCTTGCAGCTCTTGTTTTTAAGGCTTTAATTGGACGTTCTGGTGTTTTACTGATGATGTCTGTGAAAGATGTGGCATCTCTCAGGTAAAACCTGTCTGTCTGTTTTATTCTGAATCTTTGACATTTATGCTGACATACAAGTGTCTTTTTGTATCTTAATACAGGCGAAAAAGAACAACATCGTTGCTAAAGTTCAAAGTTTCAGTTTCTCTTCTGGAAAACCTGCAGGAGGGTGAGGACTGTTTTTGAAAGACACGAGCCATTGTACAACACTGAGCATCTCTGGACTGAGGCACTAGCAGCGTTTGAGGACTTCTTCTGTCGCCTTGTCCACAGCCGACATGCAAGAACAAACTATCAGAGAACTTTTTGATCCAGTTGTTCCAGAAGAGGTCGTCATATCACAAAGACTGTCGCGTTAAGCGTGGTGGTTTGAGGGTACTTGAAGTTAGGAGAAGGCCAGGATATATTTTCTTGTCCTCATTACTAATGGACTTAGTAGAAGGAGCAAACTTGTAGATCTTCCTACTTATGATCTCGTACAGCAAACCCCACAGGACATACAGCACGTCATGCTTGAGGGTGTCACGCTCTATGAGGTTAAATGTGTTGAAGCACCTTATTTTGTCTGGAGATATTAAATTGAACTCTATAAATTCAGGTAAACAAGATTTCTCTTATTCCCCTGTAGATCTAAGGCACAAGCCCCATCACTGTTACCACTTTAACCTCAAGTGAAAACAAACAGAAACAGTCTTCTGGGCAGATGCTGATATTTTAAAAAATCTTCCCCTTTATTGTGAACATCATCAGTCATAATGTATATGTCCAGGTTATCTCAGGGTTACTGGAGATCACACAGATAATATTTTCTCTTGTTGTAGCCATTGAGACGTTGCAGAAACTCAAGAGAATGATTGAACTGCGCCATAAACCCAAAACAGCACTATATGTGTATATTACTATACATTTCCCCTCACGAACAGAGGTCGTTGGTCCCCTGATAAGACACATGTTTATGCATTTTGAATACATTAGCAAATCTCTTTTTCACCACAGTCAAATCGTAGAATGTGCACAAAATGACAGTAAAGACATTTTTGCTCGTGATAAAGATATTGGTCCTGTTGTGAATGTGTCAGATTCGAAATATGTGGAGTCAAAGCTAAAAGATTTTCTAAATATTCACCATATTGTTTCTGTAAAATGCGTTGCCCTAAATGGGAATTCATAAAGCAAGTGCAAGACCTTTATCCGCACAGACTCAGTTAATGAACTTCCTGTTTTTGGACTGATTACTGGTTTATTTGTTGTTAATTCCTTTTTATTCTGTTGTGAATATAACGTCCATGACACACTGGAATTTAATTGCGTTGTAATGTCATATGAAATTGCTGTACCTAATGCTGCCATGGCCACAGACTTCATAGAACTACACTACCGTTCAAAAGTTTGGGGTCACCCAGACAATTTTGTGTTTTCCATGAAAAGTCACACTTTTATTTACCACATGACTTGTAAAATGAATAGAAAATATAGTCAGGACATTGACAAGGTTAGAAATAATGATATTTATTTGAAATAATAATTTTTTTCCTTCAAACTTTGCTTTAGTCGAAGAATCCTCCATTTGCAGCAATTACAGCATTGCAGACCTTTGACCTCTGGCTGTTCATTCATGTTGACAATGGCGTTTTGCAGGTACTATTTAATGAAGCTGGGTCTATTTCTCAAACTAGAGACTCTAATGTACTTATCTTCTTGCTCAGTTGTGCAGGGGGCCTCCCACTTCTCTTTCTACTCTGGGTAGAGCCTGTTTGTGCTGCTCTCTGAAGGGAGTAGTACACACCATTGTAGGAAATCTTCAGTTTCTTGACAATTTCTCATATGGAACAGCCTTCATTTCTAAGAACAAGAACAGACTGTCATGTTTCACGTGAAAGTTCTCTTTTTCTGACAATTTTGAGCTTTTAATCAACCCCACAAATGTGATGCTCCAGATACTACTGATGCTACTTTTATAGCTTCTATAACCAGCTAAACTGTGCTAACATGACTGCACAAGGGTTTTATAATCACCCATGAGCCTCTGACACAACGAGCAAACACATTGTACCATTAGAAAATTGGAGTGATAGTTGCTGGAAATGGGCCTCTATGCACCTATATAGGTATTGCACCAAAAACAGACATTTGCAGCTAGAACAGTCATTTACCACATTAACAATGTATAGAGTGTATTTGATTAGTTTAAAGTTATATTCATTGAAAAAACAGTGTTTTTCTTTCAAAAATAAAGAGATTTCTAAGTGACCCCAAACTTTTGAACGGTAGTGTATGTTCTAGGAAAATATTGGCCGGTTGAGTACTTTGTATTTACAGATGAAAAACCACTGAGGTAAAAACGTCCCTTGACATTAATGCTAAAAGTATAATCCATTATTTGGTTGTTGTGATGTTTCTGAGATGTTCAGGTGAAGTTTTCTGATAAAATACCTTAAAACAAGTGCCTTAGTTTCAAGAAAACATTTAAAAACTCAGGCATTATTTGCATAACCTTAAAAATGTGGCTTGATTTAATATAAAAAGTGCTTAGATTAAGTTGTAAAATCTAAATAAGATGGATCACGACGGAATCTTGAAACAAGTAAAAAAATCTCATTGAGAGACACAAAAGACACAAAACCAGAGCCTTTACTCTGACCATGACCAGTCAACTACCACATATATTAATCCCACAATTCATCTTGAAGCCAGGACTGTTCAGTTATTCTTGCCAGGATCCAGGAGACACACTTCATCAAAACTTTACGAAGATGTGACTCTGACTTCAGATGGGTGTGATTGACAGGTGGATTAGCCAATCAGAGATATGCTCCAACAACAACTACAAACATGGCTGCTGACAAGGAAAGACTTCTGCAGAATCAAAGAGCCAAGCACTAAACTCTGTGATTAGAAATTGTGAATTATTCTGAAATATATTTTTGTAGAATGAAAGTTTACAGGGCCAGGATTTATCGGTATATTACAACCACAACTCCAATGAAGAAGGGACACTGTGTAAAACTTAAAAAAATACAGAATAAAATGATTTGTGAATCCTTTTTCAACCTGTATTGAACTGAATAAACTACAAAGACATGATATTTAATGTTCAAACTGATAAACTTTATTGTTTTTATGCAAATATTCTCTCATTTTCAATGTGTTGCCTGCAACACGTTTACAGGGTTTGTACTTATTTATCAGTTTATTATAATAGTTTATTATATATATATTTTTGTAGGTGAAGGTTTACAGGGTTTGTATTTATCAGTTTATTATAATAGAATATATTTTTTTGTAGGTGAAGGTTTACAGGGTTTGTACAGGGTTTGATTAGAATATTATATCAGAATATATTTTTTTGAAGGTTTATAACAGAAAACGGAATCAGTGAGAAACTCCGTCTCCATGGTGATTTTAGGCTCTATGTGATGTCATCGATGTGCTGTGATGTCATCGCTGTGATGTCACAGAATTGTAGTAGGTGAACTCTTCTGAAGATTTCTCATTATTCACCTGGTGATCGTACAGTCAGCCACATTACATTTCTCTCCTCGACTTTTCGCAAACAGCAAGATTTAAACATCCAAACGTTTAAATCGACTCATTTCTCTGAGTTCAACTGGTGAGTATTTGTTTGAAGCGCTGGTTTACACTCACACAAAAGCCTGTGTTTCTGCACAGTTCAGTTTTAGTCCTGTTTTAACTGTTTCTGGTAGTATTTTAATTTAATTTACAATTATGAACAGTATATTTTAACACATTTTGGCACACACATTTTGATCATATTATGTAAAACTAATGAAAGACGATTGTTTGGAGCTTGGGGAGACGAGAGTATGAAGTTTTTGTGGAGTTAGATTGGGAAAAGGAGTAGTTCGCTCAATAAATAATTACTTTGTTTTTACAGTTTCTCATCCATATCAGCTATGGACTGTATTTCTCTGGAAGATCTCCTGAGCAGCTGGGAGGAACAGGAGTTTGCAGACCCTGAATTTCTCCGACAGCTCATAGTTGGGTCTCCTTCTTCTTCTCCTCCTCCTTCTTCCTCCTCCTCCTTCTCCTCCTGCACCTGTGGGACCTACCACACCCCCACCACCTGAGGACGATATCCTCCAATGCGAGCAGGAGTTTGTGGACTTTATCACCACGCTCGACTTGGAGACAGGAGATGACGTCTTGGCCATGACGGAAAAGAAGAATGGCTCGTGCCATATCACCTCCGGCACTATCGCCCGGCGGCCCTCCAAGTGAGGCCTGCAAGGAGGACATTTCTTTTGATGCTCCAGATGATTCGGAGTTCATCAAAACAGCAGAGACTGTCAAACATGGGGCACAAACGACCTCAGAGTGCTCCAGTCCGAAGAGGAGGAGAGTTACAGTAAGTTAACATTCATAATCCAACAATACACACTGTACTTCATTCATATTTAACTATAAAAATAAAAAATGTAATGAAATGTCTTTTTGTCATATCTCAGTGAAAGTTATCTAATTGTTCCTTTGTTTTTTTTCAGCCAAACAGTCGCCCTGGCACGTGCCCGACTCCCTTGGAGACACTGTAAGTACTAAAGACACTTGTTTTTCCACACTGCTTTTGTCCCATAGCAGCCTGTACTAATGAAGGTCTTTCTATTCTTTTCTGCAGCAAAGAAAAGGAGTCGTGTGTAGGACCCACCCCCTCTGATACCTCTGCAATGACAAGGTAAAGAACAGGACCATCTGCATGTACAAATATACATACGATCCTTAGTCTCAGAAAGAACATACACCTTACACCTTTGTTCTCTTGAGAAGTTATGGCACAAGCTCATATTTCCATTGCCCTGTAAATCCTAACATAGAGTCTTGTGTTTGCAGCAGGACACAGGACGCAGAGAGCAGGCCCTACATCAAGAAGCCTCCAAACGCGTTCATGCTGTACAGGGCGGAGCAGAGGCCCACGGTGGTGCGGGAGCTCGGCATCACCGACTCTGCTAAAGTGAACGCCGTGCTGGGACAGAGGGTGAGTGGAACACGCCAAACAAACAGCAGCATTCAAGCTACGGCTCACAAATGATACAAGAGCAGAAGGTAGAATCCCTGTTGTAACGTGTGTCTTGTTTCTTGCAGTGGAAGATGTTATCGGAACAGGAGCAGGCGCCGTACTTTGAAAAATCTCGCAAAGAGAAAATGGCTCATGAGGCCAAGTACCCCGGGTGGTCTGTGAAGGACAACTTTGTAAGTGCATCTCCACACACATCTTACACACTCATCTAGATCATTTCAGTGATTAAAATGCATTTTTACTAAAACCTTTATGTCATTTCAGGGCAAAAAGGCCAGAAAGCGAAATAACACCGGCCTTCCAGTCCTCACAGAACAACAGGGTGCTGGTCCTCCAGCGGCGCCTCCTCAGCCTGTGACCTTCATCACCCAGGCCCCCAGCAACCTGGTGACCCCTATACCTGGCCCCCACCCAGGCCCCCCTGCACACCTGGCCCCCAACAACCAGACCCTGTACTACCTGCCCCCCAACAACCTCCCTACAACCTGGCCCCCAACAACCAACCAGGTCCAGTACAACCTGCCCCCCAACAACCAGGTCCAGTACAACCTGGCCCCCAACCCAGGTCCAGTACCACCTGGCCCCCAACAACCAGGTCCTGTACAACCTGGCCCCAACAACCAGGTCCAATACAACCTGGCCTGGCCCCCAACAACCAGGTCCTGTACAACCTGGCCCCCAACAACCAGTCCCCAGGTTCAACAACCTGCCCCCCAACAACCAGGTCCAATACAACCTGGCCCCCAACAACCAGGTCCAGTACAACCTGCCCCCCAACAACCAGGTCCAATACAACCTGCCCCCCAACAACCAGGTCCAATAAAACCTGGCCCCCAACCAGGTCCAGTACAACCTGGATCCCAACAACCAGGCCCCCAGGAAACAGGCCCCCAGGAACCAGGCCACAAACAACCAGGCCCTTCCTGTGGGGACTTTTAGACTGTCACCAATCAGCATTTAATTCCAATGTATTTATGTATTTTTTATAATTTATTTTGCTAATGTTATGTCATATTTAATCATTCAATCATTTAATCATTCAATCATCAATTATTGTTTTAATTTTACTTAATGACGAAATAGCCAGTATTTAAAAACATTTTTTTTTTTTTTACATTTTTCTACTTTTCTACATTTTTTAAATAAACAATTTTCTATTGAAAAACTTGTCATGTTTTTCTTTACATGTGTGTAGTGTAGAGTATGAATTGTATATCTGGGTAAACGTAACTAAACAAGTTATTTATTTAAGTCCTTATTGTTGGTGATATATTATGTGATAATATATTACGATGACTTTAATAAGTGTTAAATGTGTTGTCTGTGTGTTCACTGATCAGAGTCTTTGATTCAAGAGAACTTCTCAGTTTATGTAATTTTTGTTTGTTTCTAGAAAGTTCCACAACAGATGCATTAGTAAATAATAGTAAAATACTTCTTCTACCATTATTACTGATCACTAATGGCAAAAAATAAATATTTCAATAGATATAAATATATTTGTTTGAACTCAAAGACAAAAAAGGCGATGACAGCGACTATGTCCATGTAATTCTTTGTCGTAATGTCTGAGGGGTCAAAGATTCAGACTCGGGGTAAAAAGTTGAACAAAGTTTATTTACAAACACGGAAATGTAAATGAAGATTGACGGAGCAGATAGTAGAGAGCGGGGTCGTAGGCTGATGGCTTCGAGCAGGTCGTAGGTAAAGGTAAAGTATTCAGAAAACAGTACTGTGACTGGGGATTGTATTTTGGCCAATAAACTTCTTTGAGCAACATATTTAGGCCTGTTATTCTTATGATGGTGTTAAGCTTATTTAAACAATTAATTATGAATAAGTAATTTAATAAATATTAAAATAAATAAATGATGCTCACAAAAAATATATCCTGATAATGAAAATATCCAGCTATAGGCTATGATGTACTGACTGCACAGACTGAGACACTGTTCATTTTGTTTCAAAGGCTCTGATGAGCTGAAAAGAGGAAATAAAATCATTGAAACAAAGTTTATATTACACATCTGACGTTTCTCAAATCCACACGCACAAGTCTGCACAAGTACAGGGACTGAGAAATGAGACTAGGACTAAACCAGGACTGAACCAGGACTGAACCAGAGAAGGACACAGTCTGCTGTTGTGTTTGAGAGTAAATCTGTTCTACTGATGCAGAAATGACGTCTTTGAAAATTGCTAAACCTCCAAAATGAAGAAACTTCCTCTCAACACAAACCTGATCCACGACAATTTAACAGAACCACAACAACCGCCAACCAGACCAGGTGAGAACTAAACCAGGACTAAACCAGGACTGAACCAGGACCAAACCAGAAGTAAATCAGGACTCAAACCAGGACTAAACCAGGACTAAACCAGGACTAAACCAGGACTGAACCAGGACCAAACCAGAACTAAATCAGGACTCAAACCAGGACTAAACCAGGACTAAACCAGGACTAAACCAGGACTGAACCAGGACCAAACCAGAACTAAATCAGGACTCAAACCAAAATCAGGACTAAACCAGGACTAAACCAGGACCAGGAACCAACCAGAACTAAATCAGGCCAAACAGGACAATACCAGGGTTGAACAAGGACTAAATCAGGACTCAAACCAGGTCTGGACCAGGACTGAACCAGGACAAAACCAGGGCTGGACCAAGACTAAACCAGGACTAAACAAGGACTAACTGGTATTGAATTAGGACTGAACTTAGACTTACATTTAGCTGCTTAAAAGTGGAACTGTATGAACCATGACCTTATTATTTTTGTGGTGGAATAATTGGCGTAAAACAGGAAGGTGGAAAGAGGAACCACAGAACTTTTTACGGTTTTGACATCGAAGAAACCACAAATTTTTGTATTATACTATTTAAATGAGTTTTTAAACTGTTTTCGGAGATCTGTATTTGTAAAGTGGATTCATCTTGGTGACCTTTGACCTGGGACTACAGAAGATATGAGATAAGACCAGATGGAGTTTTATCTAAAAGTGGTTAATTCACTTTTACTAATGCACTCTTAAAAATTAGATTAAAAATAAAAATTGAACCAGGACTGAACCAGGACTAAACCAGGACTAAACCAGGACTAAACCAGGGACTGATCATCACACCAGTCTTCTCTCTCTCTCTCTCTGTTCTCAGTCCTCATGTCGAATCGCTCGGGATGCCCTCCTGTGGGGGTCCAGCTGGAGGCCCAGATCCTGCCCCCGGTCCTGGGTCTAGATGTGATCTTAGGCCTGATCGGGAACTCTGTGGCTCTGTGGATCTTCTGCTGCAAACTCAAGACATGGAACCCAAACAACATCTTCCTCTTTAACCTCGTCATCGCAGATTTTATGGCCCTGGTGAGAACTAAATCGGGACTAAATCAGGACATAACCAGACCTAGACCAGGACTAGACCAGGACTAGACCAGGACAGAACCAGAACTAAACCAGGACAGAACCAGGACTAGGCCAGACCTAAACCAGGACTAAACCAGGACTAAACCAGGACTAGACCAGGACTAGACTAGGACTAGACCAGGACTTAACCAGGACTGAACTAGGACTAAACCAGGAAGAACAGGACTAGGCCAGGACTAAACCAGGATTAAACCAAGACTAAACAGGACCAGACTAGGACTAAACCAGGACTAAACCAGGACTGTACCAGGACTAGACCAGGATAGACCAGGACAGAACCAGAACCAGGACTAAACCAGGACTAGACTAAAGACCAGGACTAACCAGAACTAAACCAGGACTAAACCAGGACCTAAACCAGGACTGGACCAGGACTAAATCAGGACTAGACCAGGACTAGACTAGGACTAGACCAGGACTTAACCAGGACTGAACCAGGACTGAACCAGGACTAAACCAGAACTAAACCAGGACTAGACCAGTTGTAAACCAGGTATGGACAAGGACTAGACCAGGATTTAACCAGGACTAGACCAGATTTAACCAGTACTGAACTAGGACTGAACCAGAACTGAACCAGGACTGAACCAGGACTGAACTAGGACTGGACCAGGACTAAACTGGGACTGAACTAGGACTGGACCACACCTATCAGTAACAGAAGCTGATTTGTCTGTAGTGACATAAAAACACCAGGATCATGTAGAGCGGGTTAAAATGAACATTTAAGGTCAGAATGACGAGCTGATGGGCGACAATTTTTCAATAGAAAGTGAACTGGAGCCGAGTGGATGGAGCAGGAAGTGCACTCATGCTCACTTCCTGTTTAGAACACAGCGGCTGGCAGGTTAGCTATATCCAGAGACACGTACAGTCTATGATCTAGAAGGAATAATCCGGACTAGACCAGATCTTACCCGGTCTTTGTCTCTGTCCAGGTGAGCCTCCCTCTCCGCATCGATGCTCTGGTCCGGTCTTTCTGGGTCTTCGGGGACGGACTCTGCAGGATTAACCTCTTCCTCATGTTCTCAAACCGCTCAGCCAGCATCGCTATGATGACTGTGGTCGCCACCTACAGGTACCTCAAGGTAAGTCACCCTCTCTCTTCATGTCTCTCTCTCTTCACATCCCCATCTCTCTGTCTTTCAGGTAGTCCACTCTCTCTCCTTGATCTCCCAAGTGTCGTGTCTCTATGCTCTCCTCCTTTTTCTCCTTGCTCCTCCTCTTTCTCTCCTCTCTCTCTCCTGACATCCCTCTCTCTCTCTTTCTTCTACTCCACCGTCTTGCTTCGCTCTCCCACTCTAGTCTGGACTTGGTGGTTGCTCATCTCTCTCGCTCTCTCTCTCTCTCTCTCTCTCTCTCTTCTCCCTCTCTCATCTTCACGCTCTCATCCCCTTCACTCTGGTTTGGACTTTGGTAGTTGCTCCTGCCTCTCCCTCTCTCCTCATCGCTCTCTCTCTCTCTCTCTCTCCTCTCACATAGTCCAACCTCTCTCCTCTCTCTCTCCCACCTTGCCCATCTCTACGCTCTGCTCCTCTCTTCTCTCTGGACTGGACTTTGGTGGTTGCTCCTCCCTCTTTCTCTCTTGCTCTCTCTCAGTCTCCCTCCCTCTCTCCTCACATCCCTCCCTCTCTCTGTCTCTCTTTCCTCATGTAGTCCACCCTCTTCCTCGCTCTCCTGACTCACTCGTCTCCACGCTGTCGTCATCTCTGCTGTGGTTTGGACTTTGATGGTTGTTCCTCTCTCTCTTCTCTCTCTGTCTACTCTCTCTCCTCACGTCCCTCCCTCCCTCTCTCTCTCTCTCTCTCTCTCTCTCTCTCTCCTCACATCCCTCTCTCTCTGCTTCTCCTCTCTGATGGTTGTTCCTCTCTCTCTCTCTCTACTCTCTCTCCTTACATCCCTCCCTCTCTCTCTCTCTCTCTCCTCACATCCCTCTCTCTGTCTCTCCTTCTCTCTGATGGTTGTTCCTCTCTCTCTACTCCCTCTCCTCACATCCCCCCTGTCTCTCTCTCTCTCCTCACATTCCTCTCTCTGTCTCTCCTTCTCTCTGATGGTTGTTCCTCTCTCTCTCTCTCTCTCTCTACTATCTCTCTCTCCTCATATCCCTCTCTCTCTGTCTGTCCTTCTCTCTGATGGTTGTTCCTCTCTCTCTCTCTCTCTCTCTCTCTCTCTCTCTCTCTCTCACATCCCTCTCTCTGTCTCTCCTTCTCTCTGATGGTTGTTCCTCTCTCTCTGTCTCTCTACATCCTTCCCTCTCTCTCCTCACATCCCTCTCTCTGTCTCCACGCTCTCTCTTCTCTCTGATGGTTGTTCCTCTCTCTGGCTGTTCCTCTCTCTCCCTCTCTCCATCCATCCCTCTCTCTCTCCCTCTCTTTAGTAGTCCACCTCTCTCCTCCCTCTCCCTCTCTTGTCTCCACGCTCTGCTCTTCTCCTCTCTCTGGTCTGGACTTTGGTGGCTGTTCCTCTCTGTCTCTCCCTCTTCTCTCTCTCCTCACATCCCTCTTTCTGTCTCTCCCCCTCTCACTTCTCTCTCTGTCTCTCTCTTTCAGGTAGTCCACCCTCTCTCCTCCCTCTCCCGCCTCACTCGTCGCCACGCTGTCTTCGTCTCTGCTGTGGTCTGGACTTTGGTGGCAGCTCCTCGTGTTCCGATGCTTTCCCTCAGCCACATAAAGGTCCTACAGAACCAAACCCAGTGCTTCTTCTTCACATCGTACGGCGAAACATCTGCTCTTCGTCTCGGGCTCGTGTCGTCTCATCGCATCATCACCGTTCTCGAGTTCATTTTCCCATTCGCCATCTTGGTCTTCTGCTCCATAAGGATCTCCAGGTTCCTCAAAGCCAGAAGAACCGTGGGAGACCAGAAGGTAGGATTTTAATCATGCAAATGTTATACAAGGACTGAAGCTGGACTGAAGCACCAGTAAACCAGGACTAAACCAGGAACTAAACCAGGACTAAACCAGGACTAAACCAAAACTAAACCAGGACTAAACCAGGACTAAACCAGGACTAAACCAGGACTAAACCAGGGTCTAAACCAGGACTAAACTAGGACTGACCCAGCACTAAACCAGGACTGAACCAGGACTAAACCAGGACTAAACCAGGACTAAACCAGGACTAAACCAGAACTAAACCAGGACTAAACCAGAACTAAACCAGGACTAAACCAGGACTAAACCAGGACTAAACCAGGACTAAACCAGGACTAAACCAGGACTAAACAAGGACTAAACCAGAACTAAACCTGGACTAAACCTGGACTAAACCAGGACTAAACCAGGACTAAACCAGGACTAAACCAGGACTAAACCAGGACTAAACCAGGTCTAAACCAGGACTAAACTAGGACTGACCCAGCACTAAACCAGGACTGAACCAGGACTAAACCAGGACTAAACCAGGACTAAAGCAGGACTAAACCAGAACTAAACTAGGACTAAACCAGGACTAAACCAGGACTGAATCAGGACTGAACAAAGAATGAACCATAAATATACCAGGACTAAATAAGGATGGAGCAGGACTAAAGCAGGACTAAACCTGCACAACTAGGACTAAAAAAGACAAAAGGACTAAATCAGGAATGATCTGAGACTAAATCAAGACTCGTGGAGCCTGCCTTGGTTTAGTCTGGTTTAGATCCGGGTTTAGTCCTAGTCCAGTCCTGATTTAATATTGGTTCAGTCCTGGTCTAGTTTTAGTTTAGTCCTGGAATCCAGTCCTGAGTCCTTTAGTATGGTTTAGTTGTGGTTTGGCCCTGGTTTAGTCCCATTTCAGTCCTGGTTTAGTCCCGGTTTAGTCCTGGTTTGGCCCTGGTTTAGTCCTTGCTTAGTCCTGGTTTAGTCCTTGGTTTAGTCCTGGTTTAGTCCTTGGTTTAGTCCCATTTCAGCCCTGGTTTAGTCCCCTCTTTTGGTTCTGCAGAAGGTGAAGCGGGCGATGCGTGTGTGCATGGTCATCGTTGGCGTGTTCGTGGTGTGTTTTCTGCCCACGAGCGTCACCACAGCGGGCATCTGGATCGTCCAATCACAGCGTCCGTGGAACTGTGCCGCCTTCTACACCCTGACCCAGCTCACCATCGTGTCCTTGGGCTTGAACTTCCTGAACTCGGCCCTGGATCCTATGCTCTACGTCTTCTCCAGCTCCAACTTCAGAAAGGCCCTGGTCCAAAGTCTGCCCCAGTGTCTCCAGAGAAGAACCAAACCAAAACCAGGAGCTGGACCGAACCAGAGCCAGACCGAGACCGGGTCTACAGCAGCGACTCAGAGCACCTCACAACACGAGCTACAGACCTTCAACTGAACCAGGACTAGACCAGGACTAAAACAGGGCTGGACCAGGACTAGACCAGGACTAAAGCAGCGCTGGACCAGGACTAGACCAGGACTAAAGCAGGGCTGGACCAGGACTAGACCAGGACTAGACCAGGACTAGACCAGGACTAAAGCAGGACTAAACCAGGACTAAACCAGGAATAAACAGAATGACTAAACCAGACTAACTAAGACCAGAACTAAATCGGGACTAAACCAGGACTAGACCAGGACTAAACCAGGGCTGGACCAGGACTAGACCAGGACTAGGCCAGGACTAGACCAGGACTAGACCAGGACTAAAGCAGGGCTGGACCAGGACTAGACCACGACTAAGAGCAGGACTAAAGCAGGGCTGGACCAGGACTAAACCATGAATAAAGCAGAATGAAAGCAGGACTAGACTAGGACAAGACCAGGACTAAACCAGGACTAAACCAGGACTAAACCAGAACTAAACCAGGACTAAATCGGGACTCGACCAGGACTAGACCAGGACTAAACCAAGAATAAAGCAGGATGAAAGCAGGACAAGACTAGAACAAGACCGAGACTAAACCAGGACTAAACCAGGACTAAATAGGGACTCGACCAGGACTAGACCAGGACTAAAGCAAAACTAAACTAGCACTAAAGCAGGACTAAAAGAGGACTGAACCAGATCTAAACCAGGACTAAAAGAGGATTAAAGAAGGACTAAAGCAAGACTAAAACAGGATTAGACCAGGACTACACTACACACCAGAATTGAATCAGGACTAAACCAGGACTAAACCAGGACTGAACCAGGCCTAAATCTTCGTGTGTACCATTAAAGCTAATTTCTTCTTTGGGCGCACTGTCGGACTAACTCAAACACATCACTGCTCATGTTGGTGCTTTTTACAATAATGATTTTGTTTTGTTTTAAAGACACTGGACCTGTTTCTTCTGGTCTTACAAAGGCCTTATTCAGTTTGTTTTGTCATTTTCTTCACAAACTTAATTTCAACGACTTTTAATATTGTTGTTTCTTTTGTTTTAATTTAACCTGTTGTTTCTGAACATTTGAACACACAGATTATTAATAATGTTCTCTAGTACATACTGTTATGGCGATACTAGCATTTGAAACTTGATTTTGATACTAAGGAATAAACTCGATACTCAATACTGATCTTAATACTACAATGATAATGAAATGATTATAGAGACAATAGAATGTGGTTTTCAACATTAAGGATTAACTATTTGATGGCTTGGCAGGTAGTTATTATGTTTTATTTTTACCATTTGAGTTTGATACGCTGTTTTATGAAAGAAGATAATTTGTAAGAGACAAAATAATAAATGAATAAATAAATAAATGAATAAATGAATGAAAAAATAAATAAATAAAATAAAATTGAAACAGACAAAAAAAGTATATATACTAATAAAATTAAATTAAATAGAAAGGAAAAATATACATATCTGCATTAGGTTTATAGTGGTCCATGTGTCTTATACTTGTTCTGATACAGCTAAAGATCAGTCTAAAGCTTCAGGAAAGGTTCATTTCTGTCCTGTGAATGTTTCAATATTAGTTTCAGTATCAATTAGTATCTGATTTTCAATACTCTTTCAATACTGCTAGTTTACATGTATTGACTAAACTTATACTAGTCCAAAATTGTAAATAAATAAATTAATTAATGAGTGAATAAATCTGATAGTGAACCTTGGAAATGAGTAAAAAAGTATCATGATTTTGAACACATTAAGCTGTCTGTGTAATTCTCAGGTCAGTCACCAGATGGCGCCCTCATCCCGGTCTGAGTCTGTGGTCGTTTTGTTTTATTCCAGTGGGATTTGTATTGTTTTAAATGTTTAAAGTTTAGCAGCTAACCACGAACTGAATAGCTTTAAATGATCTACTTTATCTTATTCTGCAGCACATTGAAAAACACTGAGTTTATTTGTTCCACGTGAGGCTCCGGTGTGAATTAAAGTCTCTTTGTACATGTCACGTGGTTAAACAGGTCTGAGGTTCTGGTTCAGTCCCGGTTTAACTTTAGTCCGGTTTTAGGTTGTGGTTTTGTGTTTGTTACGGTCTCTCTGACGGTTTTGACGCGGTGCCGAAGCAGGTCAGGATTAACGGGATTATCTGGAGTCGCGTGGCCCTGATGCACCTTGTCTGGGCCAGTCCGGCGTAACGATTCTGACGCGGTTCAGATGCGGCTCTGGAGCGTCAGGAGCAGTGAATGAAAGGTGTTGGGGCGGTCCTGGGACGTCTCTACAGTTGTTGGACTGAGCAGTGTCTTGGAGCAGGGTTGGGAGCAGGGTTTGGAGCAGGGTTTTGGAGCAGGGTTTTCCTCTGCGCGGGGGAAACGTGTCGCGTCGCGTCAGAGTCGCTCCAGAGTCGCATCAGCGTCGCTTCAGTGTCGCTGGGTCTTCACCTGTCCCGTTCCTCTCTGGACTGTTCCCTCCACGCGTTGGCTCTGATTGGACCATCACAAACCGTCTCTAAAGATCATTGGATCATTTTTGGTTGTTTTTCTGTCCTCGGCTCTTGATTGGCCGCGTTTTGCTCCGTTTTTAAAGCGTGTTCTCCGCGGAGAGATGCCACTGCTGCCTCAGGACGCGGACCGCTTCGATGGGCTGTCGCTGCTGTACTGGTGAGTCTCTCTGACCCGGGCTGACCGGGCTAAAACAGGATAAACAGCACTATAACGGGATTAAAAGAGGATTAAAACAGGGACACTATCAGGAGACTGAACCAAAACTGCACATTTGGAATAAAGACTAATAATAAACAAGAGAATAAGGCTGAAGAGTGAAATCAACATAAAACCTCAAAGATAAAACTAGAACCTAAAATGGTTTAACCCAGGACTTTTTACATTGGTCTTAATTAGATATATTATAGATTTAAAAACAGAACCAGTTCTGAACTAAGACTAATCATAACCAGAAGAACTCAGCAGGTCTAAACCCGGTCCAGAGCAGGTCTAAACCCGGTCCAGAGCAGGTCTAAACCCGGTCCAGAGCAGGTCTAAACCCGGTCCAGAGCAGGCCCTGTCCTCTGTGTGTGTTTGGGTCTATTTAAGGTGGACTCTGGTCTGAGGCGATGCAGCTGTGAGTCCAGATGTTGAGACTCTGCACATCTGGGTCAGAATTATAAAAGAAATATGGCACATTTGAGCTGCCAAAATAAAGACTAAAGCAGGACTAAACCAGGACTATACCAGGACTAAAGTAGGGCTAAACCAGGACTATACCAGGACTAAAGTAGGGCTAAACCAGGACTAAACCAGGTCTATACTAGGACCAGGACTGAACCAGCATTAAACCAGGAGTCAGGAACGTCTAAGGTTTAGTCCATTTTTAGTCACTGGTTTAGTCCTGTTTTAATCCTGCTTTAGCCCTGGTTTAGTCCTTGTTTAGTCCTGTTTTAGTCCTGCTTTAGTCCTGGTTTAGTCCTGTTTTAGTCCTGCTGTAGTCCTGCTTTAGTCCTGGTTTAGTCCTGGTTTAGTCCTGGTTTAGTCCTGCTTTAGTCCTGCTTTAGTCCTGGTTTAGTCCTGGTTTAGTCCTTGTTCAGTCCTGTTTTAGTCCTGCTTTAGTCCTGGTTTAGTCCTTGTTCAGTCCTGGTTTAGTCCTGGTTCAGTCCTGGTTTAGTCCTTGTTCAGTCCTGGTTTAGTCCTTGTTCAGTCCTGGTTTAGTCCTGGTTCAGTCCTGGTTCAGTCCTGGTTTAGTCCTGGTTTAGTCCTGGTTTAGTCCTGGTTGCTCCGATAGAGGTATCAGTATTGGATGAAGTTCGTCTTAAAGTCTTTAGGTCAAAAGGTCGTCTTTAAAGGCTCTGATCCCTGTGTAGTCCTCTCAATCCAGTTACAGTTCAGATCTGAGCCACGATCCTGGTCAGGAGCACCCTTCTCCAGATGTGAGCCTGGTTTGGTCCTGTTTTAATCATGGTCTAATCCTGTTTAGTCCTATTTTAGTCCTTGTTTAGTCCTTGTTTAGTCCTGTTTTAGTCCTGGTTTAGTCCTGTTTTCATCCAGGTTTAGTCCAGGTTTAGTCCTGGTCCAGCCACAGCCGCTCTTTTGTTTCATGTGACTCTCAAATCCAGAAGATCTCTCTCCTCCAAAACTCTGTATCAGTCAGAACAAAATATATCACTGCTTTTACCTGAGATAAATAACAGTTTGGTGCTTCTGTTGTTGACTCATAAGCCGCCATGTTTGTTTTGACACAAATGGAGCATGCGTCTCTCTGATTGGTTAATCCACCTGTCAATCATGCCCTCTGGGATCAGGGAGACAGGTTACGCTTCAGACCCACATGTCTTTCTGTAGTTTTGTCAAAGCGTGTGGTTTTGGCTGGACAGGTAAGGTTCAAGGTTCAGTCCTGGTTTAGTCCTGATTTAGTCCTGGTTTAGTCACAGTCTGATTTCAGTCCTGGTTTAGTCCTGGTTTAGTCCTGATTTAGTCCTGATTTAGTCCTGGTTTAGTCCTTGTTTACTCCTGGTTCAGTCCTGGTTTAGTCCTGGTTTAGTCCTGGTTCAGTCCTGGTTTAGTTCTGGTTTAGTCCTGTTTAGTCCTGGTTTAGTCAAGGTTTAGTCCTGGTTCAGTCCTGTTTTTTAGTGGTTTGTTTCTGGTTCAGTCCTGGTTCAGTCCTGGTTTAGTCTGGTTTAGTCCTGGTTTAGTCCTGGTTTAGTCCTGGTTTCGTCCTGGTTTCAACCTCATTTAGTCCTGCTTTAGTCCTGGTTCAGTCCTGGTTAGTCATGATTTAGTCCTGGTTTTAGTCAAGTCCTGGTTAGTCCTGGTCTAGTCCTGGTTTTAGTCCTGGTTTAGTCTGGTTTAGTCCTGGTTTAGTCCTGGTTTAGTCCTGGTTTAGTCCTGGTTTAGTCTGGTTTAGTCCTGGTTTAGTCCTGGTTTAGTCCTGGTTTAGTTCTAGTTTAGTCCTGGTTTAGTCCTGGTTTAGTCCTGGTTCAGTCCTGGTTTCGTCCTGGTTTAGTCCTGGTTTAGTCCTGGTTTAGTCCTGGTTTAGTCCTGGTTCAGTTTAGTCCTTGTTTAGTCCTGGTTTAGTCCTGGTTTAGTCCTGGTTTAGTCCTTGTTTAGTCCTGGTTTTAGTCTGGTTTAGTCCTTGTTTAGTCCTGGTTCAGTAGTCCTGGTTTAGTCCTGGTTTAGTCCTGGTTTAGTCCTTGTTTAGTCCCTGGTTCAGTCCTTGTTTAGTCCTGGTTTAGTCCTGGTCAGTCCTTGTTTAGTCCTGATTTTAGTCCTGGTTTAGTCCTTGTTTAGTCCTGTTTCGTCCTGGTTTAGTCCTGGTTTAGTCCTGGTTCAGTCCTGGTTTAGTCTGGTTTAGTCCTGGTTTAGTCCTGGTTTAGTCCTGGTTCAGTCCTGGTTTAGTCCTGGTTTCAGTCCTGGTTTAGTCCTTGTTTAGATGGTTTAGTCCTTGTTTAGTCCTGGTTTAGTCCTGGTTCAGTCCTGGTTTAGTCCTGGTTCAGTCCTGGTTTAGTCCTGGTTTAGTCCTGGTTTAGTCCTGGTTCAGTCCTGGTTTAGTCCTGGTTCAGTCCTTGTTTAGTCCTGATTTAGTCCTGGTTCAGTCCTTGTTTAGTCGTCCTGGTTTCATCCTGGTTTAGTCCTGTTCATGTTTAGTCCTGGTTTAGTCCTTGTTTAGTCCTGGTTTAGTCCTGGTTTAGTCCTGGTTTAGTTCTGATTGTACAATAACAATGCGTGTGTTTAATCTGAGATAATCCTCAGACCGGCTGCAGCTCGTTACCTTCACGGCTCCAGAGGACAGACACCCAAATATGATTCAAAATGCCAACAATATTTGAAGTCCTGGTTTGAGGTGCATACAACAGGTTTTCATGTTTTTCTAACTCTGTCTTGGTTTTGTCTCTGTGCTCAACATTCATCACAGTTTTACATCAGTCAGAAATTAGAAAAACTGTCAAGAAAATAACAAATATACAGGAAGTAGTGCTGGGTTATAAAACAGAAACCCTCAATACAGAAAAAAACAAAAAAACATAGACAATTTACACACTAGGAAGACATTTCTCAATAAAGTTTCATTTTCGTATCAGCTGAACCGTGATGCACCGATGATCCATAAAAGTTTGACGATTTTCTGGCTGGACTATTTACAGGTCGTACTTTTCCCACAAAGTCTCATAATGTCTGAACTTTTATTGACGCAAAGTTGTTCTGTATTTTCTTGAGAGATAAATTACAGCTGCATAACTCATTTGGATCAATTCTGTCGTATTTTAGCTTAGTTTAAAGGTCCTATATTACGCAAAATGTACTCATGTGAGCTTTTTTCATTCACACATGTTTGAGTAAAACTTTATTATTAGTCTGTCTACATCTCCAAAGCTCTAAACACTTTGTTCCACCCCGTGATGTCATGAAGTGGTAGTTCAAGTTAGCCGTGGCGACCTTTTATCTTTAGTTCTGTAGAGATGAGCAATTCCAGGGATGAAATTATACAAATGATTCTAGTGAAGGTGTTTGGAGCACTTCCTGTTTTACCCCATGACATCATAAAGTGGAACAGAGTGTTTTTCTTGTGAGAGAAGAACACATAAATCTGCAGAGTTTGTGTGTTAAAAGTGTGAATGAAACAAAACACAATTCCAGCTTTGTTTGTGGTGAGGAAACAACATTATAACATAGATCAGAAAATAGAGAAATATGGGACTTTTAAAGGAAATAAATGCTGTTTTCAGTCTCTAAACTGGTATCGGTTACAGATAGGGCCGATATTTCTCTTTTTATCGTATCAGCTATCGGTCTTAAATCTCCAGCATGGATCGATATGTTGTTTTGACCGACCTGGTGCCTAAAGAATATACATAGAACTTAATCTGAACACTTTACCGCAAAGAGATAACTGCACAAAACGTGAAAACACAGCTCTCTTATAGGTCTACAGGGAAACAGGGCTGTGGGTGAGGTTGGAGTTCATTTAAATCCCAGAATTGCAGAAAATAATCAAAATCCACCGATTTCTTTGAATGTTAAACAATTGATATCGGCATTGGCCATGAAAAAACCCAAATCGGTCGATCTCTTGTATCTGTTGATATCGGTTATTGGCGACACTTAAAGTCCATCCATCCATTTTCTTCGGCTTATCCTCACCCCAGACACATCCTCCAGCTCCTCCAGTGGGACACCAAGACGTTCCCAGGCCAGCTGAGAGACATATGTATTTCCTCCTGCATGTCCTGGGTTTTCCCCGGGGCCTCCTCCCGATGGGACACGGCCAGAACACCTCCCGAGGGAGGATCCAGGAGTCTCCTGAGCCAGTCTCCATGTCCGGAGAGCCGGTTGTCGAGGCCCCATCTTCGACTGCCGCCCAGATCTCTTTGCACTAACCTTTCATGGATCCTCCTGAAGGTGGTGGTTCCATGGGAGGACATTGCTCCTTCGGGTTGAGCCCGACCGGGTCCCATGAGGAAAGACCCGGTCACCAGACGCTCTCTGTCGAGCACCCACTCCAGGGTGGAGCCCCAGTAACACTGGTCCGGGCAGCATAATTGACCTTGATTGTGTGAAAGGGTTCTGGACCGCTCTTAGTCTGACCCGTCCCCCTGGACCTGTTTGCCATGGCTGACCAGGGGCATGAAGCCTCTGACAACATATCTCCCAGGATCATTCGGGAGCTCAAACCCCTCCACCACGTTACGGTGGCAGTTTGAGGAGGGGGACACAACTGATATCAGAAGTGAAAAAGCTGGATTGGTGCTTCCTATATTTATCTTCACTCCAGCAGAGTATGAATCATGAATCATGAGTTTAATCTGCTTTTTGTTTATAATACATTGTTTCTGTATAAATAGTTTTTGTGTGAGCTCCCCCTGCAGGTGTAGTCTTGTGAGTGCAGTTTGGGTCAGATACACAGAGAATACTTTTGAGAGCTTTTCCCACGCACCTTTATAGTCGACCAATCGATCGGGAGAACACGTCTTTAATCAACCAAAGATTTACCACCGACCGCAGCCCCAGTGTGTTTTAGTTTGGTTTAGTTTTAAATGAAAAATCTAACCTTTTGTCATTATTTTTGTGCTGCCTTATACTGATTTCATTCTATCACCTGAATCATGTAGTAACATTTATATATTTCTGTGTTTTAAATCTGTCTCAGGATGATGATGGGTCCTCACGGCGTCTCTCGGACCGTCCACAGACTCGAGTTCAGCGACTGCAGGAAAGGACTCGGTCAGAATATGATTTAAGAATTTATTTTTATCATATACACCTTTATTTGCACCTGTAATTTTTATTTTTGACATTTTAACTTCTATATCACATAAAGAGTCTGTACCTGATCTTTAAAAAAATGTGATTTTGAGCATTTTTGCAGCGGTCCAAAGTTATTCCTCTCACCTTATGCATTCTGAACATCCTAATTATTCACCAAGATGAGTTTATAAGAGCTTTTCACAATAAAACACTTTATAATTAGATGCAGACAGAACACAGTGGACTTATTTTGACCTCAACAGCTGCTTTTACAATATATCTGTGCTGAGGCGAGACACATAGAGATACAGGCTCTTTAATGTCACATAATTATATTTGACACATCACTAAATGCTGAAATGTTTAATTATGCTCTTTATTTGTCAGAGTTCATGTTTTATTGGTTCATTTAGAGACGTGTTAACGGGGAAATGGCTCTGTGCATGACGGTAGCGGTTAGATCCAATCAGAAGCTTGAACATTTCTGGTTTAATGTCTGAGGTTTTTGCAGAGCTGCGCTAAAATCCCCTAAATCCTGACAGATCGGGCAGTGCACAGGGAGCTGACAACATGTTAAACTTTATAAACCCAGGGGAAACTTCACCAGAGGACTTCTTTCAGAGAGGTACGTCTTTGTGTGTCGGGGCTAATGCTAATGCTAATTTCATTCATTCACATTTAAATAACGTCACAGACCGAAATAATCGACACCTAAGAATAATTGGATCGTCCTTGCAACAAATTCGCGTCAATGGAGAATTTGGGAAAAGTTTTGCGTCTAAAATCTGATATAAAGTAGGCTTATTTGTGTGAAATGTTCTGTTTTCGTGTGTCCAACAAGTCAACACTGCAACGATTCTCTGGAGGCTTTAAAATGACTTTGTATCTATTGACCTTATTCAGCCCCGCCCACTTTCGCCTCTAAATGCTCCAAACCACAATTAGCAAATCTATTAGCGAATCTGGGAAAAGTTTCGCCTCAAAAATAAGATATAAAGTAGTGTTGATTTGTGTAAAATGATCTAAGTTCATGTGGCGAACAGGTCAACAGCTCACGATTCTCTGGAGGCTAAACAGCAAGGCTCTATAGAACATTATTTGCTGTCAAAATCGCTAGCCCCATGCAAAATAATACAATCTGAATGACGATGGAGGTGCCCACTTACGGCAACTTATTTCTGTCAAAAGCCGAATAGCAACCTGAAGCATGGCGGCGCCCACTTCTAGCCGAATAGAAGTTAGCATTAGCATTAGCACTAACACCGACATACATCTCAAAAAAAAGGAGAAGTGTCCTGAAGAAGTGAAGTTTTCCTCACATCTAAAGTAAAGTGTTTAAACATGTTGACAGTGACATCCACACACAGCTCCCCCTCCAGTACGTGATCAGTACTAGCGCAATTCTGCAAAAACCTCATAGAAATCACATTACAGCAGAACTTGAGTGGAACTAGCCAGCTACCGTCGTGCACACAGCCAGTTATGCTGTTTAAGTTGTCTTTAAAGCCGCACTGTGTAACATTTCTGCCACCTGCTTGTCTCCACGGAGATGTTATAGCTTTGTCTGGATTGCCCCACATTATGATATTATGGCAACTTATCTGTCTTACATTTACTCAATTACTCTTATTTTCATTGCCCAAAAACACCTTAAAACCATGCATTCTTACTGTGAGTGGGCTCGCCTCTCCACAGATCTAACCTAGAACGTGGCCTGGAGGAGTCTGCCTGTGTCATTGGAGGTAGATAAGTTTAAAGCCGTATCGTGTGGAACAGTCTATTCAAAGCAATAACATCATGGACAGAAGTAGGTGGCAGAGCCTTCATTATAAAAAAAGTTCCTGAGTGCACCTTTAATATCCCGACAGGTGGTTACTTCCTCTCTGGATAAATTGTGGTGATATTTAGAATTTGGATTTTCCAGGTGTGAAGATCATTGGAGGATTCAGGGAGCAGACTGGAGAGGACTTCGGAATCTACGTCAAGAGAGTGATGTCAGGAGGACTGGCCTCTGTGGACGGTACTAAACCAGGACTAAACCAGGACTAAACCAGGACTAAACCAAGACTGAATCAGGACTGAACCAGGACTAAACCAGGACTAACCCAGGACTAACCCAGGACTAAACCAGGACTAAAACAGGACTGAACCAGGACTGACCCAGGACTGAACCAGGACTAACCCAGGACTAAACCAGGACTAAAACAGGACTGAACCAGGACTGAACCAGGACTGAACCAGGACTAAACCAGGACTAAACCCGGACCAAACCAGGACTAAACCAGGACTGAACCAGGGCTAAACCAGGACTGAACCAGGACTAAACCAGGACTAAACCAGGGCTAAACCAGGACCAACACAGGACTAAACCAGGACTAAACCAGGACTAAACCAAGACTGAAGCAGGACTAAACCAGGACTAAACCAGGACTGAACCAGGACTAAACCAGGACTAACCCAGGACTAACCCAGGACTAAACCAGGACTAAACCAGGACTAAACCAGGACTAACCAGGACTAACCCAGGACTAAACCAGGACTAAACCAGGACTAAACCAGGACTAAACCAGGACTAAACCAAGGACTGAACCAGGACTAAACCAGGACTAAACCAGTACTAAACCAGGACAGAACCAGGACTGAACAAGAACTAAACCAGAACTGAACCAGGACTAAACTAGGACTAAACCAGGACTAAGCATGAACTAAACCAGGACTGAACCAGGACTAAACCGGGACTGAACCAGGACTAAACCAGGACTAAACCGGGACTAAACCAGGACTAAACCAGGACTAAACCAGGACTAAACCAGGTCTCTGTTTCAGGTCGGTTGAGGTCTGGAGATTTGATTCTGGACGTGAACAACATCAGTTTAATTGGAGCCACAAACGAGAGGTGAGACACAGAGTTTGTACTAACTGTATCATTTGAAATGTTGCCTTATTTACTATTGATACTTTGCAATGACATCACACTGGGGGTGTTCTACATGTATGTCTATGGTGGAATGTTTGGCAGTTACCACGGTGACACAATGCACTGTGGATGACATCAGCAGTAAAGTATCAATTGCAAAGTGAGGGAGGTGTGGTCATTACTGTTTTAAATATACACTGTGGTATAATTGTCTTTATGTATTGATTACATATTATTAAATGTTTTTTTACTTCCTGTTTCCAGAGCGGTGGAGATCCTGAGGAATGCGTCTCTGTCCAATCACATGACTCTGCTCATCTCCAGGGACGACCAGGCCAGGTACGGAACATTAAACGTCCCATTTTAAACAAAGTTGCCTCTTGTTTTAAGCCGTGTTAGAGCGCTGTTTCCTCATTAAAAAGAGATATGTTTTGTTTCATTCACAAATGTTTGAGTTCAAAATGCTCAGTTCCACCTTGTGATGTCATGGTGTGGTAAGTTTCATGTTAAACTTTTAGCTTTTGTTCAGTAGAGATGAACAATTCCAGGGCTAAAATCATCTAAATGATTCTAGTGAGGGTGTATGGAGTGTATGGAGCACTTCCTGGTCGCGAGTACCAGGAGATCACTGGGTATTTTTATTCAGCATTTGGGAACAACTGTATATATACTTAAACTAAAGGGGACGTACTTAATAGGTTTTTAAACATGTGCCTTAGATTCCTGCATGTTTACTTCATCCTGTACTGTCCTGTATTTAAAGCTTGAGTGAAAATGTCTGTTTTCACTTACCCCTTAGCCCCGCCCACTGCTCTGTACTGTGTGTATGTGGTTGTTCAAAACTTTCAGACTCCAGGTCAAACATGTGAGGATGTGAGGTTTTAAAATGTCACATGGCCATTCTTCAACAAAAAAAAACACATAATAAAAATAAAATATGTGCTGCTTTACAGTGTGATGTCACTGTGAAGAGGCGGGGCCTGTCAGGTTTGAACAGGAAGTCAGTCGACCCGTTTCTGTCATTAACCTTATTTAGATCAATAATGTGTTTTACAATGAACAAATGTATACATGGTCTCTGTAAGGAAACTGATTCTCTTAATCCTTCAGTGTCTCTGGGTTAAACCTGCATTTGGGAGTCGAACCAGGAACCTTGTTGTTGTGTGGCGGAGTTCATGTGCTGGTTAATTTCGTAGTTTAGCTGCGTCATGCTCGCTCAGGTCGTTAGGTTTGTTTTGCTGAGTCGCTGTGGCTCAGACCTGAATCTGTCACAAAGGGTTTAGCCTAATTTAAATCAGCAAACTCAGAGCGACGTTTGTCCAAGAGATTTAACATCAAACTGAACCAGGACTGAACCAGGACTGAACCAGGACTAAACCAGGACTAAACCAGGACTGAAACCAGGACTGAACCAAGACTGAACCAGGACTGAACCAGGACTGAACCAGGACTGAACCAGGACTAATCCAGGACTGAACCAGGACTGAACCAGGACTGAACCAGGACTGACCCAGGACTAAACCAGGACTAAACCAGGACTGAACCAGGACTGAATCAGGACTGAACCAGGACTGAACCAGGACTGAACCAGGACTGAACCAGGACTGACCCAGGACTGAACCAGGACTGAACCAGGACTGAACCAGGACTGACCCAGGACTAAATCAGGACTGAACCAGGACTAAATCAGGACTGAACCAGGACTGAACCAGGACTGAACCAGGACTGAACCAGGACTGACCCAGGACTGAACCAGTACTGAACCAGGACTGAACCAGGACTAAACCAGGACTGAACCAGGACTGAACCAGGATTAGCCATGGCTGAAGGGAACATAACATTTTCAAATCTAACAGACTTCCTTCTTTATGTAATCTGTTGTGTGTCAGATGCCCTCCCTGTGTAGTCTAGACCTTTATAAACATGTTGTGATGTGGAGTTGTCCTTGAGTCCTCCTATGACAGAGAGGATGATGGGAAATGAAGTCCGCCTGAGCCAGGCTAAAAATATCCCAGAAAAATCCTCTCAATCCCAAAACATCAAAACATCACCTTTGTATTACACAAACTGGAGAGAGAGAGGGAGGATGGAGAGAGAAGGGAAGGGAGGAGAGAGAGGGAGGAGAGAGGAGAGAGAGAAGGAGAGAAGGGAAGGGAAGAGAGAGAGAAGGAGGGAGGGAGGAGAGAGGGAGAGAGAAGAGGGAGTGAAAGATAAGAAGGAAAGGGAGGTGAGAGGGAGGAGAGAAGGAGATAGAGAGAGAGGAGAGAGAGAGAGGGAGGGGGGAGGAGCGAGAGTGAAAGATGAGAAGGGAAGGGAGGAGAAAAGGAGGGAGGGAGGGAGGGAGGGAGGAGAGAGAAAGAGAAGGAGGGAAAGAGGAGCGAGAGTGAAAGATGAGAAGGGAAGGGAGGTGAGAGGGAGGAAAGAAGGAGATAGAAGAGAGGGAGAGAAGGGAAGGGAGGAGAGAGAGGAGGAGGAGAGTGTGCGAAAGAAGAGAATGGAAGGGAGAGGTGAGAGAAGGAGGCAAGGAGGCGAGAGAGGGAGGGGAGACAGAAAAAGAAATGAGAGGAAGGGGAGAGAGAAGGTGGGAGACAGAAGATAGGGTGGAGAGAGAGTGGGAGGGGGGAGAAGGAGGGGAAAGAAGAGAAGGAGGGACAGAAAAAGTGAGAGAGGGAGCAAAAAAGAAAGATGGCGAGGAAAAAAGGAGGAAGGTGAGAGATCGAATGATGAAAGAGGGAGGGAAAGAAGAAGGTGGAGGGATGGAGAGGATGAAACAGGAAGAGAGAGGAGGAAAAGGAGAGAAGAGGAGGTAGAGAGGTTAGAAGAAAGAAGAGAGGAAGGGGAGAGGAAGAGCGAGGCAGAGGTGAGGGGTAGAGATAGACTAGAGAGAAAAAACGATGGGAGAGAGAAGGTGGGGAGGGTGATAGAGAGAAGGTAAATGAAAGAGATTAGGAAGAGAGAAAGTAGCAAATACAGGAATGAGGAGTGAGGGAGGGAGGAGAGAAAAAGAGGGGGAGATACTGAGGGAGAAGACCAGAAAGAAAGAGAGAGATGAAAGGATAGAGAGAAGTCAGAGAGAGGGTGTAGTGATGTCACCCCCTCTCCTCAGTGAGCTGTGGTTCATCCAAAGACCACAAGAGGGAGCCAGACTTCAGTCATTTACACATCTGTGCAGCTTTAAATAAGTATCACTGTTTCTTTAGAGGTATATTTCTTTTAATTTCAGGTTTTGTGGTTTGTTAAGTTATGAAAGAGATAATTCCAAGTGCTCAAAAGGTATTCCTGTCTCAAATAAACCTTAATAATTACAGTTTTTGTATCTTCTTTTCTGTTTCAGGAGGGAGTTTGTGGAGCTGATGGACAAATACAGCTGTAGTCACATGACCTGTAACCCGATAGTACGCTCCTCCCCTCCACAAATCTGCACCGGTAACGTCCTAATAAAATCACAAATAATCACCAAAAATCTATAAAAAAGATCTTCATTCATAATTTGTTTCTCCTTAGATATTTTATATGTATTTAATTTGTATAATACTAAAACATATATATATATTTAAAGGTACAGTATGTGCTTGATTCCACGGAAATACAAAGTTAAAACCACTCTTTGAAACATTTTTCATGGAGATAGATACGTTTTATGCCATACTCTGGAATATTATAGCCAAACGAACAACATTTCCATGGAAACAAGCAGAAAGAGGCCGAGTAAGAGTCAGGTTTGTGGAGATGCAAGCCCGCTCATAGTAAGGATGCAAGATTTTCAGTGCTATAAAAAAAACAAAAAACAACTTACTTTTATTTTTTTGGTTAAAAAGTTACATACTGTGGCTTTAACCAAACCAGATCTTCTCCTCTTGCAGTTTCCAAAGTGACGGACAGCTCCTCGTCTTCATCCAGATCTGAGTCTCCTCAACTCCTGAGTCCTAACACCTCAGTGTTCAGGTTAGTCCTGGTTTAGTCCTGGTTCAGTCCTGGTTTAGTTCTGGTTCAGTCCTGGTTTAGTCCTGGTTTAGTCCTGGTTTAGTCCTGGTTTAGTCCTGGTTCAGTCCTGGCTTAGTCCTGGCTTAGTCCTGGTTTAGTCCTGGTTTAGTCCTGGTTTTGACCTAGTTCAGTCCTGGTTTAGTCCTGGTTTAGTTCTGGTTTAGTCCTGGTTTAGACCTAGTTCAGTTCTGGTTTAGTCCTGTTTTAGACCTGGCTTAGTCCTGGGTTAGTCCTGGTTTAGTCCTTGTTCAGTCCTGGTTTAGTCCTGTTTTAGACCTGATTTAGTCCTGGTTTAGACCTAGTTCAGTCCCGGTTTAGTCCTGGTTTAGTCCTGTTTTAGACCTGGTTTAGTCCTGGTTTAGACCTGGTTCAGTCCTGGTTTAGTCCTGTTTTAGATCTGGTTCAGTCCTGGTTTAGTCCTGGTTCAGTCCTGTTTTAGACCTGGTTTAGTCCTAGTATAGACCTGGTTCAGTCCTGGTTTAGTCCTGTTTTAGACCTGGTTTAGTTCTGGTTTAGACCTGGTTTAGACCTGGTTTAGTCCTGGTTTAGTCCTGTTTCAGTCCTGGTTTAGTCCTGGTTTAGACCTGGTTTAGACCTGATTTAGTTCTGGTTTAGTCCTGGTTTAGTCCTGGTTTAGTCCTGGTTTAGTCCTGGTTCAGTCCTGCTTTAGACCTGTTCAGTCCTGGTTTAGTTCCGGTTCAGTCCTGGTTCAGTCCTGGTTTAGACCTGGTTTAATCCTGCTTTAGTCCTGGTTCAGTCCTGGTTTAGTCCTGGTTTAGACCTGGTTTAGTCCTGGTTTAGACCTGGTTCAGTCCTGGTTTAGTCCTGTTTTAGATCTGGTTCAGTCCTGGTTTAGTCCTGGTTCAGTCCTGTTTTAGACCTGGTTTAGTCCTGGTATAGACCTGGTTCAGTCCTGGTTTAGTCCTGTTTTAGACCTGGTTTAGTTCTGGTTTAGACCTGGTTTAGACCTGGTTTAGTCCTGGTTTAGTCCTGTTTCAGTCCTGGTTTAGTCCTGTTTCAGTCCTGGTTTAGTCCTGGTTTAGACCTGGTTTAGACCTGATTTAGTTCTGGTTTAGTCCTGGTTTAGTCCTGGTTTAGTCCTGGTTCAGTCCTGCTTTAGACCTGGTTCAGTCCTGGTTTAGTTCCGGTTCAGTCCTGGTTTAGACCTGGTTTAGACCTGGTTTAGTCCTGGTTCAGTCCTGGTTTAGTCCTGGTTTAGTCCTGGTTTAGTCCTGGTTTAGTCCTGGTTTAGACCTGGTTTAGACTTGGTTTAGACTTGGTTTAGTCCTGGTTTAGTCCTGGTTTAGACTTGGTTTAGTCCTGGTTTAGTCCTGGTTTAGACCTGCTTTAGTCCTGGTTCAGTCCTGGTTTAGTCCTGGTTCAGTCCTGCTTTAGTCCTGGTTTCTGTTGCAGTGACAGTGTGATCCAGCTCATCTGTGTGTCAAAAGCGTCCGGTCTCGGTCTCGTCATCAGAGGCGGGGCTAACAGACTTGACGGACCAATGGTGTTCATCCAGGAAGTGCTGCAGGGTGGAGACTGTCACAAGGTGCGCATCATCTACACATCTACACACCATCCCAAAACTAAAGATCCAGGTACTGACCAAGACCCTCAGCAGAAGGGTCCAAAGGTGCTCCTGATGCAGACTGGGCAGATGTACAGATTCAACTTCATGTTTGTAGAATATATAATGTTTTGCTTTAAATTGATTAAATTGATAAGGATGGAATAGGGATGGGCCAATAGGGATTTTTTAATACATTTTTTTAACCGATATCCAATATTTGTCTTGCTGCTGTGGCCAATGTTTAGCTATTAATAATGACATCATGTTTAATATAACAATGACATCATGTTTAATATAATAATGACATCATGTTTAATATAATAATGACATCATGTTTAATATAACAATGACATCATGTTTAATATAATATGACATCATGTTTAATATAATAATGACATCATGTTTAATATAATAGTGACATCATGTTTAATATAATAATGACATCATGTTTAATATAATAATGACATGTTTAATATAAATAATGACATCATGTTTAATATAATAATGACATCATGTTTAATATAATAATGACATGTTTAATATAATAATGACATCATGTTTAATATAATAATGACATCATGTTTAATATAATAATGACATCATGTTTAATATAATAGTGACATCATGTTTAATATAATAATGACATCATGTTTAATATAATAATGACATGTTTAATATAATAATGACATCATGTTTAATATAATAATGACATCATGTTTAATATAATAATGACATCATGTTTAATATAATAATGACTTCATGTTTAATTGTCCCTCTGTCCTCAGGACGGCCGGCTGCAGGCGGGCGATCAACTGGTGTCCATAAACAAAGAGTCTCTGATCGGAGTCACGTTTGAAGAAGCCAAAAATATACTGTCTAAAACTAAGAGCAGGTGAGTCAGATGCCCTCCCACATGTTCAAAACCAAGAACCGGTGAGTCAAAAATCAGGCTCAGGTAAACCAGATGTCTTCTTATCCTCTGTAAAACCAAGTCAATCCTCCCCGTGTATCAGATGCCCCCCCCCGTATATCAGATGCCCTCCCTGTGCGTCAGATGCCCTCCCTGTGTATCAGATGCCCTCCCTGTGTATCAGATGCCCTCCCCGTGTATCAGATGCCCTCCCTGTGTATCAGATGCCCTCCCTGTGCGTCAGATGCCCTCCCATCCTCTCCTTTTCTCTTTCAGACCAGACCCGACAGTAGAAATCACATTCATCCGTCGTCGGTTCTCTTCAGGCTCGAGCAGCGGCCCTCACAGCCCCGTGTCCTCTGCCTGCGCAGGGGCACCGGGGACGGGTACGGGGCCGGGATGTGTGGGGGGCACTGGAGGGTCTGGAGGTACAGGAGGACATCCTGGAGCTTTACCCCAGAACAGGCCTTTCTCCCTGGGACAGCCTCAGGCTCAGACCGCCTCTCCACAGACTCCAGTCTTCACAAAGATCAGCAGGAACCCCAACTCTGAGACTCTACCAGAGGTCAACATTAGTGAGGTACTATTACTACGAATACTACTATGAATACTACTAATACTACTGCTAATACTTTTACTACTGCTAGTATGACTTGAGATGACTTCATGTTTAAAAAAATAAATGTGTTCTGCTCTCTTCTCATGCACAGCTGATAGTTGGATGTACTTTTAGGGCTTAATTAAAAAAAAAAAAAAAAAAAAAAGCTAACTTAAAACTCGAAGCAGAAGACTGCAGACTTCACTTAGGCAATAGATACTTCTACTACTGTGACCTCATGAATGCTTTTTCTAGTCCAAATACATATATAATATCTGTATTCCAAGATAAAATCTGAAATGACTTCATATTTCTTTTACAAATGTGTCTAATTTATCTTGTGTCGTCAGGTGAGAGCGACCCGCACAGAAACAGAGAACTCAATAAATACAAGTGAGTCTGAAAAATGCTGATATATATGTTATATATATGTTTTATATACATGTTTTATATATATGTTATATATATGTTATGTTCAGTCCTTGTTCTGTCTCTCCGCTCAGATCTGGAGCGAGTTGAGAGGGACCAGAGAGAGGCCAGAGACCCGCAGCCTGACACTCAGGTGAGACACTGCCCCCCTCTGGTGTACGTCTGCAAGTGTCACCAACCCTGTGCAAGTGTCCTCAGTGTCCACACGGGGGCGCTACAATCTCACAGAGGCTTTCCACCCTTTAACAGTGTAGTGTCCTCCTCAGAAACGTCCCTGGAGTTGTGCTTTGTTTCATTCACACATGTTTCTAACCCGACTCACATGTTCATATATGTAGCCCTCTGAGTTTTACACATCGATCTGGGTCTCACTGAAAGTGTTCGACCAATCAGAGTGAAGTATTTGTATGAATGCTCTTTGAGAGAAAAGCACAGGCATCTTTCCTCCCTCTGCATGTTTTACACAAACTAAATAGTTGTGTTTTTGCTAAAATAGACTGAAATACATCTGCTTGCGTCGCCATGTTCTTTTCGCCCAAACCATAACGCTACCCTGCGATTGGTCGGTCTATTCAACACTAACAAGGCTAACATGTTCCACTAATCCTGCAGATTCTTGCTGTGTTTGAGCTGAAACATTGAACAGAGTTGAACATAAACAAGTATCAAATGCAGAAGCTCCAGATACAGACGTTTGCAGCGGTGAGAACTCAGCATTAGTCTGTCTCCCTCTGCACAGCTCACAACACTCTGTTTGACTTGTGACATCATTAGGTGTTGCTCCTGCAGATTTAGCCTCACAACATGATTTTAAAGATGACCTATGTAACTTTTCTGAGACAGGGTCAACATATACTTGTTTTCATGGAGATGATATTGTTTTGGTTGTATTTTCTTGGCCACAGTTGACATATGTGAATTGGCAAATGGCTAAACAGTTCATTGCAAACAGTTTATTTGCCGCCCGAATCTTCTTTACTAAATCGTCTTGTCTGTGTGGGAGGACGGACGAGTTTGATCTCCCTTCCAAATAAACATAGACCTCAGCTAAATCAAATCCCTTGAAGGGCCAGATACTTTGGGCTCCCCTGAAATGATAAAACAGGCAGTATTTTTGGAGTCTTATGTAATGATGCTAACACCAGTCCAGTCAGATCAATGTGTTTTACTGCGGCGCTGGTGGCATCCGGTTTGGACCAATCATATCGCTCCAATGATCTCAGCTTTGTAATGATCAATAACTGTCCACTGATAATGAGCTACAGTCAGAACTAAACCAGGACTAAACCAGGGCCAAACCGGGACAAAATCAGCTCTAAACCAGGTCTAAACCAGGATTAAACCAGGACTAAACCAGGATCAGGTCTCATTCTGGGCTTGTTTCACCTCCACAGTGCCCCCTCTCAGACTCAGATGATACAGAGGAGATGGAGAGACTGAGGAAGGAGCACATGGAAGCTCTGAGGGACATCAAGAGGCTGCAGGTGAGTGATTGACGGGTGCAGACATGTGCAGACAAGTGTAACAGCATTAAGTTCATATAATCTGCTAAATTTTCTCTTTGTAACGCCGTTCTGATGTTCCGCAATGAGGTTTAACCTAGTTTAATCCTGTTCAGTCCTGGTTCAGTCCAGGTTTAGCCCTAGTTTAGTCCTGGTTTAGTCCTGGTTTAGTCCTGGTTTAGTCCTGGTTTAGTCCTGCTTTAGTCTTGGTTTAGTCCTGGTTCAGTCCTGGTTTAGTCTTGGTTTAGTCCTGGTTTAGTCCTGGTTCAGTCCTGGTTTAGTCTTGGTTTAGTCCTGGTTCAGTCCTGGTTTAGTCCTGGTTTAGTCCTGGTTCAGTCCTGGTTTTAGTCCTGGTTTAGTCCTGGTTTCAGTCCTGGTTTAGTCTTGGTTTAGTCCTGGTTTCAGTCCTGGTTTAGTCTTGGTTTAGTCCTGGTTTAGTCCTGGTATTAGTCCTGTTTAGTCCTGGTCAGTCTTGGTTTAGTCCTGGTTTAGTCCTGGTTCAGTTTCTGCTTTAGTCTTGGTTTTATTCTGGTTCAGTCCTGGTTTTGAGGTGGTTTACGAAAATAATAATAATCCTAGTTAATAATAATAATAGTCCTGGTAAGAAGAAGTCCTAGAAGAAGAAGAAGAAGGTTCAGAAGAAGAAGTTTAGTCCTGGTTCAGTCCTGGTTTAGTCCTGAAGAAGTCCCAGTTTAGAAGAAGAAGAAGAAGAAGAAGAAGAAGTCTGATATAGTATAAGTATAATAACAAGAATGCATGCAATAGTGGCTTAAATACTTTGATGCTAACTCCATCATAAAAATTAACATTTATAAACCACAGACAAACATGGACAGTAAAATAAGTGGTTTGTTGTCTTGTGGTTGCAGGAGCAGCTGAATGAGTCTGAGAGAGCACAGCGCCACCTGGAGGAGGAGCTGGAAAAACTGCGACAGGTAAAACCTCACTTGGGCCCTGTTTGTACAACGATTATAAAGCAACAGCAACATGTGCGATAGATCAGTTTGTACAGGGGCAGAGTCGATAAATGTTTGGAATTTGGTGCGTTAGTTCAAGAGGATTATCCAGTGCTAAACCTCAGCACCTGCAGCCCATCACGAATCAGTGCGAGTTCAGCCTCTGCAGCTCAGTGAGTGAATTCTGGAGGTTCTATCTGCAGGTTAAAGCTCTGGACACAAAGGTTCAAGTGTAAGCTGCATAAAACTTCTTTAACAATAACCCTGATGTGTTCCTTTTGTTCTCAGGAGGTGCAGAAGGGGGCGGAGCAGAGCCACGCCCTCAGGTCCAGGGTGGAGGAGGCAGAGGAAGCTCAGAAACAGACCAGAGCAATGGAGATGGACTACGAGGAAGTCATCCACCTATTAGAGACAGAGATCGCAGAACTAAAGACTCACAAAGACCAGGTCTGAACCAAGAACCAGGACTAAACCTGGACTGAGCCAGGACTGAGCCAGGACTAAACCAGAATTGAACCAGGACTGTTCTGTGTTTCTCCAGGACTCTTCAGTGGAGGACTTGAAGAAGACCGTGGCTGTTCTCGAGTGTCAGCTCAGAAAAAGTGACTCAGCCAAAAAGAGTTTAGAGTCATGCACCGGGAAACTGCTCAGCTTCATCGACGTAAAGCAATACTTTTCTATTTTTAATTTTTCTATTTTGAACCTCCATTGTCTCCAATTTAACTTTCATATCTGTATTTTTCTCAGAACGTTCAAGAGTTTCTGTTGGATAACCACACTCCTCTGAAGAGCAGCAGGTAACAGTCTGAGCTGACAGGCCATAATGTTTTTAAACTGTGTAACTTTTCTGGTGGAGGATCTGCCACCTGTTTGTCTCCATGGAGATGTAAGTGCTGACACAGGGATACAGGTGATGGGAGGATATAGCAATAAGTTGACTGTAAAACCTGGTCTTGACCTGGTCTTGAGTCCTGATGTAAATCAGCTCTGATCCATGTGTTTGCATCTGGAAGTTAGTGGGACACGGCTCGTCTTTCATAACATCAGCACCACTTGGTCTCCACGGCAACTGCATCCAGAGGAGCAGAGCCAGAGGAGCAGAACCAGAGGAGCAGAGCCAGAGGAGCAGAGCCATAGGCCAGAGAGGAGGAGCAGAGCCAGAGGAGCAGAACCAGAGGAGCAGAACCAGAGGAGCAGAGCCAGAGGAGCAGAGCCAGAGGAGCAGAGCCAGAGGAGCAGAACCAGAGGAGCAGAGCCAGAGGAGCAGAGCCAGAGGAGCAGGGCCAGAGGAGCAGAACCAGAGGAGCAGAACCAGAGGAGCAGAGCCAGAGGAGCAGGGCCAGAGGAGCAGGGCCAGAGGAGCAGGGCCAGAGGAGCAGAGCCAGAGGAGCAGAACCAGAGGAGCAGAGCCAGAGGAGCAGAGCCAGAGGAGCAGGGCCAGAGGAGCAGAACCAGAGGAGCAGAACCAGAGGAGCAGAGCCAGAGGAGCAGAGCCAGAGGAGCAGAGCCATAGGAGCAGAGAGGTGGAGAGGAGGAGGTCAAAGGTCAAATGGAGCAGGGGATGCAGAGGAGAGGGTCAGAGGAGCAGAGAATGCAGAAAATGGTCATACGTAGCAGAGGATGCAGAGGGGGGTCAGAGGACCAGATGTTTAACCCTTTCGTCTCTGTCTTTGTTCAGTCCTTTAGATGTGAAGCAGAGCGGGTCACTAGGGGGCGCTCCTCGAGTTAAGAGGACTTCCTGGACGGCAGCGTCTTTGGCTTTGGAGGCAAAGGATCTGAGCCGAAGTGTGCGCTCTGTCATCGAGGCCGACTGTAAGTGAGACTAAGAGTAAAGCTACACTGCCGGACTTTTCTAGTAGATAGTCTGCACCCGCTTGGCTCCATGGAGATGTAATATACTCTACTGTAATTACTTTGCCATCAGTGTAGCACAACATATGTATCTCCATGGAGACTGGGATTGGATTGTCTGTAAAAGTATCGAAAAATTAGATATGATTTTGACAGCTTTGAACGATCTGAGCTATCAGAAAACAGATAGACTACACAGAAAAAAAATACTACCATTTGAGCAGAAAATACTAAAAAAGTCTCATTCGGACATTGAGTACAAGTCTGAAATGAATCGAGTTTGAAATTTTTTCCCCGAACACTAATTTTTGAGTGGTCCATGACTGTTTATGGGCAAAAAACTAGTCTTGTGAGTGGTCTTATAGATCTGGTGAAAGATACAGCTCAATACCTCTTTCTTTCTAAAACAACATTAAAGGAAACGTTCATTTCTGACGTGTGTGAATGGGTACTCCCTTTTTAGTATAGATTAGTTTATCTCATCTTTCGATACCTTTGACAGTCCTATTCCGTCTTAATACCAGAAACTCATTTGTAACATGTGAATGGAACATCTACATAGATAAGCATTTTCCAGGTGGCAGTCCTATTACAGATTAATACCAGACAGTTCAAGTTCCATAATATCCACCTTTAAATGTCCTTTGACCCTGTTTTCTCCTGCTAAACTCCATGTTGTTTTTCCTGCATGATTTGGTCTAAAACTCGCCCGTCTCTCTCCGTTTTAGCTCTGACCTTCTGAGACACCACTACAAAAGCATCTTCAGACTCCTGCTCCTGTCTGCTCCTGTCTGCACCCGACTGCTCCTGTCTTTTACATTTAAAACAAACCCAAACTCACTCGTGTACCTTCAGATTCGGGCTGCTAAGTTTGAGATGTACAGAGCCTTGCAGAGCAGCGGCTCTACTCTGAGGTCCTCTATGGTTATCCTAGTATAAACTATGTCCATCTTTTTTTCAGTTGCGCAGTTTTTGGGGTTAAAACAGCTGCACACCACACACAAAAACATAATCGATTTACACCATTTAGATTTAAAAAGTGCAAGTATTTTCTTCATCTGTGTCTAGCTCCTTCTATTTTGTAAAGAAGGATGTTTGTTTTTTCAATTGGGAATTTTCTGACAAGCTTTGCAGTTGTGATTAGATTTGTAATTTAACAATAAGATTATGTTCAAAGTTCACATTTTAAACGCGTCTTGAAGAATTAACAAAAAGACTAAAATTGGGACTGACAAATACAAGAATGAGAACATGTTTGTACAGCAGTTTAAATGCAGAATAAACCCCCATGGAGACAGAGGGAGGGCATCTGACACACAGGGACACTTAAAAACATGCTTGTACACTTCTAAACTACAGGGTTAGCAGCTTTTAATGCAGAATAAACCCCCCGATGGAGACACTGGAAGAGCATCTTTTTGTGCAGAATAAGACAGGGACATTTGTTTGTGGAGGAAATTATAGCACTTCAAATACTGCATTGTATGTGCTACCATCTTTGTTTTCACATGTACCTTTCTCTCATTGGCCAATCCACTTGTCAATCTCGCCCAGATTAGACCCGATCCCACACGTCTCTGCAAAATAATAAAGAAGATAGGGCTTTGAGTTTAATCACAGTCAAATGGAAATTAGCTCTGTGCACAGCGGCAGACGGCGAGTTTCAGTCAGAGGGATGTACTGCATGTACTTTTGTCACGTTAGATTGAACCAGTGGTGGTTAAAGTACTCTTAAGTATTTTGTTACTTAAGTAAAGATACATAGGTAAAAAGTAAAAGTACAAGTATCAATTAAAAAAATCTACTTAAGTAAAAGTATTTAAGTGCCTATTGTGCTTTAAGAGTAAAAAGTAAAAGTCTTGTTAATTTATTAGAGTTAATTGTAGTATTAAAAATGATATAGATTTTGGTGAACAGTTACAAAACCTATTCATTTCTTTTTCTTTTTTTTAATATTTATTTTTGGTTGCTCAAAGCTGAAAAAAAAAAAAAAACTCAAAAACTTTAGTCAGGACCAGAAACATGGTAAAAATAACCCCTCAAAGTACAGATACTGCTCTCAAATGTAGTGAAGTAAAGACGTCTGTGTAATCCCTCAGTCGTCCAGGTCTGATCCTTGGCAAAAGACAAAATTTAAATCTGTCAACTGGACAAATCGTTGTAGGAGTGAAGACGTTTGGCTGCTCATCCAAGCTGCTTCTTCAGTTCTGGTCATTACTGCTGGACACTGACTTATATCTGTCTGAAGGGAGGAGATAACTACACTACACAGAGAAAAGAAATGGTTTGAGAGGGGAGTGAAAGAAGCTATTTTTGTTGGGAAAGACAGTCCTTCTTTAAAAAGGAATGGAGCCTGCAGACATCATCTCTCACCGATCTACAACTCTATCCTCAGACCCAAAACAAACAGGAACAAAGAGAACAATAGGAGGCCAAGTAAAGGTTGAATAAGGTCATTAAGGCTGAAACTGGAGACAATAACTTTACATTTTCAGTGTAGTTCTCTCTCCCTTCAGACAGATATAAGTCAGTGTCCTGCAGTGATCTGACCAGAACTGAAGAAGCTGTTTGGAGGAGCAGCGAAACGTCTTCACTCCTACAACGATTTGTCCAGTTGACAGATTTAAATTGCGTCTTTTGCTTTATTTTGGTAGTAAAGTAAAAAGTATTCACCATGAAATTTAAGTAACGTACAGATCCCTAAAAAAAAGTTTTCTCCTCATTTGTAAAGTGTCGAACATGTTCTCAGTGACTTCCACCTGCAGCTCTGATCTGTCACGATTCAGGGACAGTAGCTTAGTTCGTAGAGAGTTCGTCCACCGATCGACAGGTTGACGGTGCGATTCCAGCTCCCACAGACGAATAAACCACCTCACCCCACTGTCTGCCGTTGTGCACAGATTCATTTGCAATTTGAAGGAATCGTTCAGCCCTAAATGAAGATGTTCTTGTGGCTGGCTGAGGTTTTAGTCCAGCAGAATTTTAGTTTACATATCAGTTTACTTTACATATCATGAAAGCGTTTATCGGTGAATCCTGTAGGCCGCCTCCTCCTCCTCCTCTTCTTCTGTCTCTCAGTACAACCACAGACTCAGCAGAATAACAGTTAAACGTGTCAGAACTCACAACTCTTCTGTAGCTTTAGTTTCACTTTAGATTCAACTTTAACCATTTCAAACTCTGCAATAATCACAATAGAAATCAATCATCGTCGTATTTACAAAATGGAGAGCAGGATTTTCAAGAATGTGCAAGAAAACTGGTCAGAAAGTTATTTTTGTCTGAGATTATTATGAGAATGTAAGCAGACTTTGAAATACAGATTTTTTGGAAGGTTTGGGGTAGATTTGTATTTGTAGATTTTGTAAAGGTGGATTTTTGTTGTATAAATTTTGTCATAAAATGTGTGAAAATATAAACTGCGCTGTATCGTTTGGTCTGTGTCGTTTATCACTGTATGAATCTGTCTTAAGGCTTCGAATGGGACGATTTTCCGAGGCTTTAGTGAAAAAATCCTTGACTTTTGTTGATTTATACTGACAGAAGATGTTGAACTTTGCGCCAGTTTTTGTTTCATGTGGATAGGCCGAGTAATGACAGAGATATTAACCATAACATGTTTAAAGAGGGGGTATTTTACTTCTCTGGGATATTAACTGCTAACACGTAACATATTTAGATCACTATGTTTCCTTTTATTCTTTTGAAAATGCTAAATTCACCCAAAACAATCAAATTAACATGTTTTATTAGTTTCACTTTCAGTTTTTAGGCTCTGAATCACCTGCGCTAAGCCACTCCCAGGTCCGTCAATAGAAATTTCAGGGCCGCTAGCAAAAATCGTCACACACTCAGAAGAAGATGGTCCAATCCTGGGCCCTTAAAACGCTGGGGTCCCGGATAACAGACCCCTTTGTCCCCAACCCGTCTACTCCCCTGGTCACACAACACAATCAGCTGCATCCCGCTAACGAAACTAAACTTTTTGTATATTTATGGAGGACTGTCGTGTGGGAGCATGGGTGATGTAGGCTTGTGGGCGGAGCCTTGCACAGAATCGTACTGCTAACTGTAAGAAAGGTTTATAAGCCCCAGGAGAGATTGCTAAATGACTCAAACATGCATGGATGACATCTGAAACCTCATGTTTTTGATGAAGGAACGAAGATATAACAGGGTAGAAAGCTCCAAAAAGTCGATTTTGTATAATACCTCGTAAAATATGGTTTATCTCCTCGCTCTTTTCCTCCGGTCTTGTCCTCTTTTTTCTCTTTTTCCTCTCTTTCCTGTGTTGTTCTTGTTTTCTTTATCGTTCATAGATTCCTGGAGCGTTACATAAGCCGCTTCTCTCAAATGTGGGACAGATTTACCTGGGAAAAAAAAACACACCGTCGCCCCGTGAGACGGAGGAGAAGAGAAAGAGAGAGAGAGGGAGGAGGAGAAAGGGGCCTGGAGACCGAGAGAAACCAAAAGAGAGGAGAGGAGAGGGGGAGAAAGGGGGAAGAGAGAAGTGATGGGGTAAGAGAGAGGAGGTAGAGGAGAGAGGGAGGAGAGAGAGAGAGAGAGAGAGGGGCCTGAAGGTAAAGTTAAGATAGAAGGAAGGAAGAGGGAGGATAGGAAAAAAAAGAGAAATAGATAGGATGGAGTGAGAAGGAGAGGAGAAGGGAGACTGGTGAGAGGAAAGAGATGAGAGGATTAGGAGAAAAAGGGGTGAGATGGGTGAAGGTTTAAACCAGGACTAAAACAGGACTATACCAGGTCTAAACCAGGTCTAAACTGGGTCTAAACCAGGACTAAACCAGGTCTAAATCAGGACTATACCAAGTCTAAACCAGGACTAAACCAGGTCTAAACCAGGTCTTAACCAGGACTATACCAGGTCTAAACCAGGACTAAACCAGGTCTAAACCAGGTCTTAACCAGGACTATACCAGGTCTAAACCAGGACTAAACCAGGTCTAAACCAGGACTAAACTGGGTCTAAACCAGGACGAAATCAGGTCTAAACCAGGACTATACCAAGTCTAAACCAGAACTAAACCAAGGTCTAAACCAGGCGTAAACCAAGACTAAAACCAGGTCTAAACCAGAACTAAACCAGGACTAAAACTAGGTCTAAACCAGGTCTAAACCAAGACTAAACCAGGACTAAACCAGGACTAAATCGGGTCTACACCAAGATTAAAAAAGGGTCTAAAGAAGAGGCGGAGAGAAAAAAGGATGAGAGAGAAAGAGAGATAGGATGGAGCGAGAAGGAGAGAAGGGATAAGTGGTGAAAGGAAAGAGAGATGGAGGATTAGGAGAAAAGGGGGGATGAGAGAAGGACAGAGGGAGGAAAAGAAAGGAAAGAAGGAAGAGGAGAGAGGGAGGAAGAGGAATGGAGGAGAGGGGCAGCAGTGTATGATAATAAAGTACTCCAAAATGTTTGCTGAAAGCTGATTGTGACAAGACACACAGGAGGAAGGGCATCTGGAGTAAAATTATTATGCAATATTTTCTGTCCCTCAGCTCTGCCGTATGGATGGGAGGAGGCCTACACCGACGAGGGAGTCAAATACTACATCAAGTAAGATGTGTCAGATGCCCTCCCAGCTCCTGTATCCCTGTGTGTCAGATGCCCTCCCTGTGCGTCAGATGCCCTCCCTGTGTGTGTCAGATGCCCTCCCTGTGCGTCAGATGCCCTCCCTGTGTGTGTCAGATGCCCTCCCTGTGCGTCAGATGCCCTCCCTGTGTGTGTCAGATGCCCTCCCTGTGTGTGTCAGATGCCCTCCCATCCTTTTTTCTCTTATATATTTCCACTTCCTGTTTCAGTCATGTGACCCAAAGCACTTCATGGACACTTCCTGATCCTGAACCAAAAACTTCATCGACCAAAGAAATGACCACACCCCCCGAGAGAGAGAGGAGCTCTGTGGAGACCGAGATGTGACTGAGAAGTACTACCAGAACTACTGCGCAAACTACTACTACTACTACTACTACTACTACTACTACTACTACTATTACTACTGCTGCTGCCACTGCTACTACTGACTGATATTAAAGGGCCTATATTCTGCTCTTTTCTGATCTATGTTATAATGTTGTTTCCTCAACACAGACAGACCTAAAGTTGTGTTTTGTTTCATTCACACATGTTTAACACACAAACCCTGCATATTTAGGCTGAGTTCTCAAACAGAAAACACTCTGTTCCACCTTGTGATGTCATGTGGTAATACAGGGTGTGCTCCATCCATCCATTTTCTTCCGCTTATCCAGGGCAGGGGCAAGCAGGGACTCCCAGACTTCCCTCACCTCAGACACATCCTCCAGCTCCTCCGGTGGGACCCCAAGGCGTTCCCAGGGCAGCCGAGAGACATAGTCCCTCCAGCGTGTCCTGGGTCTTCCCCGGGGCCTCCTCCCGGTGGGACATGCCCAGAACACCTCCCTAGGGAGGCGTCCAGGAGGCATCCTGAGCAGATGCCCGAGCCACCTCAGCTGGTTCCTCTCGACATGTAGGAGCAGCGGCTCTACTCTGAGCTCCTCCCGTGTGAAGAGCTCCACTGTGTTTTTAAACTGCATACAACTTAACAAGAATCATTTGGATGATTTAAGCCCCGGAATTGCCAATCTCAACTGAACTAAAGGTAAAAGAAGCTGTTAACTTGAAAAATGCCTTTAATGCCACTCTCTCTCTCTAAAAATTAAAATAAAAATAGAAATAGAGGATGGTAAAATGTTTGGAATTTTCTAAAGAAATTTAGAACTAATTTAGTTTAGTTTAGTTTAAATCAGACGTATTCTGCAAATGGACTTTTCAGAGCTGAAAATGTTCTCACCATTTACTCACCTGAAACTGTATTTGGAGTGATTTGTCTAAACCAGGACTAAACCAGGACTAAACCAGGACTATACCAAGACTATACCAGAACTAAACCAGGACTATACCAGGTCTAAACCAGGACTAAACCTCGACTAAACCAGGACTAAACCAGGATTATACCAGGTCTATACCAGGACTATACCAGGACTATACCAGGTCTATACCAGGACTATACCAGGTCTAAACCAGGACTAAACCAGGACTATACCAAGTCTAAACCAGGACTATACCAGGTCTAAACCAGGACTATACCAGGACTAAACCAGGACTATACCAGGTCTATACCAGGACTAAACCAGGACTATACCAGGACTAAACCAGGACTAAACCAGGACTAAACCAGGACTATACCAGGTCTATACCAGGACTATACCAGGACTAAACCAGGACTATACCAGTTCTAAACCAGGACTAAACCAGGACTATACCAGGACTAAACCAGGACTATACCAGGACTAAACCAGGACTATACTAGGTCTAAACCAGGACTAAACCAGGACTATACCAGGACTAAACCAGGACTATACCAGGACTAAACCAGGACTAAACCAGGACTATACCAGGACTATGACTGCAGATGTTGTGTCCTGACAGTTAGTCTTTACTTCTACTTCAGTAATATTATTTTGAAGTAACTTTACTCTTACTTGAGTACAGATTTTGGCTTCTCTTCCACCTCTGTGTATGTGACTTGTAGACCCATTCACACAGTGGTGAGACTAATCCTAACCCTAACCTTAAATTTCATCAATATTTGGTACCACTGCCTTTAAACTGCACGACTTGAGTTTTTGGAAGTCCTTTCACAAGCTTCTCACAATAGTTGTCAGGAATTTTGGCCCATTTCTCTAAATCTAGACCTTTCCACAGTGGGCTTTTAGGATTCAAAGCTCACCATCTCACAGTAATTTGAATTTTAAAATGAACAAAATAAATAAAAAAAACGCTAAATAAATAGCTCCAACACTGGTAGTCTAATTTTAGTGACATGAAATTCTCAAACTTGACGTTGACTCGGCCTACACAGTGTATTGTAACAGCTCTGTAATTGTCACGGCTACTTGTTCCTGTTCTATCCCTGTTGTGTCAGGAGGGGGGCGCTGGTGAGCTTTAGGAGGGCGTGTTCTGTGCACAAAAAGCCCAGAATGAGTCGACATGTTATGGGTTTGATGTAGGAGCAGGGCTGAAGTCTGAGGTCAGGGCTTTTATCAAGAGTGAGCCTGAGCTGTGGCTTTAACAGCAGCTCGAGAACCACCAGTAATGATACGTTTAAACAGAACAAGGCGTGTGCTTCTTACCTGTGAATACAGGCCATTATTATACTATGCCAATATTTGTCACCAATATGATATTCACTAACAAGGACCATGTCTCAACAGTGGTTTACGGTCAAGATTTACTGATGATATGGACAGATGTGGACGGTGGGTAGAGACTCGGGATGGCCTGGATGGCCTGGAGAGGGAAGGGAGGGTCCGGGTCCACAGAACAGGATCAGTGCACACGAGGGCATCTAGGGTCAAGCCATCACAGGGCGATCAGCGGCCAGGCATCTGAAACAGTTGCACAGGGAACAACATGTGAATAACAATGAACGAACTCCAGGTGAACTGAATAGTGAACGCTGTTGACAGGGAAAATAGGTGGAAACAGAGAATAGTGCTCAGATTGCCATACTTGCTGGGGGGGGGCTGGCTGCTGCATTTTAAACTAGCTGAAAGCTTTTTACAGAATATTTAAAGCATATAGCTAGTAAGGATTTATAGTAATCTAGGCTTGACGTAGCAAATGTAAATGGATGAGTTTTTCAGCTTCAGTTTTAGACAAGATTTTTCTGATTTTGGCGATATTACACAGGTGGCTTTGTCTGAAGCAAAAGTCTGAAAATGTTGGCTGAATACTCGAATAAATTGGAGAAGAAAGGATTTACATTTACCAGTTTCTCCATTACAGGGCTCTGGAGGTACTACAGGGGAATTCTAAGCAGCAGATGGTACAGCATAGATATGGTTTAGATTTTTAGGTGTTGGATTAGCAGAAGTCACAAGAATAGCAAGTTTATTGGCCAAATCTTAAACCAATTTCCCACCATGAGTCACCTATATCCCAGTCCTCCTGGTGCTTCCATCCAATTTTGAAGAATTTAGCAGGTTCTGGCGTTGGAGCAGGTGGGTTCTGACGTTGGAGCAGGTGGGTACTGGAGTTGGAGAAGGTTGAGAGGCAAAGGCATCTGAGGGTCGCAGAAAAAAACACAGTAAGCAAATCATTCAAGTTTAAATGTACAGAGCTTAGAGTCTTCTCACTGTAGTAGACTGACGATCTGGTCGAGAAGTGGAGAAAAGCCCGGGCTGAAATACTGCAGCTGGTGAGAGGTTGGGATGTGACTGTGCCCAAGGAACTGTGTGACTAGACTTCACTTAAGAGGAACAGCAGATCACACAGACTGAAGGCCCTCTCACTTGTGTTGGCTCAAGTCTCTATTTGGACCAGGGCTTGGTCACCTTTTCCTCTCAGGTGGGCCAGAACATCTGACAGATCAAACTCCAGGAATGTTTTTGGATCCTAAAACACATTTGGTGAGATATAACTTTGGTATAACATTCTATTCTAATTTACAGATACAGGTTTAACATGTATCTACAGAGAATGGCTTACAGAGGTCTGTGGATCTGTGTTCTTCTACATCTGACTGGAGCCAGAGCTGGAAAAGTGGTTGGAGTTGTAGAAGACATAGCAGAGATGGTGGGAACTGTGGATTTGTTTCTACTCTGGTGGACACAGACCGAAACAGGGATGTGAAAATTGGACTTAGAAGTCTAATCAATCATAAAGAAATTTATAACATATTAGATTTAAGTTTGGTATTAAGCTACAGTCACTAATATGTATCCTAAAAGTGCAACAACCTAACAAAACAATCTATATTATTTCTCCAGAGACAGCATACCTTCTCAGTGCTTTGAGTCATGCTCCAATGTCAGGATCAGGGCTCCCTCTGGTGGTGGTTCACTGTACTGTGTGGACGTTCCCATGGACAGCTCCATCAGAGACTCAGGAAGGAAGGCTCCAAGAAGAAGTTCAATGGTCGTAGGGCCAGAGAGATGGAAGAGAAAGTGCGCTGTCCTTGCACATAAACTTCACCCAGATCATGGTAGTCAGCTGGTAGGTACTGGCGTGGGAGAAACCTGGGAGGCACAGATGTCTGAGGGTCGCAGAAGAAAACACGGTAAGCAAATCATTCAAAATCGAGTTTAAATGTACAGAGCTTAGAATCTTCTCACTGTGGTAGACTGACGATCTGGTAGAGAAGTGGAGAAAAGCCCAGGCTTAAATGCTGCAGCTGGTGAGAGGTTGGGATGTGGGTGTGCCCAAGGAACTGTGTGACTAGACTATACTTGAGAAGAACAGCAGATCACACAGACTGAAGGCCCTCTCACTTGTGTTGGCTCAAGTCTCTATTTGGACCAGGGCTTGTTCATCAGGGGATCAGGGCTCCCTCTGGTGGTGGTTCACTGCACTGTGCGGACGATCCCATGGACAGCTCCATCAGAGACTCAGGAAGGGAGGCTCCAGGAAGAAGTTCATTGTTCGTAGGGCCGGTGAGGTGGAAGCAAAAGTGCCCTTTACTTGCTAAAAACTTCACCCAGATCATAGTAGTTGGCTGGAACCAAGGTCAAGTCTGGAGGCTTGAGAGTAGTCAGCTAACCCTCCTACAGAAAAGGTTTTGGTGACTGGAGACAAGATGAGTGACACAGAGAACTCCAACTTAAGATTTTCTGAGCCGACCAATCAATTTTAGGAATGACAGGGGGAGCATTGAGAGCCTTTGTGTTATACTGCTGTTGGAGGAGGTGGGTACTGGAGTTGGAGAAGGTTGAGAGGCACAGACATCTGAGGGTTGTAGAAAAAATCATGGTAAGCAAATCATTCAAAACCAAATTTAAATGTAAAGATCTTAGAGTCTTCTCACTGTGGTAGACTGACGATCTGGTCGAGAAGTGGAGAAAAGCCCAGGCTTAAATGCTGCAGCTGGTGAGAGGTTGGGATGTGACTGTGCCCAAGGAACTGTGTGACTAGACTTCACTTGAGAGGAACAGCAGATCACACAGACTGAAGGCCCTCTCACTTGTGTTGGCTCAAGGCTATTTGGACCAGGGCATGTTCACATCTTCCTGTCAGGTGGGCCAGAACATCTGACAGGTCAAACTCCAGGAATGTTTTTGGATCCTAAAACACATTTGGTGAGATATAACTTTGGTATAACATTCTATTCTAATTTACAGATACAGGTTTAACATGTATATACAGAGAATGGCTTACAGAGGTCTGTGGATCCGTGTTGTTTTACATCTGACTGGAGCCAGAGCTGGAAAAGTGCTTGGAGTTGTAGAAGACATAGCAGAGATGGTGGCAACTGTGGATTTGTTTCTACTTTGGCAGAAAGACAGGAACAGGGATGTGAAAACTGGACTTGGAAGTCTAATCAATCATGTACAGAATTATAACATATTAGATCTGGCAGGATTAAACTACAGTGCTTCATATGTATCCCAAAAGTGCAATAACCACTCTGGTTTCAAAACAATCTGTATTATTTCTCCAGAGACAGAATACCTTCTCACTGTGTTGAGTCATGTTCTAATGTCAGGATCAGGGTCCCTCCATATCATCTTCACTGCACTGTAAAGACGATACCATGGACAGCTCCATCAGAGACTCTCTGAAAAGTGAAATGATCGTAGTGGAAAACAACAAAAATATGACTTCTGCATTGCTCTTACTCACCAGACCATGTTGGATCCATGCCCACTCCAGCCTCACGTTGGAACACATTTATGGACATAGATAAAATAAGACCTATTTGGTGATCAAACAGGTTCAATAATAAACTTGTGTCACAAGTGTTGTTGGACTGAAGGGTTCCTGGCCTGTCTGTCCTCCGTCTTCAACTCCAGCACAAACACAGGGACATGTCTTAAATTTCACTGTGGACTCTCATCTTCAGCTGCTGCTGCACATCTGGTAGGTCACCTGTCAATCAAAGCCCTTTTTATGGGACTGAGAGGAAGGTGTTAAGTGCAAATTCACACTCATTCTTTAGGACAAATACACAAACCTATAGAAATGCACTTTAGGTCCTTCTTTCCATCTGTATAAAAAGGCTTTTTCAAACCCATTCATTGTAAAGAAACAGGAACAATGTTGTATCATATTAACATTATATACACAGAAGTAGGGAGTGTCCCACCAGCCGATAAGTTAGTGAACAAACCCACATCTCCACATCTTATAATTCATTTTAAAGTAAACGTACAATCTCCAAAGAGACTGTTTACAAGAACATAACATTACATTATAGTACACATGTTCATTTATACACTACATGTACAATGAAACTGGAGAAAAGGGAGAAGTAGGGAGTGTCCCACCAGCCGACAAGTTAGTGAACAAACCCACATCTCCACATTTCACAATGCATCAGGATCAAAATAAAGTACAACCTCCAAAGAGACTGTTTACACGGTCATAACATTACATTCTAGTATACATGTGTTCATTTGTATACTTGTACTACTTCTACAGTGAGTTCTTTACACAGTTTAAACTGGATAAGTAGGGAGTGTCCCACCAGCCGATAAGTTAGTGAACAAACCCACATCTCCACATCTTACAATTCATTTTAAAGTAAAAGTACAATCTCCAAAGAGACTGTTTACAAGAACATAACATTACACTATGGTACACATGTTCATTTATACACTACTTGTTCAATGAAACTGGAGAAAAGGGAGAAGTAGGGAGTGTCCCACCAGCCGACAAGTTAGTGAACAAACCCAGGTCTCCACGTCTTACAATTCATTTAAAGTAAAAGTACAACCTCCAAAGAGACTGTTTACAAGAACATAACATTACACTATAGTACACATGTTCATTTATACACTACTTCAATTCATTCCTTAAACAACTTCAACTGGAGAAGTAGGGCGTGTCCCACCAGCCGCTAAGTTAGTGAACAAACCCAGGTCTCTACATCTTACAATTCATTTTAAGGTAAAAATACAACCTCCAGTCTCCAAAGAGACTGTTTACAAGGTCGTTACATTCTAGTGCACATGTGTTCTTTTGTATACTATGTGCATTTTATACCTGAACCAACAACTTATAATACACGACACACAGGGAGTGTCCCACTAATTGTTAAGTGATGGACAAACCCGAATCTCTAAAAGAAGAGAAGACCCCAGCTAACCATCAATGGCTTTATAAAAGCTAGTTGGGATTTAAAAAACAAAAAGTAAATATTTCCCCATGGAGGGATTTTATTGTAGATGTACTTCAAATTATTTCTAAATAATATTAATGAGTTTTTTCACCCTCCTATGCCCAATGTGGAACCCGCTCAAAACACACACAAGGTGAGGCGTACTATGCAGGAAACTACACTGAAGTGTCATGCTCAGATTGACTCTTTTCTCAAATACTATTTAGTCAAGAGTAAATTTAGATAATTTGTTAATGTTGTGTCTGTTACGTTCCTACATAATATTCCTTCCCTTTCAGAAAAAAGCACAGCCAAGGAGCGGGAATCGCACAAGGAGAATGCAAGTCCTACGTACTATTCCTTGCTTCCTCCTTTTTTGAAACACACAAATTCACACAACACACAACTACTAAAAACTAGATTTTGTCACACAAAGATAAAACATGGGCAAAAGCCCAGAGGAGAATGCAAGGCGTACTATGCAGGACATCTGTGACATTGCCACTTAAATTTGGTTAATCTAAAAATATTTACTGACTGAACATATACTGGTATTTTTGCTTCTAAGATGGTCAGAATTTCAAGTTTTTAGAAATCCTACATACTATTCCTTGCTTCCTCCTTTTTTGAAACTCATAACTACACACAACACACAACAACTAGAAACTCGATTTTGGCACACAAAGATAAAACATGAAAAGACTATGTACATGAGGTGAAATCGGCGGTGCTTAAGGTGGTAAATGTTGCCGATGTGGTGTTACCAAGCCCAGAGTCTCAGAAACTGAATTCAGTCATCGTCCGACTCAGGGCATTGGAGCAGGCGGTGAATGTGGAAGTAGCGGCTGAAGCCCAGGGACGTCCCAGCAGAAGTGGAGGGGGCGGGGTCTTGGGGGCTGTCCTCAGAGGAGGAAAGGCGCGGCCTCTTGGAGATGGGGTCTTCATCCTCATCTTCATCCCTGGGGCGCTTGGATCCACCGAGAGGCAGGAAGTCCAGAGCAGATCCCACAGGAGAAGCAGGAGTGGAGGAGGGCGCAGGGGGGACAGCAGCGGGAGAAGACGGGCGAGGCTCCTCTTCAATGATGGGGCTGGGAGGAGGAGAAGGGCTCTCTGCTCGCTGCTGAGGATTGGGGCTCGCGGGACGAACCACCTCTTCCACAGCTTGAGCAGGAGGAGACCGCGGGCGCCAGCCGGCCCAGAACTCCTCCCAGAACTCCTCAACGAGACGCTGGTTCACCTCTTCGTCGCCGTCTTCCTCGGAGAGGGTCTCGTAGCCAGAGTCTACGTCGTCCTCTTCTTCGTCGCTCCACCCCTCCTCCTCTTCGTCGCTCCAGTCCTCTTCCTCTAACCTAAGGGGAGGAGCAAAGGCAAAACCTACCTCCAAGTCGTCGTCAAAGATGACGCCAGGAGGGTCCCCCAGAGCATCCCTCGGGTCCAGAGCCACTGCAACATTTGACAACATTAACAACTTGCTTCATACAAAGGTATTCCTGCTGTTTTGTAGATGGTATAAGGAACTAGCCAAACTTTTACACACAAGTGATTCTACATAGCAGAAACATAAATACAGTGCATCATAGTAGCCTATTACTACTTTTCCTTGGCTCATGTCCCAAAGGCTTTGTATTTGATTAAACTTAGTGCATTAACAGGGTAGGTTAGGTCTGAGTTTGTTTTTAAGAGACTCTACACAGTGAGGTCTGTCTGACGTCGTTGGCACAAGTCCACAGTGCACGTGCCAGTGTGCAACGTACCTCAGTAACCCCAGCGCAAAAAATCTAATAAAACTCCACCAAAACATCAATACATGACCTCTTTCAGTATAAAACCTGCATCACTGTAAAGATTCTAATTTAGAATATTTGGCTGGGCGCCATTTTGTTTGCAAAAAAAAATCCCTCAAAAACAGATGAATTTCTACGCCCACAGACTAAAATACTGCTGTTTTCCAGAAAATGCCTGGATAACTTTTTACTTTGCACCCTCCCCGACAAAATGAGGCTGTTTTTACTTGGTATTAATCAGAAACAGTCATCATCACTGACAGTCACAATAATCCCTCAAATGTTTCCATTTCATAAACTTGACCACCGATATTAGACCAAAACCGATGAGAAACAGCGGCACATGCTTCAAACTCTTAATATCACGTCGTATTTAGCTTATTTGACCCATATTTACACATAATTGAGTGATATATTGTACCTCCGGGGATGAACTCCAAGTTCTCGGGTGGCTGGCGGTCAGGAAGGCGAGCCATAGTTCACAGATGAGCTGAGATGAGTTTGCCAATCTTAAAAAGAGTCAAATAAGTGTTAGCGAGTGTTCTGATACTCAAAGTGTATTTTACCAACAATTTCGGCCTGAATAATAAATGTATATCACGGGCACTTACAAGAATCCCACTCGAGCTTCAAGTGACACGTGAGAGATTTAAATGATGCGCCGCTTTATATAGTCCCGCATTTTTGGTTGCCATGTCACCGACGCACGGACGTCAATCTTCCTGTTCATTAGGCGGAGAAAAAAACTTTAATTTTTAGGCCCGAGCCCCTACAGGGCGTAGGGCCTATTGCTTCCGCAACGATGAGTGCCTGGGCGAAGCCCAGGCACTCATCGTTGCTAACTGTCTTGCCGAACTTGTGCGCGCAGCGCACAAGTTCGGCTGAGGGTCGCGACCTTGCCCTGATTCCACTATCCCAGCAACCCATGCCGTAGGCATGGGCCATCTTTATTACTGCTAAAATGAATGGAAGTCAATGGGAGGTCAGTGGGCGACCCCCGACGTCATGGCGAATGACGGGCGCGTCAGCGCCCGTCATTCGCCAATGACCCCACGGTGACGTGGGGAAGGTCCAGAGCTTTCGAAAAACGTATAATTTGTCATTCTAATGTTTTTCGGATATATTGTTTTTGCTAAAAAATTATTATTATTATTATTATTATTTTTATTTTTCTTTTCTTTCTTCTGCTTTTTGAACAGGAATTTGACCCCCTGAACATATTCCAAAACGCACAAAATTTTGCCCCAAAATTCAGGTCTGCCGAAAATTTATTTTTTTATATGGTGCATCATTGGGCATAAAAAAATGGCGCGACAGCGCCACCTACAAAAGTCAAAAATACATTGCGTCAATGGGAGACACCCCGACGTCAACTTTGTCGTAGACCCACCAAATTCGGTACACACATTCATCAAGTGATGCCAAACAAAAAATATTATTATGGCCACGCCCTCTGACAAACCGGAAGTCGGCCATCTTGGATTGAAAATTCCGAAATGCCGAGTCAGCATTTTCGTTGACGTCGCATTTTCGTCAACTCCTCTGAAGGCGCTTCACCTGCAGGGCTGAAAATCACTGGACATCATCTAGACAAGTGGGGCATCAAAAGTTATCCGATTTACATTGATACATATAGCGGCTTCCGTGCGGCGAAGCCGCAAAATTCCATCGGAATTTTTGCAATTTTTAAATGTCAAAATTTGCTCCCGTTTGCGCATAAAAAGTCCGATTGAGCTCAAATTCGAATCACTTGTAAAACTTTCTGGCCCTAGACCTACTAATTATGAACGAAAACAATTTGGTGCAATAGCGCCCCCTACAGAATAACAAATAAATTTGCATGGAGGGCCCAAAATTTAGTTTTCCCAAATGTTACGAAATTTCACACAAAATTCCAGTGGGTCATCCCAATCAATAAAGTCAATCAGACCCATGACGTTTTGTACCGTGTTGCCATGACGATGCGCCAAATTGCCCATGTTATCCTAATGGGAACGCTCCGAAAATGTCCCATTCATGAGAAACACATTAGTTTCATGGAATTAAGTGAAATTTGCCAGAATGACTCATCATATCATCCCGATCAAAAAAAGTCAATCACACCCATGCCATATTTTTCACTCTGTTGCTATGGTTTATGCGCGAAATACCCCATGTTATCCTAATGGGAAAATTTACACATTTTTGGACATTTCAAAGTCTTATAACGGCTTCAAAACCTTCAATGAAGAATGTGACATTTGCACGTTGATTCTTTATATCGTCGTCCCCATCAAAAAAGTCCGAGGTGCCAACTTTGTATGTTGCACGGTGTTGCCATGGCGATGCCTGGAAAACCCCATGTTGGTGCATTTTGTGCATCAGTGCTCCCAATGTCTTTTGACTTTGTTTGGTGACAAGTGCAGCCCAAAAGCCACAATAAAACAGAGGCAAGTGGCGGATCAGCGCCACCTACAGGGAGTGCCCGGTCGGCCGAGTGCGAAGCGCGGCCCGCGAGGGCCGTTCGATGCCGCTTGCGGCTTTAATTAGGCCCGAGCCCCTACAGGGCGTAGGGCCTATTGCTTCCGCAACGATGAGTGCCTGGGCGAAGCCCAGGCACTCATCGTTGCTAACTGTCTTGCCGAACTTGTGCGCGCAGCGCACAAGTTCGGCTGAGGTCGCGACCTTGCCCTGATTCCACTATCCCAGCAACCCATGCCGCAGGCATGGGGCATCTTTATTACTGCTAAAATGAATGGAAGTCAATGGGAGGTCAGTGGGCGACCCCCGACGTCATGGCGAATGACGGGCGCGTCAGCGCCCGTCATTCGCCAATGACCCCACGGTGACGTGGGGAAGGTTCAGAGCTTTCGAAAAACGTATAATTTGTCATTCTAATGTTTTCGGATATATTGTTTTTGCTAAAAATATTATTATTTTTATTATTATTTTTTTTATTCCTCTTCTGCTCTTTGAGCAGTAATTTGACCCCCTGAACATATTCAAAAACTCACCAAATTTTTCCCAAAATTCAGGTCTGCCGAAAAATTTATTTTTTTATATGGTGCATCATTGGGCATAAAAAAATGGCGCGACAGCGCCACCTACAAAAGTCAAAATACATTGCGTCAATGGGAGACACCCCGACGTCAACTTTGTCGTAGACCCACCAAATTCGGTACACACATTCATCGAGTGATGCCAAACAAAAAATATTATTATGGCCACGCCCCCTGACAAACCGGAAGTCGGCCATCTTGGATTGAAAATTCCGAAATGCTGAGTCAGCATTTTCGTTGACGTCGCATTTTCGTCAACTCCTCTGAAGGCGCTTCACCTGCAGGGCTGAAAATCACTGGACATCATTTAGACAAGTGGGGCATCAAAAGTTATCCAATTTACGTTGCTACGTATAACGGTTTCCGTGCGGCGAAGCCGCAAAATTCCATCGGATTTTTTGCAATTTTCAAATGTCAAAATTTGCTCCCGTTTGCGCATACAAAGTCCGATTGAGCTCAAATTCGAATCAGTTGTAAAACTTTCTGGCCTAGACCTACTCATTGTGAAAGAAAACAATTTGGTGCAATAGCGCCCCCTACAGAATAACCAATAAAATTGCATGGACGCCCCAAAATTTAGTTTTCCCAAATGTTACGAAATTTGACACAAAATTCCAGTGGGTCATCCCAATCAATAAAGTCAATCAGACCCATATCGTTTTTTGCACCCTGTTGCCATGACGATGCGCCAAAGTGCCCATGTTATCCTAATGGGAATGCTCCGAAAATTCCCCATTCATGAGAAAAACATTAGTTTCATGGAATTAAGTGAAATTTGCCAGAATCACTCATCATGTCATTCTGATCAAAAAAGTCAATCACACCCATGCCATATTTTTCACTCTGTTGCCATGGCGATGCGCGAAATACCCCATGTTATCCTAATGGGAAAATTTACAAATTTTTCGACATTTCAAAGTCTTATAACGGCTTCAGACCTTCAATGAAGAATGTGAGATTTGGCACGATGATTCTTTACATCGTCCCCATCAAAAAAGTCCGAGGTGCCAAGTTTGTATTTTGCACGGTGTTGCCATGGCGATGCCTGGAAAAACCCATGTTGGTGCATTTTGTGCATCAGTGCTCCCAATGTCTTTTGACTTTGTTTGGTGACAAGTGCAGTCCAAAGACACAATAAAACAGAGGCAACTGGCGGATCAGCGCCACCTACAGGGAGTGCCCGGTCGGCCGAGTGCGAAGCGCGGCCCGCGAGGGCCGTTCGATGCCGCTTGCGGCTTTAATTTTAATTTCATTTTTTATTATTTTCCTAAAACCATGGCTGGGTTTAGGTTGTGTTTGTGCTATGATCATGTAAAACAATAACCCGTTTGAAAGTGGCTCACTCTGCATGTTTAGCAGTGACTACAGGCCTCAGTGTATAAATATGTGGGGAAATTAAATAAAATTTTACCAAAGCAAATACGTACATCAACTCGCCTTTCGCCTTAACAAGCACCATGAAATTATTCATTCTAACAGAACTGGTGTAACTGCGCCAAGTTTGTAGGCTGCCTTGCTTGGATATGTCTTTTCAGGTCTGCCCATACATTTTCAACAGGACTGAGAACACTGACTTTGTGATCTTTAAACCCCACGTTGTAACCAGTTTGGCTGTATGCTTCAGGCCATTGTCCATTTGGGAGACCCATTTATGCCCAAGCTTTAACTTCCTGGCTCACGTCTTGAGATGTTCCTTCAGTATTTCCACATAATGTTCTTGCCTCATGATGCATCTATTTTGTGAAATGCACCAGTCCCTCCTGCAGCAAAACAACCCCACAACATGATGCTGCTACACCTGTATTACACAGTTCTGATGGTGTTCTCAGGCTTACAAGTTTACCCCTTTTTCCTGCAAACGTAACAATGCTCATTATGGCCAAACAGTTCAATTTTAGTGTTGTCAGACCACAGGACAAATTAAAGTCTTTGTTCCTGTGTGCATTTACAAACTGTAATCTAGCTTTTTTAATGTTTCTGTTGGAGTAATGTCTTCTTCCTGCAGAGTGTCCTTTCAGCCCATGTTGATACTCGTTTCACTGTGGATAATGACACACTCTTCCAGCTTCAGCAGCATCTTCACAAAGTCTTTTGCTTCTGTTCTTGGGTTGATCTGCACATTTCAGACCAAAGTATGTTCATCTCTGGGACATAGAACTTCCTTGCTGAGCGGTGTGAAGAGTGGTCTTTATACTTGCACATCTGGAAATTACATCCAAGGATGAACCAGACTTGTGCAAGTCCACAGTTCTCTTCCTGATATCTTGGCTGATTTCTTTTGGGTTTACCATGATGTTACACAAAGAAGCAGTGTGTTTCAGGTGTGTCTATAATTAACTCAGATGTTGTCAAACACATGACATCATTATCTGGGTTTTCCAAAATTGTTTAAATGCATAATAATTTTACTGTATATAAACTTCTGACATTGAAGAAAGTAGTGAAAAAATTGTAAAAAATCCTTGTCTTATTATTCTGGCATTTAGCAAATAGAAATAACTTTGATAATCCTAATTGACCTAAAACAGGAAAGGTTTATATATATATATATATATATATATATATATATATATATATACACACACACACACACACACAGATACATATTTATATATATATATATATACACACACATATATATACATATATATATACACATATATACATATACATACATATATATACATACAAAAATAATAAAAAATATATAAATATATATACACATATATGTATATATACATACACATATACACACACACACATATATATATATATTTTTTTTTTTCGACAAAAAGTTGGAATAGAAATGGGAGCAGTTTCTCACTTCCTTAATAAACTTTAATGACAAATGTTCTATGCACAGACAAAGCTGCTTTGGAGTCGGAGACCAGAGTTACTCACACACTTTTTAAAAGTCACATTTTCACTTAAAAACATCTTTATTCACAAGAGCATGTGACAATACAATATATGCAGTCCTCCCACAGCGCCCCCTAGAGTCCTTTCGAGATTTAGGGCTTTCCATCAGACTCAAAGCAGCCCTTCGACAGTTCATAAATCAGATCTGTTACAGGCTCTTTCAGGTGAAGTCTGGCTCCACCCACTGGCCAGGTGAAGGCTCCGCCCCCTCGCACGGTGATGTTAGAACCTGGTCAACGAGCTTCTGAAGGTCTTTGTTCAGAAAAGAGTGTGCGGCTCCAAAGTGCTCCTGAAGGAAAAATAAATAGGTTATATTAATATTTTTGCTTATGTGTGTTTGCTTTACTAATGTAAGGTGTTTAGAGGTCAGGGGGTCAGGGTGTTATTTCCTGGTTTGTTTTTTGAAGATTATTTTTAGCCCGTAGGCTTTATTGACCTTATTCCAGAAGTTGCCGACGGGGCCGCCATCGTCATTCAGGTTGTAATATTTTGCATGGGTCTGCCAGTCTCAACAGTAAATAAGTTCTATAGGGACTACAGGGCTGTTTAAAGCCTCCCAGAGAATCAGTGCAGTGGTGACTTGTTGGTCACATGAACATTTCACACTAATTAACCTACTTTTCTTAAATTCTCCATTGAAATTAATGGGATTCCCACTTAAACAAAAGTGCCACCACAAAGAAAGTGCAGTTTAGTGTCATTTACGGAAAAAGTGGGCGGAGCAGAATAAAGTCAGTTGGGTAGAAAGAATAAATGGGGGAGAAGAGCAGAGAAGACATTAAGCTCAGAGAGAATTAAAATCATGAAGCTGAGGCCGCACAGAGCCTGGTATGGACGCTGTGTTGTTTAATATGTGAGTTTTTCCAAGGACCTGTTTCCTCCTGGCTGCTGATTGGCTGGACACCGGGGGGTTGAAGCTCATGTCTTTGATGCTGTAGTCTTCAAACAGATCCTCGGGCGGCCTGCGAGCGCACACACACACACACACAGTCATGTTATTCCACTGTCATAGCTCCAGGCTTTGTTGCCATAACTACTGCAGTGAAAAATGTAAAAGGGGATTATTTATTTATTTAAATAAATTAAAAAAAAAAAAATAAAATTAAAAAAAAAAAAAATATATATATATATATATTAGAGTATGGTTTGGTGTGGTACTATAGCGTGTAGTAGAGTATGGTGTAGTAAGGTACTATAGCATGTAGTAGAGTATGGTTTAGTATGGTACTATAGCGTGTAGTAGAGTATGGTTTAGTATGATACTATAGCGTGTAGTAGAGTATGGTGTAGTAAGGTACTATAGCGTGTAGTAGAGTATGGTTTAGTATGGTACTATAGCGTGTAGTAGAGTATGATTTAGTATGGTACTATAGCGTGTAGTAGAGTATGGTTTAGTGTTGTGTGGCTCTCACCTCCTGCTCAGCTCTGCCCTCAGGGACTTGGAGCCCTCAGTCGGGGCCCCGTGGCTCAGGTGAGAGGCCAGAGTCCGGACAGTCGGGTGGAAGTGTCTCTGAAACAAACAGAAAACAGATGTTTGAGCTGAAACGTCACAGCCTGGAGATCACTACAGACCTTTAGGGTTTAGGGGTAAGTTTCAGCTCAGTTTTACGCTTGTGCTTGAGGTGAGTATAGTCCTCATTGTAAAGAGACAAAAACATGAAGTGGTCAAAAGTAGAAAGGTGAACTGTTACTGCCATTTCTATGCTATGGCTTTAAAGATCGGCAGAGTGTGTGGTCCTCTGTCTTTTATAGATTTTTTTTTTTTTATTATTACTTTTTAACTGGTTTGATTTTATTTATCGTTTAGGGGTTTGTTGTTATTATTTCTTGAGCACTGGTTTTGTTTATTTGTTTGTTTTAATGGGTTTTTTTTTCTGTGCAACACTTCAAAATAAGTGTTTATAAAATGTGCTATAAAAATAAAATGGATTGCATTGAAACTGCGCCACCTGGTGGTTAGATGCATGGCTAACTGCTCCTGTAGCGTCTCACCCAGAGAGCTCCGTCTCACCTGTAGAGGGCGGAGCTCCCACAGTGTGGTGTTGTGGGCGTGGCAGTGCTCGGGCTCGTTGAGTTCTGGGAGGAAACAGCCGCTGCCCTGGACCTCGGTGTCAAGAAGAGCATCACAGCGTGGGAACGTCTGAGAGAGACAGAATATCATTTTTATTTAAAAAATGAACAACACTTAATGCTGTGTTCACACCACAGCGTCAAAAACGCGCTGAACGCCTCTATTTGGACGCGTGTGCATTTGAGGGCAGACGCTTTGGAATCGCATCCAAGACGAGCGTCCAGAGAGCGCGTCTAGAGCGTTGAGTGAGGGGGCTCTGACTCGTGACTGGTCGCTATCGTAACGTTTATGTTAAACCTTTCCTGCTCCCCTGACTGTGGTCGGGAAACACAGGGGAGAGCCGTGTTCTCCAGGGCCGAAGGGTCGCTTTTCTTCCGGGGTTTAACTCCCTGTTCTTTACCTCAAAGTTGTTTCAAGTGTGGTGCGAGCTGAAAGACCCCAGCCTGTTGCTCAAGAGTTGGCTGCTTTATTGTCTCTACTGCACCGTAATTACACATCAGTTCCACCGTCTTTTTCCAGGTACCACTCCAGACTCACACACGTCGCTTCTTCCCTCAACCACACACCACATGCGCCACATGCACGCGCACGTCACCTCTCACTCACGCGCCACACTGACACAGAGGAGCTTTCAAAATAAGATTCAGATACGCCACAAATACATTTATAAAGTGTTATTTTCATGAACATTTCAAATATTTCAGAATGTCACTCAGTCAATGTCAAGAAACCTTAATATTTCACATGGAGCTGTTTTTCCTTTAGCTTCAGCTGTTTGTGCTAAGACTCACAAGCTCTCCCCCTCTCCTCAACCTCTGCCCTAACGCTCTGACTGTTGTGCGGCGGACACACATCTAGCACAGATATAATAAACTTGTCGTTATATCAAATGGATTTATGTGGCGATTTCCTATCAGGACTTTCATTATATATCTACGGACGAGCTTATTAGCGTGTCATGAGGAGCGGGCAAAAGTCACTTCGGAGAAAATGTGGTCGCTGATAAATTATTTACTGTTTTTGGTCGGCGGCCCGGTAGCAAATGCGTCACGGACCGGTACCAGTCCCCGGCCCGGTGGTTGGGGACCACTGGTGTAGAAGATTTAACCCTTTGTACCTGCAGTAACGTCCTGTTAGTGGCTAATATGGCGATGCTAGCGTTGGGCAGTGTGTGCAGACTGAGTGTGCTCAGACGCTTCAGGTACGCCATCACTCTCTGGAGGGTCACATGTTTCCGTCGCCGTGGGAACATGGCGTCCACACAGCGCAACGCGATCAGCACGTCTTCGTTAGTGGAGCCTGAAAAACAAAAAACATTCCATGTATCCTCCATTCCCGCTCAAGAGCTCAAAGGGACTCAAGGGAGCAATAAGAACGGTATAAGAGAGTGATAACAGTGTAAGAAAAGTGTAATAAAGGGTCTACAGTGGTTTGAAAAGCACAATCTTCAGAACAGACTTGCCCCGGAGTCTCTGTATGACACGGGTATAACGCAGGTATGACACATGTAAAGAAGTATAAACGGGAGGAGACCTGCATGCAGCTGCAGCAGCACCGAGTACAGCTGAGAGTAGAACTTCAAAGGATCGATGGTGAGGACGTCTCCTGAAAAAAAGAAAAAAGTAAAAATAAAAACAAGATGATTAAAAAACTGAAGGTCAAATTACAGAGAAGTGAAGAAGATGAGAAGGAGATGAGAAAACAAGCGAGGAGGGAAGAAAGGGTTAGAGGAGGAGGAGAAGGGGAGAGAGTGAGAGATCGAGAGAGCTGCTGACCTTGTCCTGATAAAATGGTGAAGACCGTCTGGATGCAGTGGAGACTCTCTCGATTTGACAGGTCCTGAAAATAAGGAACATTACTCTGGATCCTCTGCTCCATCTGACCCCCTCCTCTGCTCCATCTGACCCTCCCCTCTGCTCCATCTGACCCACTCCTCTGCTCCATCTGACCTTCCCCTCGGCTCCATCTAACCCTCCCCTCGGCTCCCTCCCCTGTCCCTCCCCTGTCCCTCCCCTGTCCCTCCCCTGTCCCTCACCTGTCCCTCCCCTGTCCCTCCCCTGTCCCTCCCCTGTCCCTCAAGTGTTCGGGGTAAATACTCACTCCTGATTGGATGAGCTGCTGCAGTACAGTGACGAGGTCATCGAAAAACTCCAGATTTATCAGATGAGCAAAACTGAGGAGAAAAAGAGAAAGTGTGATTGGACAGCAGGAGTGAGAGACAGCTGGATGGACCAATCAGATGGCAGTACTCACTGGGCCAGCCCCTCCAGGACCACTGGGAGCAGAACAGACTTTTGGGATTTTTTCAGAATCCGAAAGTAGATGACGAAGATGACATTCAAGACCTCAGTGTGCTGCAAAACAGGCTCTGGGTTAGACTAGGTCCTGGTCCAGTCCTGGTCCTGTCCCGTTTCAGTCTGGGTGCGGTCCTGGTCCAGTCCCAGGTTTATAAAAGGTATGGCTCACCAATTTAAGTTTCTTTTCCTTCGACTCCGTGGCCTCAGCTTCCAGCAGCTCCTTCTGCAGCTTGTCCTCGGCCTTTTTCCACTGCAACAAAAAAACTCGATAAACCCAAAACTCGACAAACCCAAAACTCCAACACAAAAACCCTAAGCCTTCAACACAAAAATCATTTGATTGAAAGAAACTAAATATACAGAAAAAAAACCCAAAAACCCAAACAAACAAAGGAAATGTTTTGTTAAAACTGAAAAACATAAAAGGTCGATGTTCATGAGTCCTTTACTTTCCTTTAGTTTGGCACGACTCAGGTCAAACTAAAGCTGTGTCAGCCTAACGCAAAAACCTAACGCAAAGAGTCTAAACCACAGGCCCCCTCTGCACTCTTTCACCCCACCCTCCTTACTCTCCTCTATTTCTCCTCTAAAGCATCTCTCCTCCTCCTGCTCCCTTGCCGTCCTCTGTACCCTCTCCTCCTCTGCACCTGCTCTCCTCCTGCTCCCTTTTTGTTTCCTCTACACCTTCTCCTCATCATCCTCTGCGCCCTTACCTTCCTCTGCATTCGGGACAGGTTCTTCTTTTTGTCCTTGTTGTTCATAAATTTGTGTTTTGGCGCCGTGTCCTCCATGTCTCTCTTCATCTGCACCTCTTTGATCCTGAGAGACAAAAGGGTCTGCAGCACCTGGAACACAGAAGAATCAGATGCCCTCCCATCCTCCTGCATCCCCGAGTGTCAGATGCCCTCCTGTCTTTACCTCTGGTCTGAGCTCATAGTTGTGACTTTTGACGAGTCCAGAAATGACTCGGACCGCGGCCAACGAGGCTCCGCCTACTTTATCCTGAGCAAAGAGGCCCCGAAAAGCTCCACAGACCAGATCTGAGACCTGCGCCAAAAACAGGGTTTAGACTTGATTTAGTCCTGCTTCAGTCCTGGTTTGGTATCTCTCTGTCCCAGTTTAGTCCCAGTTTAGTCCCAGTTTAGTCCTGTTTAGTCCCGGTTTAGTCCCGGTTTAGTCCCGGTTTAGTATCTCTCTGTCCCAGTTTAGTCCCGGTTTAGTCCCAGTTTAGTCCCAGTTTAGTCCCAGTTTAGTCCCAGTTTAGTATTTCTCTGTCCCGGTTTAGCATCTCTCTGTCCCGGTTTAGTCCCGGTTAAGTCCCAGTTTAGTCCCGGTTTAGTCCCGGTTTAGTCCCAGTTTAGTCCCAGGTTAGTCCCAGGTTAGTATCTCTCTGTCCTGGTTTAGTCCCGGTTTAGTATCTCTTTGTCCCGGTTTAGTCCCGGTTTAGTATCTCTTTGTCCCGGTTTAGTCCCGGTTAAGTCCCAGTTTAGTCCCAGTTTAGTCCCAGTTTAGTCCCAGTTTAGTCCCAGTTTAGTCTCTCTCTGTCCCGGTTAAGTCCCGGTTAAGTCCCGGTTAAGTCCCGGTTAAGTCCCGGTTTAAGTCCTCTGTCCCAGTTTAGTCCCCAGTTTAAGTCCCGGTTTAGTATCTCTCTGTCCCAGTTTAGCCCCAGTTTAGTCCCGGTTTAGTACCTCTCTGTCCTGGTGGTTCATCAGTGGCACGAGCACTACGATGATGTTGTTGTGAAAGTTGAAGTGAGACAGGTTCAGGAGCAGTTCACACAGACACTTCACTGAGACCAGAGCCAGACCACGATACGAGTCCAAGGACACGGTCTGCACTCGCTTAGTCCGGCCGCCCCTCCAGTCTGGGGCAGAGGGGGGAAGACACAGAGGAGGAGTCATTTGGGGCAGAGGCATAAATCAGTGACGCTACAGAAGTGAAATGTAGAGAGCTGCAGATTCCCACCATCACCAGCAGGGGGCTCCAGACACTATGCAATGTGTTAACGTGTGTGTATGTGTGTGGTTTACCTGCGATGATCTGGTCGAGGTCTTCCAGGTAAAACTTGTACTGACTGAGTAGCCCCTCCTCGAACTCTCGGAGCGCCTGAGTCTCCTTTTTCACCTGACACACACACAAACGACAGGGGATGTTTAACCACAGAAAAATGCAAAGAGACAGGTGCAGAGTAGGGTTGTCAAAAGCTGGTGGATGCAGTACCTTGGCGCTCTTCTCGGTGGTGGTCAGGGGTCTGATTTTATAGGTGGGAGTGATGTCTTTGAAAACCTCCATCAGAGAAACCATCACAAGCTTCTTCACCGTCGCTGCGATCGAAGGGTCGGATTCAGAGAGCATCGATCTGAGCTCCTTTAAACGTTTAATCTGAAATATCAAATATACAAGATCATTAATATACTGTTACAGATCGACAGAGGGTTCAGAGAGCACTGACCTCAGCCTCTTTAAATGCTTAATCTGAAATCCAATAAAATAAAAATATTACAGTGGTCCCTCGTTTATCGGCGGGGTTGCGTTCTAAAAATAATCCGCAATAGGCGAAATCCGCAAAGCAGAAAACTTTATTCTTTACAATTATTATATATGTTTTAAGGCTGTGTGAAGTACTTGTCGATGGCCTAGGCTCCGCATCATCCTGCTCCTCGCTGTCATCAATGTCATCGGCAAAGGTTTCATAAAGCGTTTTAGTTTTGGTGCGGATGATGTTGGTATCCAGCATAATGTTCTTTTTCTGCAGTCACTGATCCACAAAGATAAAGCAGACTTCATCCTTACGATGGTGTTGCGGGTAGTTACAACCCTTTTTGCATCCTTGTTAAAACTTGTCATCCTTATGTTATTTTTCTCCATCTTTATGTAGCAAACCAAAGATTCATTTATTCCGTATTGGCGCCCCCTACATCTGCGTAACTTCTACCTTCCTTCAGCATGTCCAGAAGTCCAACTTCTTCTGCAATGGTTAACATCCTCCTCGACTGTAGGTGCCTTTGTCGGTGCAGAACGTTTCATCAACATTGTGTGTTTTGTCGTGGAGAAAACTTGCAAACATACAGCACTTCAGAGTCACACTGCGATCCGACATTTATGTAAATTTGTCTTACACATTCCGTACAGTACAGGAGACACGGCACAGAGAGTGATGGACAATGGTCTACAGTCCCTCAGCCAATTCATACGCCAATTCAAACAGGCAAAATTACACTTAAAAAAACTTGCGAAACAGGGCGACGGTGAAAGGTGAACCACCATATAGTGAAGGACAACTGTACTCTTCTTTATACACAGTACTGCTCCCAGCTCCTTTATCCTTTACAGAGCCATGATACGACTCACATTGTCTGAGTGACTCCACACTTGAGCATGTCATGAACAGTCTTACACCAAAGTGAACCTGTTACAGAGACAGGTGCAGATGCAGAGACAGGTGCAGAGACAGAGACAGGTGCAGAGGCAGGTGCAGACTCACAGTGTTGTGTGGGTCGGCGATCACGGCCGAGGCCAGTGCTGCTATCTGCTGTTTCCTCTGCGTCAGGCGTAGCTCCCTGTGCTCCGGGCTCACGTCTGCCCCTACAGGACAACAGGGCACATGACACCAGGGAGTGATGGAGTAATAAATTTAAAAAAAACAAAAAAAAACAACTTTATATAAAACTAAGGCATTATTCTGTTTATATAAAACTAAAGCATTATTCTGTTACCGGATTGGTCAGTGACTTCCTGTTCCTGTTGTGGCTCCTCCTCTTCCTCCTCTTCCTCTTCTCCTCCTTTCTCTCTATCACTGTGCCAGAGAGAGAGACTTTAGAGAGAGAGAGACTTTAGTTTATTGATCAGTGATAAAAGGATTAATTCCTGCTGAGGTTAAATTAATGAGACAAACACTTCCAGTGGGTAAATAAAGTCAAAAATGAAAACAAAAAGTATCGATCATGAAACCGTGAGTATTTAAGCTCAAACCAATATTCATTTTGACATCGATGTATCAACACTTGCACAGCCCTAATTATTGATCGTTTATTACCTCATCATTTTAGTCTTAAAATGTTTGTATTCACTGGCTCTACATGATCCTGTTTTTTATTTTGCTATTGTGTCCGTCAATCAAGATATGAACATTAATAACAGACAAATCAGGCGTCTTCTTTCCCTGAGGTCCGTCCTGCTAGCATTAGCAACAGGTTTGATTGACAGCGTTGCTAAGTGCTCACCCCCTGTTAAAATAGTGGTGCGGGTGGGAAGTGGCGTTACCTTCAACAGTCTTGCTCTGGATTGGCTCTTTGGTTGCTGTGATACTTGCGTTTGGCATACCAAATGTGGAACTTGGCTCCAAACTGGCCCCTATAACTGCTAACGTCGATGAGCTTCATTTAACTGACTACGGCTGACTTCACACTCACTTAGTCCACGTCTTTATACAGTCGGTGGGAGTTCCATAACTGTTACTTACCAAACATCTTAACTGAGCCGAAACTCCTCTAATGTACAGAGAAATTCTTATTTGACAAATAAAAATACTAGAAAACACCTTTATTTTGTTGAAATCGTGTTTAAATTGTCAGAAAAATGTGTTTCTTGTGTAAATTGTGCTGAACTTTTGGACAGAATTCCCCCAGTGTGACGTGAAAAGTGTGTTTTATATTTCTGTAAAATAAAACTCTACTTCCTGTAATTATTTATATTTTCAACAGGTTTCAAGTTAAAATTAGAGAAACAAAATTTGTCACATGTCCTTCAGGTTTACCTCTCTCCACAGACTGCGGGACGACTCCTCTCTTGTCTTTTATCGGGAGGAGGTGAATCACTTCTTTCTCTTCGGTTTTAGCCATTTTTCGCGGGACTTTTTCCAGGTTTCGCAGGAGCTCGGACTTCCTCTTTTTGGTGCTGTGAACCGGAGCGCTGCGGAAACAAGAGGAACAAGGACTGATGAAGAGAGATGAAAAGAAATGAAGACAAGATGAAGAGGAGAAGAAGGCGAGGTGAACAGGATATGAAGACAGGTAAAGGAAAGGACTGATGAAGAGGAAACGAAGAGGAGATGAAGACGTTTTGGTATCAGATGTGGTTGTGTGTGTGGGTGTGGTTGTGTGTGTAGGTGTTGGCTGTGTATTGTGGGGTCGGTTGTGTGGGTGTGTATTGTGGGGTTGGTTGTGTGGGTGTGGGTGTGGTTGTGTGGGTGTGGTTGTGTATTGTGGGGTCGGTTGTGTGGGGATCACCTGGAGGTCAGGTCTCTGGTGATGAAGGACGCTCTCTGAGCCATTTCCTTCATCTGCTGCAGGTCCTCCTCCTCCAACATGTCTGAAGGTAACTCCTCCAAGAACTGCTCCTCCTCCTCCTCATCTACAACAGAGGAGACATGAGAGCGCCACCTACAGACACTAACAACAAACTGCACCTACTCCTCATCTACAACAGAGGAGACATGAGAGCGCCTCCTACAGACACTAACAAACTGCACCTCCTCATCTCCAACAGAGGAGACATGAGAGCGCCACCTACAGACACTAAACAACAAACTGCACCTACTCCTCATCTACAACAGAGGAGACATGAGAGCGCCACCTACAGACACTAACAACTGCTGCCTCCTCCTCATCTCAACAGAGGAGACATGAGAGCACCACCTACAGACACCAACAACAAACTGCACCTCCTCATCTCTACAACAGAGGAGACATGAGAGCGCCACCTACAGACACTAACAAACTGCACCTCCTCATCTACAACAGAGGAGACATGACAGCGCCACCTACAGACACTAATAACAAACTGCACCTCCTCATCTACAACAGAGGAGACATGAGAGCGCCACCTACAGACACCAACAACGAACTGCACCTCCTCATCTCCAACAGAGGAGACATGAGAGCACCACCTACAGACACTAACAAACTGCACCTCCTCATCTCCAACAGAGGAGACATGAGAGCACCACCTACAGACACTAACAAACTGCACCTCCTCATCTACAACAGAGGAGACATGAGAGCGCTACCTACTACAGATACTAAAAAAAACTGCACCTCCTCCTCATCTACAACAGAGGAGACATGAGAGCGCCACTTACTACTACATACTGACTGCATGCATCTCGCCCGATTGCAGGCATGAGCGCGATTCATCGGCTCTAATTTGCTTTACTGTACATTTTTAAAAAAACGTGGCCCCTCTTTCCTCAACTGCTGCGGTCACCTCACCTTAAAATGTTCACATTAACCCGCCCTGCATGATCCTGGGGTTTTATTTCACTATTCTGCCCCTAAATCAAGACATGAACATTAATAATCTGGTGCATTCTTTTGGCAGCGTTGCTAAATGACTCCCCCCTGCCAAACCAGCTGTACAGGCGGGAATGGGCTTTATCTTCAACACACTCGCCCCTGATTGGCTGATTGGTTGCTATGACACTCACGCTCAAATGCTACCAATGACGTCTCAGTCCACTTCTTTACATGTCTCCAATCAGCTCACGGCCTCTGATAGAGAAGTATAAACCGCGGTTATACCAGTGGGACAGCGATTGGCTTGTACCTGGGCGTTTGGCGAAGGTAAGCAGTTCCTGGGGTTTGCTGTTGGCGGCGCTCTTTAGGGCCTTCCTCAGCTGTTTCTGTTCTTTGCGCTGTTTCTTTGCGGCATTTTGTTGTTTAAATGTTTTGTTCTTCAGTTTGTTTTCGAGCTTCACTCCCGACGTCTTCAGTAGCTTCCTGAACGAAGGACGGCGTTTCTTTGAGCGCGGCTGAAACAAGAGTTTACATTTGTATTAATCAGTTATTAAAAACAAAACAGTTCTTGTTAGTCTAAACACAAAGTGATTTAAGTGCACAACAGCCTTTTCTAACTGATCAGCCTTCTAATAGTATGTAGATAATTCTGTGGCTCCTGCAGGTTTATGCTTGTGTGCACTGGGCCTTGAATGTCCTCAGTGAATCCAAATGCATCTCCCAAGTTACATGGAGCAATGCAACAGAGATT
>JAIEZT010000304.1:19057755-19119628 GCA_019594935.1 Periophthalmus modestus
CAAATGAAAAATGTTTTCTTTTATTGAGTCGATTTAGATGAATATTGTGATTTAACCATGTGCAAATTTAACATAATTATCCACAGCTGTCATCGATTATAGCGACATTAAGCGGCACAAAGCCGCAGCAGTCTTATTTAACCCTAAAAACTAATAACAACTTAAGACATCTTTACGTAGCATATTTCTGTTTCACCCCTGTTGGATTGACAAAATTATTGTTGGTGGGACAGACCTTTAGCCGAGACACTAAAGGAAGAGCCAATGCAAGGGGCAGTGTCCCCATAGAACAGCGTACATGACGTTCCTGTATCATTTTGTCCCTTTTAGTTAATCTTATTTCCTCTGTGTTCCCAGGGTTCCTTCTCCTTCGCTCCTCATCTCTCCTGCTCTTCTCTCTGGGTTTGTCTGCTGGCTTCGGGCGAGTGCTAATGCCAGGAATCACAGGAAAAGGGGACTAATCTGTCAGTCACCTCCTCTTCTGACCCACTCCCGCTCCCTCAAATCGCATCTGGGCAGTGTTTCTTCATCGAGGTGAGGGGGATTGGCATCTGACACACATGAGGGCATTGAACACAGGGGAAGGCATCTGACACAAGAAGAGGGCATCGGACACAAATACAGGGGAGGATAACGGACATCTGAACACAAAGGGAGAGCATCGGACCCAAAAGAAGTGCTGGGTGCAAGCAGTGTGGGAGCTTTGGGTCGTAGCCTTAGACTACTCTTGAATTTGATTTTAAATTAAAAATGGGGTAAGTATCTTGTAGACATCTTGATCCCAAATATATCCTGGAAAAAAAGTTCCGTGGGTGGGCGACATGACTGATACAGGGGGATGGGAGAGGTATACACACAGATGATGGAAAGGACACGAGAATATAGGAGGGATGGCGAGGGCATATGACACGGGGTCTTGTTGCTGTTAACTCGTGATGGCACTTCCAGGTCAACGAACAGTTTTACTAAAAAAAATAAAATAAAATAAAGTCACCCACCTGGATTTAACTAAGCCAAACTGAGGGGGGAAGAGTAGGATCTTCCTGCGTCTGGTCAGGTCTAGGTTCAAGCAACAGCCTGTGGGCTCAAAGAATGAGAGTCAGCTGACCTACCTGAACATACCTGAACGACCAGGTATATCCATCAATGGATTTTTTTCTTGCCCTGATGGGCAACGGGCCATATTTCTCCAAGATGAAACAATGCCAGGAAGATTTCATTGGGTTTAAATTGGTGAAAAGATGTGGTTTCACGAGCATTGGATACATGAATTTTCCAATAATTTTCACACATGGATTGGCCACCACAAGAGTCCAGACCTTTACCCCATTAGAGAAGTCTTTGAGATGTGCTGGAGAAGGCTTTGTGCAGCGTCAGACTCGACCATCATCAATGCAAGATCTTGGTGAAAAATCTATGCAACACTGCATGGAAATGAAATCCTGTGACATTGCAGAAGCTTATCGAACAATGCGCACAGGAAATGCGCGCCGCCTAATCAAAGCTAAAGGTGTGTCCAACCAAATATTAGACTGTGTGACTTTTTTTTTTTGGGTGGCGAGTTTTTTTTTTGGCCAGGCAGTGTATGTTCTTTTGCTTTTTTTTAGACAGCTCATCATCTCACATTAAAAAATCGACTGCAGTCGTTAAAGCTAACAAGGTTACTAGCATGACGCTATGGTGTATTAACTGTGACAGAAAGAAAAGGCGAACGAGGGGAGGTTAGCTAGAGTTCAGCCGTACCGCCGTTAGTATGATTTATTACACTGGTAATCCTATGTTTATTCAACATTTATTACTGTATGATTACCGCATATTTTAATACAGTTGATGGTCAAACAATACCACCAAAACTTTTGAACAAGGGAAATGTTTCTTATTTATGAGTAAAGAAATAACACTGAGCATTCTGTGAAAAAAAAAGGGTAGAAATCAGTTGTGAAATTGCCAGCTGGACCGTGGAAGTGACATCATCAACAGTTTAATATAGGAGGATTGATGGTGGATGGTGCGCTTCACAGATTGTCCTCCTGTATATTTCAGGTGTGTGGTGCGTTCAGTTGCAGACGTGGGGGTCCCAGCCCACCATTACAGATGCACCAAGCCATACAACTGTTATGGGTCTGGGGCAGGAGTATGGGAGTGCATCTGACACACTCTCTCTTGTCTCTCAGGTGGTGCGGTGCGTTCACTGACCTGCTCTCTCCTGCATATTTCAAGTGTGTGTGCGTTCAGTGCATACGTTTTGGGACTGGGGGTCCGTGGCACACATTAGGCTGTATCATGGCCACAACAAATGTTCTGGGGGACAGGAGTGTGGAGAGACCATCTGACACACTCATCTCTTGTCCTCTCAGGTGTGTGGTGTGTTCACTGACCTGCTGTCTCTGTATATTTCAAGTGTGTGGCGGTGTCGTTCAGTGCAGATGCGGGGGTCCAGGCGCACATAGGTTAGATATGCATCACGCCCACACAAACTGCTCGTCCCTGGGGGACTCGTCCACCTGGAAAGTCCCAGGTCTGAGTCGAAGCCTTTACCTGTTCATCGCGCCACTCGCTGCGGTCTCCCTGTCATCACACCACGGTCGCTCTTGGTACTGAATTCACTCCATACCATAAGTCAAATGAAATGATCTAAATGATAAAAATATTAGTTAGTAATAGTAGCAGTATAGTATAAGTAGATATAGTAGTAGTACTTTTACATGTATATTTCAACAAATCTGTGTTGTGGGATCAGCTAAAGCACCAGCCGCTCCTCTCTTCCTTCCCACACTTTCAGTCATGGGTCTCTCTGGGTCGTCCTCTCACTCAGTAGCCAGCAGTAGTAGTAGCAGTAGCAGTAGTAGTAATAGTATCAATAGCAGTAGTGGTAGCTGTAGTAGTAGTAGTATTGTTTTAAATGTAGATTCCCTGTGTGTGTAGGCAAGTTGAAGCACCAGCCACTCTTCTCCTTTTGCACTCTCTTGATGGTCTCTCTGGTCTCTCCTCTACTCAGTAGCACAGTAGTATAGTATAGTAGTAGTAGTATGTGAGTAGTAGTAAAGTAGTAGTATCAGTACTTTTACATGTATATTTGCCTGTGTTTGTTGCTCCTTGAAGCACTAGAAGCTCCTCTCCCCCCTCAGTACTTTTGCTCATGGTCTCTGTGGTTCTCCTTTTTCTCAGTAGCTTTACCAGTAGTACTATATAGTAGTAGCATGAGAAGTAGTAGTAGTTTTTCTATGGGGGGTTATTTCCCTGCGTTTGCAGCTCAGCGAGAAGAACAGCCGCTCCTCTCCCTCCCTCCGCTCCACTCTCCTGATGGGTGTCTCTGGGGTCTCTGGTCTCACTTCTGGATCCTGGTTCATGTCTCTGAGTTTAGCTCGGCTCTGTCTGTGCTCAGCTGCATGTTCGTCACCAGAAACCTCTTCTCTCTGCCCTACATCCACGTCAACATCTTCCAGGTAACGCCACATGCGCACATACACACAGAGACTACTCATTTGACTATAACACACACGTAAGGGTCACTATATTTAAGATTTGTGAAAATGCTACACTTTTCTTCCTGGTTTGGCCATTTTTTTTAAGTTTCAAATTTTTACTTCCTGGTTGGAAATGATGTGACATCACACTAGGGATTCCAAAACTGTTACCTAGCAACCTAGCCAAACTCCTCTAATGTACAGCGAACTTATGATTTTGACAAATTAAAATATAAGAAATCATGTTTAAAGTATTTGAAAAATGTATTTCTTGGGTAAATTGTGCTGAACTTTTGGACAGAATTCTCCAGTGTGTGAAACAGAGAGCGCTCATACTTCCTGTGATTTTCATATTTTCTACTTTTCTTCACAAATTGCTTCTTGATTCACTAGGAAGGACCACGTCACAACAATGGTCTACATCATATAATTTTATTGATGATACGGATTGATGTGGAGGGCGGGGTAAAGACTCAGGACGGGGACACTCAGGAGTTTTAGCCCAGCCCAATTCAAAACACCCCCTCTCTGTAGATGGTGAGGTAATCTTCGGGGCTAAAAGATGAACAAGAGACTTAATCATGTTAACTCCATTTGATGTAAAATTAATATTTTTTTGGTATAAAACTATAATTTATAAACCACAAAGGAGAGTTAACAGTCATTCTCAGCAACCCAAATGAAAGTTCCAGGAGCAGTTTTTGAATGGTCTAAAGCTTTTGAAATGGCACCTGGACCAGGAGGTCACATGGTCCAGACTCTACAGGTCACATGACTGTAATCCACCGTTTTAAAGCGGACCTAGGTCAGACCAGACTTTGATCTAATGCCACCAGTCTGATCAGGAGTGACAGACAGATTAAAGATGAAATATGAATAAAAAGGCTCTAACAAGATTCAGACTGGCAGAGTGTTTCTTAGCCTGGTGAGACAGACTCTATTGTTTTTTTGAACCAGGACTGTAAAAATCACATGCATCAAGAAAAATCTTGATTAAAACGAAACCAAATGAATCACTTAATCACATTATTTTCTTAATTATAATGCACCCAATTGTCAATTTACTGTAAAACAATGAAATAAGAGGTAAACAGCACACATTTCCATGACAAAGATGTATAAACTACTTAACATAGGCCTAGGAATGAATACATTTGCTTGTATATTTCACTTGATTAACAAAACGTCTTTATTCTGCACTCGTCTCTCTTATTCTGTAAAGCACTTTCAATTACTTTGTGTATGAATTGTGCTGTATAACTTGCCTTGCCTACTAGGTCTACACATGTGGAATAAACTGTAGACATTTAACATTTAGGACAGGCTCATCTAACCTCTGTGTTTAACGGACTTGCAGACTCGCAGAACGACCTGTTTAAACGGGAGATCGCTCAGTGTAAAAACAAAGACCGAGACAAAATCCAAACAGCGCAGCAGACTGTCCAGGTTTCACATGGATTGGACAGACATGCGTATGGCACCGCTGTACTCAGACGGGATGGGGGAGGAAGGGGAGAAGGGAGAAGGTCAATTAATCAATGCGTTAATTTATTTTAACATGATTAAAAGGGAAAAAAAAATGCAAATAGTTGATTTTCTCAGTCCTAATTATGTTTTAAGCTCAAGAGACATCTCCACTGTAATGTCCTCCTCTGTCTCCTGCAGCACATCGGTCTGTCCATGTTCTCCCCCGGAGCAGAGGCCAAAACGATCTACCAGATGAGCCACGGAGTGCTGAATTTGCCCAGGAATCTATTCCTGGACTGGACCTTCGGACACTCTCTGATCAGCTGTCACATCGAGCACCACCTGTTCCCCAAACTGTCCGATAACATGTGTCTGAAGGTGAGAAACCAAGACTAGCCCAGGACTGAACCAGGACTGAATAAGGGCTAAACCAAGACTAAACCTGGGGCCTTTATAAAAAAGTGTGTCAAATGAACTTGAAACAGTTCATATGGACAAAATGCAAATTTCACGTCCATTAAAAAATATTTTGGATTTATAAAACACACTCCTTGACAGTACTTTCCTCTCAAAGTTTGCAGCAGAAATCTGAGCACATGATCCCACCTCATGCCACGCCCCTTTAACGCCTCCATGTGACCATAAAAGGACCATGCAAAGTGCGTTCTGAATGATATTAACCTAAACATGAGGTGATAATGAGCAGGTTTGAGGGAGGGGCTCTGAGGGAAACTCTGCAGCAGACGACACAGGCACTTGGATCTTACATCCTTGCATGCTTCCTTCCTTGAGTTTTTCCTTGCATCCTTCATTTAATTTCCTTGCATCCTTAGGTCTTTTCTTCCTTGTGTCCTTGGAACCTTGTGTCTTTGCATCCTTGCCTCTTCTGTGTTTGCATCCTTGCATCCTTACATCCTTCCTTCCTTGCATCATTCCTCCTTTTCTTGCAAATCCTTGATCTCTTTGTTCCTTGGGTCCTTGCATTTTTTAATTCTTCCTTCTTTGTGTCTTTCCTTACATTCTTCATTTCATTTCTTTGCATCCTTAGGTCCTTTCCTCCTTGTGTCCTTGGTACCTTGTGTCCTTTCATCCTTGCCTCTTCTATCATTGCATCCTTGTGTCCTTCCTTCCTTGCATCGTTCCTTTATTCCGTCCTTCTTTTCTGCAAATCTTTGCTCTCTTGCATTTTTTGCATCCTTCCTTCCTTGCATCATTCCGTCCTTGCATCCTTGCTCCCTGCATCATTGCATCCTTAATTGCATCCTTGCATCTTTCCTTCTTTACATCCTTCCTTTCTTGTATTCTTGTACTCAAATTCGCCTAGGCCCCCAGATTGTTCCCTCCGTCCGCCCACTGCCTCCAGCGTATATAGTGTAGAGGGTGCCTTACACAATGTTTAGTGCGTGAGCGAGCTTTATAAATGAGGCGCCATGACTGAACCAGGACTAAACCAGGTCTAGACCAGACTGAACCAGGACTGAATCAGGACTCAACCAAGACTGAACCAGATCTAAATCAGGACTAAAACAGGACTAAAACAGATCAAAACCAGAACCAACCAAGTCTTTTGTTTTAGGTTAAACCGATTGTGAGTCATTTCTTGAAGCTGAAGTCATTGCCATATCAACAGGACTCGTATTTGTCCCGCCTTCGACTGTTTTTTTGACAAATACCATGAAACTCATGGTGTTAGCCCCGCCTATCACTGAGCTTGTGGGCATCCAATGAAAATTGGTATTTAACCAGCCGTCCAATCAGAGGACAAGACCTTCTGCACAATGGTCCAGAGGATCCACGGGAGTCTGTGGTTATGGGGAGCGTGGGAAAACAAAATGTCTTTTGGGATTATTTTTTGTTAGTTGATGCTGGAACTGTTTATGTTAATATCGCTGTAATTTCTGGACAAAAACTTAAACAAAATGGATTCTTATAAATTTTAGTCATGTTATAATGTTATTACATCATCAAAAACATACCACATAGTTTGAGTTTGAGTAAACCCCTTCATCATTAGTCCATCTACATCTCAAAGCTCAAAACGCTCTGTTCCACCTTGTGATGTCATGTGAGCTACCTTTTTTGCCTTCAGTAGAGATTGGAAATTCCGAGGCTGAAATTAATCAAATGATTCTAATGAACGTGTATGGAGTTTAAAAACACAGTAGAGCACTTCCTGTATTACCACAACCCAGCTTAAGTATGCAGGGTTTATGTGTTAAACATGTGTGAATGTCACAAAACACAACTCCAGGTCTGTTTGTGATGAGGAAACAACATTATAACATAGATCAGAAATTTGTGTACTATGGGCTCTTTAATCAATATATTTGAAGATTAATAATTAAAAAAAAACAAAAAAAAAAAAAAAAAAAAATACATTACAATATTCGCTTTTACTAACTTTAGGAAATGTATGCACTGAAACATTCACGCTACCACATGGGTGTGAATCAGTGACGTGCGGTCAGGTGAGGCCGTGCCTCACCTGTCATCACAGAATAAAATAAATGGTTATATTTATCCAATTATCTGTACGATAAAGTTATTTTCTATTTAACTTTGCAATTTTATTCTTTTTTTTTTAACTCAAGCTGTTTTCTAAACTGGAAGCAGGAGGTTATAATTAAAGGACCGAGACCAACTGTCGTGACCAGGCAGACAGAGGGACCAAAACGCGTAACTCCAGAAGTCTTTACAATGTTTATTTACAAAAATAGTGCAACAGGTAAGTACAGTTCATAAATCCACAGGTGCTCGGGTTCGTGGGTGCGTATCAGAGTCCAGGGAAAACACACAAGTACGGGAGCAAGAAAATCAGGATAATGTACCAGTGCAGGAGTGCAGGAGCGAGAATCCGGAGCAGGTCCAAGGCGGGGTCTGGAGAAGAGCAAAAATCCAAGTGAACAGGATATACAAAATAATGAGCAAACAAAGCCAGGCAGGAGTATTCACATATGCACGCGGGCGTTCTGACTCCGAGTGAATGTTTCCAGTCCATCTTATACCCATGGCAGGTGGAGGTAATCTCAGTGACGAGGTGCAGGTGCGCGTGGGAGGGACTGGAAGCTCCGCCCGGCTCCGGATTCAACAGGTGAGGGAGGGGGAGAGCAACACAGGAGGACAGCAGACAGGGATCAGGACACCGACACTAAAGGAGCTAAATGGTTTGCTCCAGACGACGAGACGAAAGACTCGCTCTTTTCAAACCGAGACGTACAAAATGGTAAGAAATGTAATTACTTCAATCCATTGAAAATTGGGGAAACAGAATAAGGATAAAAACAATATAAAACCAGCTTTTTATTTCATACTATTAGAGCTATTTCATACGGACTTCGGAACTTTTATTTTGAAATTATTATTTTATTCTGGCCCCAAGTCACCGGGAGAAAAATTGGTCCGGGGCCTAATTTACTAACCGACACCTGGTTTATATGTTTGCCCTCCATGGTTGAAACCATGGAGGGCTTTTATTGTGAAATCCTTTTGGAAACATGTTGAATATGCTTTTATTTTGTTAAACTTCTTCATATAAACCATCTGTTTTATTTCAATGATCATGTGTCTTTTTAATAAATTTGTTTGATACTGACTTTAAAGCAGAGGTGCCTAAACTTTTCCCCCAAGGGCCACATGATAAAGTATTGATACTTTTCAGCTGGTGTCATCAACATTCCCTGAAGGTGTGATGCTAACTGTAGGCACTGCTCTAACTGAGGCTTGTTAGACTTTAATCTGATCTTTATTTTAACACAATCGGACCATAAAGAGCAGCAACACCTAAACAGGACCATGAACACTCATATTCAATTCAATTTCTCTTTATTGTCACATGTGCATATACATACTAGATATATAGCACAGATGAAATTGCCGTCCTCTCCCACCTCAGTGCAAACATATTAAAGAGATAAAAAAAAAAAAAAAAAAAAAAAAAAAATACAAAATAAATAAAAATTTGCACAAAAAAGGAAATGTGCAAACCAAGTAACATTAAAGATATAAACAAAACAGAAACATTCAAGGAAAGATAGCCAAAGATTGCAGATAGAAAGTGAGGTATTGTTAAATATATAAAGTTATTGATTGTCCATATAGAAATATTAAATATATGTGCAAAATATATAAGTAACAATTATTGATTGTCCATATAAAAGTGAGGTAGTATATTGATCAAAGGCTCCTAGAAATCCATTTTGTTATGTGTGCACTATGTCTCCATGGTAACTGCTGAACATTCCACCATAGACATACATGTAGATGTATGTGATGTCATTACAAAGGTTCAATATTTGAAGCAGAGGGCCATAGACCGGTGGTTGGTACAGATGGAGACATTTTATACAGACTTGAAACAATCATTTTAGGTCTGTATCATGTGCAATATGATGTTATGTAGGTATAATGGTAAAATTGTTGTCAGCAGAGAGCCTGAGAAAATAGGTCTGAGGGCCACATTAGGGCCATATAGTTTAGACCAGGGGTTGGCTTTCAGCTTTATACTGCGGCTCCGCGGCTTGGGAAAATAAATTATAATTATTTAATTCAAGTGTGTTTTATTTGTGTTAGTTCTTTTTTTAAATTGGAAAATTATTGTAATGTTGAAATATCAAAATAAAATTATATTTTATTTCATCGCTCAAATAAGCGTCACACTCACGAAAGTATGTTAAAAACAAACACGGCTCATTCCTCAAAGACATAGCTCACAGTCCTGCGTAAGGATACAGACGCTGTGCAGAGGTTCAGGAGCAGGAGGATCTGTAGCACTACATGGATTTCATAAACCAGTGATCCCCAACCACTGGGCTGGGGACGGGTTCCGGTCCGTTAGGCATTTGCTACCAGGCCGCACAAAACAGTAAATTAATCTGCAACCGCATCTTCTCCAACGTAACTTTCTCCCGTTCCTCATGACACGCTAATAAACTCGTCTGTAGATATATTATCAAAATCCTGAAATGGTCACAGAAATCCACTTGATATATTAGTATATAGTATATTATATCTGTGCTAGATCTGCTCTTGTCTCCGTGATGACGTATCACGTATAACACGTCACCCAAAAGTAGATCCAAGCTCGTGAAAATGAGCCAAAAACAAAAGACCTTCAAGAAAAAGAAAGCTAAATTTAACAGACAACACCAGGAGTCCTACTTAAAATCTGGGTTTGTTGCTACAGGTGAGTCTCACGCTCCGAGTCCGCTCTGCGTAATATGCGGGAAAAGCAAACGAGGCAATGAAATGTTCAAAACTGCTTTGCGGCTCCCAGGGCTTTTTTTTCCCCATGGAAACTTGGTACAAATGGCTCTTTGGGCGTTAAAGGTTGCTGACCCCTGATTTAGACTCTACTTTTACAATGAAGCTGGAGAAAAAGGAGAAGTAGGGAGTGTCCCACCAGCCGATAAGTTAGTGAACAAACCCAAGTCTCCACATCTTACAATTAATTTTAAAGAAAAAGTACAATCTGCGAGAGACTGTTTACAACAACATAGTAGTGGTCCCCAACCTTTTAATCACCGCGGACCAGCCCACACTTGACCATTTTACTGCGGCCCGGGGGGGGGGGGGGGGGGGGGGAATAAAAAGTAAATAACCAAAACTTTAACAGGTTATGGGCCCAGAGTGTCGCTGAAAAAAGGCTTTTTTACCCGGACTTGTGGGTCATAAACAGTGTTGTGGGATTCACAATGGAAGATAAACTGTTTATTGATAAGCTGAGCGGACCGGAGAACTGGGCAACATGGAAATTTCAGATGGAAAATCTTCTGAAAGCAAAAGGACTGTGGAGTATGCTACAGAGACCAAACAGCCAGCAGCAGATGCTAACGCTAACGCACGAGCCGAGATTGAATGACGGCGTGAGAAGACATTTTCAGTGTTAGTTCTAAATGTGAGTACACCCCAGTTATACTTGATAACAAGCTGCAAGACACCAAAAGAAGCGTGGGACACGTTAAAAAATTAAACTAATTCTGATATGGAGCTGCCTGTAAACATAATAAAACACAACAAAACATCTGTATGACTCTCCTCAGCCAACAATGATGAGCTAGAGCCGTATTATTTAAAAACTGCGGCCGATCATTTCTCTCCCTCTAACACACTTACTCAGTTTGTCTCTGTCCACCAACACGATTCCTCGGATGTGGAAATCCGCCTATGTGATACCTTTATTTAAAGGTGGAGATCCAACAAATTGAAACAATTCTTGTCCAATTTCCAAATTGTCTATCCTAGCTAAGGTGTTAGAAAATCTCATTCACATGCAATTAAAAGATTTTTTTTAACTTCTGCAAATATTTTATGTCCCTCTCAGTCCGGCTTTAGAAAACAGCATAGTACAACAACAGCAGCCATGAAAGTAGTTAATGACATCTTGCAATCCATGGATGAAAAACAGCATTGTGCAGCTCTTTTTGTCGACCTCTCCAAAGCCTTTGATACTGTAGATCATACTGTGCTTGAACAAAAACTGCACAACATTGGGCTTTTCATACAGTTGGCTGGTTCTCAAACTATCTGACAGGACTCAGTGTGTCAAGTTTCAGAATCATAGATCCATTCTGCAAAGAGTGTCCACAGGAGTCCCGCAGACTCCATTCTCATTCTCGGGCTTCTTCCTTTTATTATCTACATAAACAATCTTGACAATAACATCTCAAATGCAATCCTACACCTTTATGCCGACGACACGGTTCTATACACTTCAGCTCCTTCACCTCAGCAGAGCACTGACACTGTCCAAACTCCAAGGACCTTTGACCAACTACTGTCGTAAAGTGGGTGTGAGGCGGACCAAAAGATGTGGGACTCGGGGCAAGTTTAAGGGTGTTTATTGACAGAACAAAAACAGGTGACGGGAGAACATACGAGGAGCTGGGTGCAGGTCAGGGTCCAGAGGTGCAGGGAACACAGGCAGGAACACGAGCGGGGACACGAACAGGACGAAGACACACAGGTAGCACCACGGTGAGACAAACAGACGATCAGAGTGCCTCTTATTCCGTTCAGGTGGTGTCGATTGCGCTGATAGAGTCCAGGTGTGCGTAGGTGGAGCCAGGACTCCTCCCAGCTCCAGGCTCAGACAGGTGAGGGAGGGGCAGGGCACACACAGGAGGCAGGGACAGAACAGGGATCATGACAACTCCAAAAAAACTTTTATTATCTCAAGCTTGTTTTAAACTCAGACAAAACTAAATTCATGCTGTTTTGCAAATCCAAAACAATACCTCAACATCTCCCCCAAATCACCACAAATGAAGGCAAACCAACTGAAAAAGTGTCAGAATATAAATATCTTGGGATTTTAATCGATCCTTTAAGCCACACATTCAAAAATTGACTCACAGACTCAAATTGAAGTTGCGCTTCTATTTTCATCTAAAAAGTAAAAATACAACCTCCAGTCTCCAAAGAGACTGTTTACAAGGTCGTTACATTCTAGTGCACATGTGTTCTTTTGTATACTATGTGCATTTTATACCTGAACCAATAACTTATAATACGACACACAGGGAGTGTCCCACTAATTGTTAAGTGATGGACAAACCCAAATCCCTAAAAGAAGAGAAGACCCCAGCTAACCATCAATGGCTTTATAAAAGCTAATTGGGATTTAAAAAACAAAAAGTAAATATTTCCCCATTGAGGGATTTTATTGTAGATGTACTTCAAATTATTTCTAAATAATATTAATGAGTTTTTTAACCCTCCTATGCCCAATGTGGAACCCGCTCAAAACACACACAAGGTGAGGCGTACTATGCAGGAAACTACACTGAAGTGTCATACTCAGATTGACTCTTTTCTCAAATACTATTTAGTCAAGAGTAAATTTAGATAATTTGTTAATGTTGTGTCTGTTACATTCCTACATAATATCCCTTCCCTTTCAGGAAAAAACACAGCAAAGGAGCGGGAATCGCACAAGCCCAGAGGAGAATGCAAGTCGTACTATGCAGGACATCTGTGACATTGCCACTTAAATTTGGTTAATTTAAAAATATTTACAGACTGAACATATATTGGTATTTTTGCTTCTAAGATGGTCAGGATTTTTAGAAATCCTACATACTATTCCTTGCTTCCTCCTTTTTTGAAACTCATAACTACACACAACACACAACAACTAGAAACTCGATTTTGGCACACAAAGATAAAACATGAAAAGACTATGTACATGAGGTGAAATCGGCGGTGCTTAAGGTGGTAAATGTTGCCGATGTGGTGTTACCAAGCCTAGAGTCTCAGAAACTGAATTCAGTCATCATCCGACTCTGGGTCTTGGAGCAGGTGGTGGTGGAAGTAGCGGCTGAAGCCGGACGTCCCAGCAGAAGTGGAGGGGGTGGGGTCTTGGGGGATGTCCTCAGAGGAGGAAAGGCGCGGCCTCTTGGAGATGGGGTCTTCATCCTCATCTTCATCCCTGGGGCGCTTGGATCCACCGAGAGGCAGAAAGTCCAGAGCAGGTCCCACAGGCGGAGGGCAAGAAGCAGGAGTGCAGGAGGGCGCAGGGGGGACAGCAGCGGGAGAAGACGGGCGAGGCTCCTCTTCAATGATGGGGCTGGGAGGAGGAGAAGGGCTCTCTGCTCACTGCTGAGGATTGGGGCTCGCGGGACGAACCACCTCTTCCACAGCTTGGGCAGGAGGAGCCCCCTGACGCCAGCCGGCCCAGAACTCCTCTGGAGTGAAACGCTGGTCATCCTCTTCGCTCTCCGCATCCGCATCTTCGTCGCTGTCTTCCTCGAAGAGGGTGTCGTAGCCAGTCTACGTTGTCCTCTTCTACGTTGCTCCAGTCCTCTTCCGAGTCGTCTTCCAAGTCCTCTTCCGAGTCCTCTCTCTCAAATCTAAGGGGAGAAAGAACAAAGGCAAAACCTACCTCCAAGTCGTCGTCAAAGATGACGCCAGGAGGGTCCTCCAGAGCATCCCTCGGGTCCAGAGCCACTGCAACATTTGACAACATTAACAACTTGCTTCATACAAAGGTATTCCTGCTGTTTTGTAGATGGTGTAAGGAACCAGCAAAACTTTTACACACAAGTGATTCTACATAGCAGAAACATAAATACAGTGCATCATAGTAGCCTATCACTACTTTTCCTTGGCTCATGTCCCAAAGGCTTTGTATTTGATTAAACTTAGTGCATTAACAGGGTAGGTTAAGTCTGAGTTTGTTTTTAATAGACTACACAGTGAGGTCTCTCTGACTTCGTTGGCTCAAGTCCACAGTGCACGTGCCAGTGTGCAACGTACCTCAGTAACCCCAGCGCAAAAAATCTAATAAAACTCCACCAAACATCAATACATGACCTTTTTCTTTATAAAACCTGCATCACTGTAAAGATTCTAATTTAGAATATTTGGCTGGGCGCCATTTTGTTTGCAAAAAAAATCCCTCAAAAACAGATGAATTTCTGCTGTTTTCCAGAAAATGCCTGGATAACTTTTTACTTTGCACCCTCCCCGACAAAATGAGGCTGTTTTTACTTAGTATTAATCAGAAACAGTCATCATCACTGACAGTCACAATATGTTCCTCTCAAATGTTTCCATTTCATAAACTTGACCACCGATATTAGACCCAAACCGATGAGAAACAGCGGCACATGCTTCAAACTCTTAATGTCATGTCGTATTTATCTTATTTGACCCATATTTACACATAATTGAGTGATATATTGTACCTCCGGGGATGAACTCCAAGTTCTCGGGTGGCTGGCGGTCAGGAAGGCGAGCCATAGTTCACCGATGAGCTGAGATGAGTTTGCCAATCTTAAAAAGAGTCAAATAAGTGTTAGCGAGTGTTCTGATATTCAAAGTGTATTTTACCAACAATTTCGGCCTGAATGATAAATGAATATCATGGGCACTTACAAGAATCCCACTCAAGCGTTCCGTTTGGAAGTGGCTCACTCTGCATGTGTAGCAGTGACTGCAGGCCTCAGTGTATAAATACGTGGAGAAATTAAATAAAATTTTACTCAAGCAAATATGTACATCATGTCGCCTTTCGAGTGTGTCTGGTCTCTGTTCCATTTATTTATATTTAGCCTAATTATTTTAGTGACATGAAACTCTCAAACTTGACGTTGACTCGGCCTACACAGCGTATTGTAACAGCTCTGTAATTGTCACGGCTACTTGTTCCTGTTCTATCCCTGTTGTGTCAGGAGGGGGCGCTGGTGAGCTTTAGGAGGGCGTGTTCTGTGCACAAAAAGCCCAGAATGAGTCGACATGTCATGGGTTTGATGTAGGAGCAGGGCTGAAGTCTGAGGTCAGGGCTTTTATCAAGAGTGAGCCTGAGCTGTGGCTTTAACAGCAGCTCGAGAACCACCAGTAATGATACGTTTAAACAGAACACAGCGTGTGCTTCTTACCTGTGAATACAGGCCATTACAGTGTCATACAGGCAAGGAGAAAATACTATTCAATGATTTATTAGCATTGCAATTTAGGCTTCAAACACAGAAGTGGGAAGAAAAAATTCAGTAGACTACACTGAATGTGCCATACAATAGTACATTGTGAAGCAGGTATCCAGTATTCTGTAAATAAATATATTTAATAGCATTCTTCCTATCACTGAGGTGTTGGACAACTAATAATGTACAGAAATATAGGCTAATATGTTAAAATAAGTTACTGATGCCAATATTTTTATTATGACATTTAGGTTTTACTTGGGTCTGTTGAGACAAGACAAATGAATATGACATAAAAGCTTTATTCACAATGACATTTATATCAAGACAAACAAGCCCAGAAGTGCTTGGAAATCCAATTTGAGGCACAACATATAAAAGTGTAACAAACAAAAGAGGTGTGATTCTCACCTGGGCATGCTGTAATCCTTTGAGTCATTTTAAAACATTCTATATATTTTTTAAAGTTACAGTACAATAATTGTGAATACTGGGTCCCATAACAAACCCAAAAAACAAATTTTTGCAGCTGAAAATGTCATCAGCTCCCGTAACAGCAGAAAGTCAGTAACAAACTTTAAAAACACCAGACTGCACTGACATCTTCTGTAGGCCGAGGCTTCACTGCAGCCTCAACTTTAACTGGGACTACCTAATTCCATCCACAACCACAGTCCAAACATGAGGAGTGAAGGAAAGGAGGAGGTCTGGACAGGAACAGTTTACTCACACTTGATCTCCACCCCTGCAGGTGCATATATTTAGATCGAATCAGCTTATCACTAAGCAAACAAAAAGTATTTACAGGAAGCTGCAGATGTGCAGAAACATTTGATTTAGAATCATATTTTTTTACAAACCTAAAAACATTTTTCATCTGCATTTACATGAATGATGGATTACTCTAGTTCTGTTGATTCTACAATGTCATGAATGTTTCCACTATTGTTTTAGCCTGATAAGAAAATTCAAACAATACATTATACACATTAGAGCATACTGTATCATATATGATACACTGAATCAGGTGAGGACAGAGATATTCTCATTCTGCTTCAGGCACTTTTAGACACTTTAATCATTTTTCAGTAGAATAGCAGCTCATTTTCTTTGGTTCAAAATGTTTCAACAACAGAGAATCTGCATGAAAGACCAAGTGATGCATCAGCTCCTGTGTTCTGTTAGACAGACCTTTTTCAGAAAAATGTAGCTCAACAATGAATGTTCAGTCTCAACATGATATAGTCACGTTACATCCAGAAATCAAGTAGATGTCTAGTACACTAGTACTGTACATTTTTAGGAGTTGTAGTTTGTAGTTTGTCAACATTAGTTCACGACATATAATAGTTTTTATGTTTTGTAAAATACCTGGTTAATACCAAAGAAGACAAGCTGCCATTTTGTTTATTAACGGTGACCCGATGTTTGAGAAGTTGAAATACTGTGAGGTATCCGCACATCAGTAACACAACTTCAAATGTATGCTACCTGAAGTAAACAGACTGCATAACGAATATATACTCTCCCATGAAAATTATTATAAAAATACTCTTGGATACAGAACAAAGTCTTATTTAAATATTTAAAATACAGATTTAAGCCTAAATACATGGGCCAAATACAAAGACACCAGAATTTGTGGGTAATACATTCAAGACAACTTTTCACAATAAATATTAGTAACACGTGTTTTATAAAAAGTGTGCTTTTGCTCATATAGTCCCATTTGGAAAAAAATAATGCTATAGGTACAAGAGGAACATTCAAGTTTGTTTTAGTAGTAGCCCTTAAAAAACAACAAAAAACTATGCCAATATTTGTCACCAATATGATATTCACTAACAAGGACCACATCTCAACAGTGGTTTACGGTCAAGATTTATTGATGATATGGACAGATGTGCAGGGTGGGTAGAGACTCGGGATGGCCTGGATGGCCTGGATGGCCGGGAGAGGGAAGGGAGGGTCCGGGTCCACAGAACAGGATCAGTGCACAGGAGGGCATCTAGGGTCAAGCCATCACAGGGCAATCAGCGGCCAGGCATCTGAAACAGTTGCACAGGGAACAACATGTGAATAACAATGAACGAACTCCAGGTGAACTGAATAGTGAACGCTGTTGACAGGGAAAATAGGTGGAAACAGAGAATAGTGCTCAGATTGCCATACTTGCCCCAGCATAGGCTGGGCGGAAGTATGGGCAGCTTAAAACGGCAGGGTTTATTTCTGCCCCTCACTGGCCTGGCCATAAGCTAGTTCAAAGAGTAACGTTTTAAGCCCGGTCTTAAATGTCGAGACTGTGGTGGCCTCTTTAACATGGGTGATTCCACAGCACAGGAGCTTGGTAAGTGAAAGCTCTCTGGAGGAGAACTTTGAATTCTTTTTAATTCTAAACTCAACAGGAAGCCAGTGAAAAGACTCCAACACTGCGGTGATGTGCTCTCTTCTCTTCGTTCCCGTTAAGAGCCTGGCCGCTGCATTTTAAACTAGCTGAAAGCTTTTTACAGAATATTTAAAGCATATAGCTAGTAAGGATTTATAGTAATCTAGGCTTGACGTAACAAATGTAAATGGATGAGTTTTTCAGCTTTAGTTTTAGACAAGATTTTTCTGATTTTGGCGATATTACACAGGTGGCTTTGTCTGAAGCAAAAGTCTGAAAATGTTGGCTGAATACTCAAATAAATTGGAGAAGAAAGGATTTACATTTACCAGTTTCTCCATTACAGGGCTCTGGAGGTACTACAGGGGAATTCTAAGCAGCAGATGGTACAGCATAGATATGGTTTAGATTTTTAGGTGTTGGATTAGCAGAAGTCACAAGAATAGCAAGTTTATTGGCCAAATCTTAAACCAATTTCCCACCATGAGTCACCTATTATCCCAGTCCTCCTGGTGCTTCCATCCAATTTTGAAGAATTTAGCAGGTTCTGGCGTTGGAGCAGGTGGGTACTGGAGTCGGAGCAGGTGGGTACTGGAGTTGGAGAAGGTTGAGAGGCAAAGGCATCTGAGGGTCGCAGAAAAAAACACAGTAAGCAAATCATTCAAGTTTAAATGTACAGAGCTTAGAGTCTTCTCACTGTCGTAGACTGACGATCTGGTCGAGAAGTGGAGAAAAGCCCGGGCTGAAATACTGCAGCTGGTGAGAGGTTGGGATGTGACTGTGCCCAAGGAACTGTGTGACTAGACTTCACTTGAGAGGAACAGCAGATCACACAGACTGAAGGCCCTCTCACTTGTGTTGGCTCAAGTCTCTATTTGAACCAGGGCTTGTTCACCTCTTCCTCTCAGGTGGGCCAGAACATCTGACAGGTCAAACTCCAGGAATGTTTTTGGATCCTAAAACACATTTGGTGAGATATAACTTTGGTATAACATTCTATTCTAATTTACAGATACAGGTTTAACATGTATATACAGAGAATGGCTTACAGAGGTCTGTGGATCTATGTTCTTCTACATCTGACTGGAGCCAGAGCTGGAAAAGTGGTTGGAGTTGTAGAAAACATAGCAGAGATGGTGGCAACTGTGGATTTGTTTCTACTCTGGTGGACACAGACCAAAACGGGGATGTGAAAACTGGACTTAGAAGTCTAATCAATCATATAGAAATTTATAACATATTAGATTTAAGTTTGGTATTAAACTACAGTCACTAATATGTATCCTAAAAGTGCAACAACCTAACAAAACAATCTATATTATTTCTCCAGAGACAGCATACCTTCTCACTGTTATGAGCTCCAATGTCAGGTTCAGGGCTCCCTCTGGTGGTGGTTCACTGTACTGTGTGGATGTTCCCATGGACAGCTCCATCAGAGACTCAGGAAGGAAGGCTCCAAGAAGAAGTTCAATGGTCGTAGGGCCGGAGAGATGGAAGAGAAAGTGCGCTGTCCTTGCACATAAACTTCACCCAGGTCATGGTAGTCAGCTGGTAGGTACTGGCGTGGGAGAAACCTGGGAGGCACAGATGTCTGAGGGTCGCAGAAGAAAACACAGTAAGCAAATCATTCAAAATCGAGTTTAAATGTACAGAGCTTAGAGTCTTCTCACTGTGGTAGACTGACGATCTGGTAGAGAAGTGGAGAAAAGCCCAGGCTTAAATGCTGCAGCTGGTGAGAGGTTGGGATGTGAGTGTGCCCAAGGAACTGTGTGACTAGACTATACTTGAGAAGAACAGCAGATCACACAGACTGAAGGCCCTCTCACTTGTGTTGGCTCAAGTCTCTATTTGGGCCAGGGCTTGTTCATCAGGGGATCAGGGCTCCTTCTGGGGGTGGTTCACTGCACTGTGCGGACGATCCCATGGACAGCTCCATCAGAGACTCAGGAAGGGAGGCTCCAGGAAGAAGTTCATTGTTCGTAGGGCCGGTGAGGTGGAAGCAAAAGTGCCCTTTACTTGCTAAACACTTCACCCAGATCATAGTAGTCGGCTGGAACCAAGGTCAAGTCTGGAGGCTTGAGAGTAGTCAGCTAACCCTCCTACAGAAAAGGTTTTGGTGACTGGAGACAAGATGAGTGACGCAAAGAACTCCAACTTAGGATTTTCTGAGCTGACCAATCAATTTTAGGAATGACAGGAGAGCCTTTGTGTTATACTGCTGTTGGAGCAGGTGGGTACTGGAGTTGGAGAAGGTTGAGAGGCACAGACATCTGAGGGTCGCAGAAAAAATCATGGTAAGCAAATCATTCAAACCCAAATTTAAATGTAAAGATCTTAGAGTCTTCTCACTGTGGTAGACTGACGATCTGGTCGAGAAGTTGAGAAAAGCCCGGGCTTAAATGCTGCAGCTGGTGAGAGGTTGGGATGTGACTGTGCCCAAGGAACTGTGTGACTAGACTTCACTTGAGAGGAACAGCAGATCACACAGACTGAAGGCCCTCTCACTTGTGTTGGCTCAAGTATCTATTTGGAAGAACATCTGACAGGTCAAACTCCAGGAATGTTTTTGGATCCTAAAACACATTTGGTGAGATACAACTTTGGTATAACATTCTATTCTAATTTACAGATACAGGTTTAACATGTATATACAGAGAATATCTTACAGAGGTCTGTGGATCCGTGTTGTTTTACATCTGACTGGAGCCAGAGCTGGAAAAGTGGTTGGAGTTGTAGAAGACAGAGCAGAGATGGTGGCAACTGTGGATTTGTTTCTACTTTGGCAGAAAGACAGGAACAGGGATGTGAAAACTGGACTTGGAAGTCTAATCAATCAAGTACAGAATTATAACATATTAGATCTGGCAGGATTAAACTACAGTGCTTCATATGTATCCCAAAAGTGCAATAACCACTCTGGTTTCAAAACAATCTGTATTATTTCTCCAGAGACAGAATACCTTCTCACTGTGTTGAGTCATGTTCTAATGTCAGGATCAGGGTCCCTCCATATCATCTTCACTGCACTGTGAAGACGATACCATGGACAGCTCCATCAGAGACTCTCTGTGAAAAGTGAAATGATTGTAGTGGAAAACAACAAAAATATGACTTCTGCATTGCTCTTACTCACCAGACCATGTTGGATCCATGCCCACTCCAGCCTCACGTTGGAACACATTTATGGACATAGATAAAATAAGACCTATTTGGTGATCAAACAGGTTCAATAATAAACTTGTGTCACAAGTGTTGTTGGACTGAAGGGTTCCTGGCCTGTCTGTCCTCTGTCTTCAGCTCCAGCACAAACACAGGGACATGTCTTAAATTTCACTGTGGACTCTCATCTTCAGCTGCTGCTGCACATCTGGTAGGTCACCTGTCAATCAAAGCCCTTTTTATGGGACTGAGAGGAAGGTGTTAAGTGCAAATTCACACTCATTCTTTAGGACAAATACACAAACCTATAGAAATGCACTTTAGGTCCTTCTTTCCATCTGTATAAAAAGGCTTTTTCAAACCCATTCATTGTAAAGAAACAGGAACAATGTTGTATCATAGTAACATTATATACACAGGAGAAGTAGGGAGTGTCCCACCAGCCGATAAGTTAGTGAACAAACCCACATCTCCACATCTTATAATTCATTTTAAAGTAAAAGTACAACCTCCAAAGAGACTGTTTACAAGAACATAACATTACATTATAGTACACATGTTCATTTATACACTACTTGTACAATAAAACTGGAGAAAAGGGAGAAGTAGGGAGTGTCCCACCAGCCGACAAGTTAGTGAACAAACCCACATCTCCACATCTTACAATTCATTTTAAAGTAAAAGTACAACCTCCAAAGAGACTGTTTACAAGAACATAACATTACATTATAGTACACATGTTCATTTATACACTACTTGTACAATGAAACTGGAGAAAAGGGAGAAGTAGGGAGTGTCCCACCAGCCGACAAGTTAGTGAACAAACCCACATCTCCACATCTTACAATGCATCAGGATCAAAATAAAGTACAGTCTCCAAAGAGACTGTTTACAAGGTCATAACATTACATTCTAGTATACATGTGTTCATTTGTATACTTGTACTACTACTTCTACAATGAATTCTTTACACAGTTTAAACTGGAGAAGTAGGGAGTATCCCACCAGCCGATAAGTTAGTGAACAAACCCACATCTCCACATTTCACAATGCATCAGGATCAAAATAAAGTACGGTCTCCAAAGAGACTGTTTACAAGAACATAACATTACATTGTAGTACACATGTTCAATTATACACTAGTACAATGAAACTGAAGAAAAGTGAGAAGTAGGGAGTGTCCCACCAGCCGATAAGTTACTAAACAAACCCACATCTCCACATCTTACAATTCATTTTAAACTAAAAGTACAATCTCCAAAGAAACTGTTTACAAGGTCATAACATCACATTCTAGTATACATGCGTTAATTTGTATACTTGTAGTACTTCTACAATGAGTTCTTTACACAATTTAAACTGGAGAAGTAGGGAGTGTCCCACCAGCTGACAAGTTAGTGAACAAACCCACATCTCCACATTTCACAATGCATCTGGATCAAAATAAAGTACAGTCTCCAAAGAGACTGTTTACAAGGTCATAACATTACATTCTAGTATACATGTGTTCATTTGTATACTTGTACTACTTCTACAATGAGTTCTTTACACAGTTTAAACTGGAGAAGTAGGGAGTATCCCACCAGCTGACAAGTTAGTGAACAAACCCAGGTCTCTACATCTTACAATTCATTTTAAGGTAAAAATACAACCTCCAGTCTCCAAAGAGACTGTTTACAAGGTCGTTACATTCTAGTGCACATGTGTTCATTTGTATACTATGTGCATTTTATACCTGAACCAACAACTTATAATACACGACACACAGGGAGTGTCCCACTAATTGTTAAGTGATGGACAAATCCAAATCCCTAAAAGAAGAGAAGACCCCAGCTAACCATCAATGGCTTTATAAAAGCTAATTGGGATTTAAAAAACAAAAAGTAAATATTTCCCCATTGAGGGATTTTATTGTAGATGTACTTCAAATTATTTCTAAATAATATGAATGAGTTTTTTAACCCTCCTATGCCCAATGTGGAACCCGCTCAAAACACACACAAGGTGAGGCGTACTATGCAGGAAACTACACTGAAGTGTCATGCTCAGATTGACTCTTTTCTCAAATACTATTTAGTCAAGAGTGAATTTAGACAATTTGTTAATGTTGTGTCTGTTACGTTCCTACATAATATTCCTTCCCTTTAAGAAAAAAGCACAGCAAAGGAGCGGGAATCGGAGAAAGGAGAATGCAAGTCCTACGTACTATTCCTTGCTTCCTCCTTTTTTGAAACACACAAATTCACACAACACACAACTACTAAAAACTAGATTTTGCCACACAAAAATAAAACATGGGCAAAAGCCCAGAGGAGAATGCAAGGTGTACTATACAGGACATCTGTGACATTGCCACTTAAATTTGGTTAATCTAAAAATATTTACTGACTGAACATATACTGGTATTTTTGCTTCTAAGATGGTCAGGATTTCAAGTTTTTAGAAATCCTACATACTATTCCTTGCTTCCTCCTTTTTTGAAACTCATAACTACACACAACACACAACAACTAGAAACTAGATTTTGGCACACAAAGATAAAACATGAAAAGACATGTACATGAGGTGAAATCGGCGGTGCTAAAGGTGGTAAATGTTGCCGATGTGGTGTTACCAAGCCCAGAGTCTCAGAAACTGAATTCAGTCATCGTCCGACTCAGGGTCTTGGAGCAGGTGGTGGTGAAAGTAGCGGCTGAAGCCGGACGTCCCAGCAGAAGTGGATGGGGCGGGGTCTTGGGGGCTGTCCTCAGGGGAGGAAAGGCGCGGCCTCTTGGAGATGGGGTCTTCATCCTCATCTTCATCCCTGGGGCGCTTGGATCCACCGAGAGGCAGGAAGTCCAGAGCAGGTCCCACAGGCGGAGGGCAAGAAGCAGGAGTGGAGGAGGGCGCAGGGGGGACAGCAGCGGGAGAAGACGGGCGAGGCTCCTCTTCAATGATGGGGCTGGGAGGAGGAGAAGGGCTCTCTGCTCGCTGCTGAGGATTGGGGCTCGCGGGACGAACCACCTCTTCCACAGCTTGAGCAGGAGGAGACCTCGGGCGCCAGCCGGCCCAGAACTCCTCCCAGAACTCCTCAACGCGACGCTGGTTATCCTCTTCGTCGCCGTCTTCCTCGGAGAGGGTCTCGTAGCCAGAGTCTACGTCGTCCTCTTCTTCGTCGCTCCACCCCTCCTCCTCTTCGTCGCTCCAGTCCTCTTCCTCTAACCTAAGGGGAGGAGCAAAGGCAAAACCTACCTCCAAGTCGTCGTCAAAGATGACGCCAGGAGGGTCCCCCAGAGCATCCCTCGGGTCCAGAGCCACTGCAACATTTGACAACATTAACAACTTGCTTCATACAAAGGTATTCCTGCTGTTTTGTAGATGGTGTAAGGAACCAGCAAAACTTTTACACACAAGTGATTCTACATAGCAGAAACATAAATACAGTGCATCATAGTAGCCTATCACTACTTTTCCTTGGCTCATGTCCCAAAGGCTTTGTATTTGATTAAACTTAGTGCATTAACAGGGTAGGTTAAGTCTGAGTTTGTTTTTAATAGACTACACAGTGAGGTCTCTCTGACGTCGTTGGCACAAGTCCACAGTGCACGTGCCAGTGTGCAACGTACCTCAGTAACCCCAGCGCAAAAAATCTAATAAAACTCCACCAAAACATCAATACATGACCTCTTTCAGTATAAAACCTGCATCACTGTAAAGATTCTAATTTAGAATATTTGGCTGGGCGCCATCTTGTTTGCAAAAAAATCCCTCAAAAATAGATGAATTTCTACGCCCACAGACACAGAAAATGCCTGGATAACTTTTTACTTTGCACCCCTCCCGACAAAATGAGGCTGTTTTTACTTAGTATTAATCAGAAACAGTCATCATCACTGACAGTCACAATATGTTCCTCTCAAATGTTTCCATTTCATAAACTTGACCACCGATATTAGACCCAAACCGATGGGAAACAGCGGCACATGCTTCAAACTCTTAATGTCATGTCGTATTTATCTTATTTGACCCATATTTACACATAATTGAGTGATATATTGTACCTCCGGGGATGAACTCCAAGTTCTCGGGTGGCTGGCGGTCAGGAAGGCGAGCCATAGTTCACCGATGAGCTGAGATGAGTTTGCCAATCTTAAAAAGAGTCAAATAAGTGTTAGCGAGTGTTCTGATACTCAAAGTGTATTTTACCAACAATTTCGGCCTGAATAATAAATGTATATCACGGGCACTTACAAGAATCCCAGTCGAGCTTCAACACGTGAGAGATTTAAATGATGCGCCGCTTTATATAGTCCCGCATTTTTGGTTGCCATGTCACCGACGCACGGACGTCAATCTTCCTGTTCATTAGGCGGAGAAAAAAAACTCTATTTTAATTTTTTTAATGTAATTTTTTTTATTTTCCTAACACCATGGCTGGGTTTAGGTTGTGTTTCTGCTGTGATAATGTAAAACAAAAACCCGTTTGAAAGTGGCTCACTCTGCATGTTTAGCAGTAACTACAGGCCTCAGTGTATAAATATGTGAGGAAATTAAATAAAATTTTACCCAAGCAAATACGTACATCATGTCGCCTTTCGCCTTAACAAGGACCATGACATTCTTCATTCTAGACTCCAGAATGAATAAATTATGAGTATTTAATTGAAATGTATTTTATTTTTGTTAGTTCTTTTTTAAATTGGAAAATTATTGTAATTTCGAAATATCAAAATAAAATTATATTTTATTATTCTTCGTCACTCAAAATAAGCTTCACACTCACGAAACTATGTTAAAAACAAACACTGCTCACTCCTCACAGACATAGCTCACAGTCCTGCATAAGGATACAGATTATTATCAGATTATTGTCAAAATCCTGATAGGAAATGGTCACAGAAATCCACTTGATATATTAGTATATAGTATATTATATCTGTGCTAGATCTGCTCTTGTCTGCGTGATGACGTATCACGTATAACACGTCACCCAAAAGTAGATCCAAGCTCGTGAAAATGAGCCAAAAACAAAAGACCTTCAAGAAAAAGAAAGCTAAATTTAACAGACAACACCAGGAGTCCTACTTAAAATCTGGGTTTGTCGCTACAGGTGAGTCTCACGCTCCGAGTCGCTCTGCGTAATATGCGGGAAAAGAGAACGAGGCAATGAAATGGAGACTAAGAACCTGGATTAAAAGATAAACCTTTAGAGGTTTTTTTTTAAAGAAATTACGGAGCAGACTGGACATAAACACTCTGCGGGAGTCATTGTCTCCCGTAACTCCTCGATGGGACCAGCTCATCACAGGAACAAGCGCAGGACTCCCACTGATTCAGCGTGTATGGTGAGCTGTATTTCTTATAAAAAGTTTGGGGACCCCTGTCATAAGCATACTATAGTTATTTACACAAAGTGCAAGACAAAAAAACAAAACAAACAAACAATATATACAGTTTTATTTCATTTTAGATGTCAAAAAATATTTGCGGCTCCCAGTGCTTTTTTCCCGTGGAAACTGGGCACAAATGGCTCTTTGGGTGTCAAAGTTGCCGACCCCTGGTTTAGATGCCCATGTGGTACTGAAACAAGAAGTGTGTACTGACAGAGAGAGGCCAGCAGAGAGCAGCCACGAGTCATAAACAACCAGGAAATATTACTCCTACCACTACAGCTGCTGCTACTACTACTACTACTACTACTACTACTACTACTACTAGGGCCTATTACTACTGCTACTACTACTACTACAGTTACAGTAGTTTTTGCACAGTCATGATGTTTTAAACGGTTTAAATATTTTGTATTCATTAAAACAAAAGTGAAAGGATGGTCCGTGTTTAAATGGTAATGTTGTGATGAGTCATTCATTATTCAGACTAGTTTGTTTACTATGAGCAGTAACTATAGAAACAAACAGGAATCTGTGAGCTCTTAAATCTGTCTGTGGAGAGTGACTGTATCAAAATTTGAGTCAAAACCAGGTCTGTACCTCGGCCTAGACCAGGACTGGACCAGGACTAGACCAAGACTAAACAAAGACTAAACAGGACTAGACTAGGACCAAACCAGGACTAAACCAGGACTAAACCAGGACTAAACCAGGACTAAACCAGGACTAAACCAGGACTAGACCAGGACTAGACCAGGACTAAACAAAGACTAAATCAAGACTAAACAGGACTAGACCAGGACTAGACAAGTCCTACACCAGCACTAAACCAGAATAAGACTAGGACAAGACTAGGACTAGACCAGAACTAAACCAGGACTAAACCAGGACTAGACCACGACTAGACCAGGACTAAACAAAGACTAAATCAAGACTAAACAGGACTAGACCAGGACTAGACAAGTCCTACACCAGCACTAAACCAGAATAAGACTAGGACAAGACTTGGACTAGACCAGAACTAAACCAGGACTAAACCAGGAATAGACCAGTACTAGACCAGGACTAGACCAGCACTAAACCAGGATAAGACTAGGACAAGACTAGGACTAGACCAGGACTAAACTAGGACTAGACCAGTACTAGACCAGGACTAAACCAGGACTAAATCAGGACTATATTAGGTTTTAATCTGGGACAGACCAACAAAGGGACTAAAATTGGTATAAACCGTGGGACTAAACAAAGGGATTAAACCACAGCAAAATCAGGACTGCAAAAGTCCCACAAAAGTAGGTCTGAACCTCAAACCAAACCAAGACTAAAACAGTTCCATAACAGAGTTTGCAGCATATCTATTCTGGGACCAGATCTAGAATGAGACTAAAACAGGACTATACATACACGACAAACTGAAAACTGAACCAGACTACACTAAAGCAAAGTCCAAAACAAGTCTAAAGCAGGACTAAACCAGGACTAGAGGAGTATCTAAAACAGGTCTAAACCAGGACTAAACCTTAAACCATTACCATTTGACTGACTAAAATCCTTTCAAGTGTGTCATAGAAGAAACTAGGACAAACCCAGGATAAAACTAGTAGATCGATCTAGATCTATCTACTGTACCAGGTGAGTTTCCCACAGGTTTGGCCCCTCCCCTTTCTGCTTGAATAATCTGATGTAATTTTAATGTAAATGCATGAGCAGAATGTGGTTTTCCTGCTCTGAGCTCCGCCCACAGTTTCACAGGGAGGAACCAGGAACTGCCTCAGCACAAAAACTGTCAGTGAGAGATCAGCAGAGCACAAGAGGAGCTGAGACAGAGGAGGAACTAACCCAGGACTAAAACAAGACTCAACCAGGTCTAAACCAGGAACTGCATCAGCACAACAACTGTCAGAGAGAGATCAGAGGAGCTGAGACAGAGGAGGAACTAACCCAGGACTAAACCAGGTATGAAACAGAACTAAACCAGGTTTAAAGAGGACTAAACTAGGTCTGAAACAGGACTAAATCATTTCTAAAACAGGACTAAACCAGATGTAAAGGAGGACTAATCCAGGTCTGAAACAGGACGATCAAGGATTAAACCAGGACTGAACCAGATCTAAAACAGGACTAAAACAAGACTATATCAGGTCCGAAACAGGACTAAATCAGGACTAAAACAGGTTTGAAACAGGTTTAAAACAGGTCTAGAGTCGGTCCACAACAGCAGCAGTCCACAGAGGCCTCACATTAAAAAAGCTGAGATGCACATGAATAATTTCATGTTTTTTGAAGGATTAGTTTGAGTTTTAAGTACGTGTTTTAAAGGTGTACTATGTAACTTTTCCTGCTATGTAACTCAGAATGCATCAGCACAACACCTGTCAGAGATGTTAAATGTATCTATCTCCCTGGAGACAAGCATAGTCTATGGTCAGCTGTAAATAAGGTGGACTGACTACACTGTTAAAGCTATTCAACTAGTGACATACTTTGTCTTTTTTCTGTCTTTTTACCAATTTCAACTGTGGAGATTGGATATAGGTCTAGAGTCGATCCGCGTGTTGTTACCGCCTCAAAAACATACCTGGAGTTGTGTTTTGTTTCATTCACACACATTTGAGTAAATCTTTATTATCAGTCTGTCAACATCTCCAAAGCTCAAAAATGCTCTATTCCACCTTGTGATGTCATGAAGTGGTAGTTTTGAATTTACCAGCTCTTACCTTGTTATGGCTGTCTTTACGTTAAATCTTTATTTGTATTTTTATGGATCTTTTTGACCTAACCTTCGTAATACCATCTGTTGTTATGTACAGGTGTATCTCTTTTGTGCATCTAGCAGTTTGATTAGTCTAAACTGGCATGATTTTGATGGCTATATGTATCTTCATTCGTCAGCTGAGAGCGGGATGACACTGCTAGGAGGAACAGCAATTATTTTTTTTTTTTTTAGGTTTTTACTATTAGAAATTCCACAACAACCTTTAGTTCTGTGGAGATTGGCAGTTCCAGGGTTGCTTATCCTTATCTAGTGAAGGTGTATGGAGTTTCTGTATTACCATATGACATCACAGGGTGGAACAGAGTGTTTTCCGTTTGAGAGAAGAATTCAGCTTAAATCTGCAGGGTTTGTGTGTTAAACATATGTGAATGAAACAAAACACAACTCCAGGTCTGTTTGTGATGAGGAAATATTAAAACATAGATCAGAAAACTGTTTAATACCAGCCCTTTAATAGTAATTCATATCATTAGGTTGTTGTTGGGTCAGAGGTCAAAGGTCAAAACAGGGTCAGTCTAGAATCTAGAGCAGTGGCCAGGTACTTTAATAACAAATGAAGAGTATTTGCAATCTTCAAATTATATAGATTTTTTTTAGAAGATGTTTTTATTTGTCTGTTTTTATTTCAGTGATGGCAGATTCAGCGCCTCAAAGTCCAAAATCTCCCGGACCAGAAGCCCCAAATCCTGGTCCTAGTCCTGGTCCTAGTCCAGGTCCGAGTCCTGGCCCGAGTCCTAGTCCGAGTCCTATTTCAAGTCCGAGTAAAGTCCTGGAGAAGCCTAAATTCAACGGCACCAGTGAAATTCCACAGGAGGACTCAAGTCTGACCCCAGAATCCAAGACCGAAGACCAGAAAGAGCCCGAGTCAGGTCCTGAGGAGGAGTTAGAGGTGGGTCCGTAGTATTTGTTTGCGTTTGGGAGAATAAAATCTAGTCTTAAAGCCAGGCAGCAAAGGAAAAAATATGATTTGAACTAGGATATTTGATTAAACATATGTGATCTCGTAAGATGGATCATCTACCTGAGAGATTGAGATGTTCCCTCACTGAGCGCTGCATACTGTTGTGTCTTGCTAAAACTGCTGCTTGCGTCTCAGTCTAACTTCCCTCGTGTCTCCCCTCCTTAGGACCTGTCCAACAGCGTTCTGTGCGACTCCTGTATCGACACTCCCCGCCCCGCTGTGAAGTCCTGTCTCACCTGTCTGGTCTCATACTGCGAGTCCCACCTGAGACCACACCTGGAGAACCCAAAGTTCTCCCAGCACAAGCTCCTGGATCCTCTGCGAGACATCGAGAGAAAAACCTGCGAGGTCCACAACGAGGGCCTGCTCTGGTTCTGTGTGCCCGACCAACAGTGCGTCTGCGAGGGCTGCGTGAGCGAGGAGCACAGGGGCCATGAGCTGAGGACCGTGGAGCAGGCCAGGACGGACATAGAGGTGAGATACAGGGACTGAACCAGGACTGAACCAGGACTGAACCAGGACTGAACCAGGACTGAACCAGGACTGAACCAGGACTGTACCAGGACTGAACTAGGACTGAACCAGGACTGAACCAGGACCGAAACAGGAATGAACCAGAACCGAACCAGGACTAAACCAGGACTGAACCAGGATTAAAGATGGTGTAGAGCAGGGCCACAGCAGTACTGAACCATGTATAAACCAGGACTAGCAGACTCGAAGGGAGGTAAAAACCAGGACCAAACCAGGACTTAAACCAGTACTCAATTCAGAATGAACCAGGACTAAAGAAGGACCAAACCAGGATTAAACCAGGGCTGAACCAGGACTAAATCAGGTCTAATTTTAGACTATAGTATTGAGTAGTTGTCTGTGTGCAGTTTAACTTAGCGCAACAAAACTGACAGAATTGAGCTGATGTTTTACTTTCAGCAGAAAATCTGGAGTCGCAGGTTTCACAGTTTATTGATACTTTGCAGCTGACGTCATCAACATTCTCTGGGGATGTGATGCTAACTGTAGACACTGTTCTGTCTGAAGCTCTGTTCCTCAAGTTAGACTTTAATCTGAGCTTTGTTTTAACACAATCTGACCATAAAAAACTGGAAGATGAGCTAATTTGTGCTGTTAAACAAGTCCCTCTCAAATAACACTACAAACTAATTTACATTAGCCAATTTTAACAGTTTTTCAGTTAGTCGCTCTCACTTTTTTGTTGAGCACCTAAACAAGACCATGAACGCTCGTATGAATCACAGGCTTCTAAAAAGTGCTGTTTAAATACATTTTCATTGTCACTGCAAATCTGTTTCATAGAAGTCTGTCCCTCCGCTCTGTGTTTAGTCTGTGTTTATTCTCAGACTTCAGACAATTCTTCAGGATGGTGCCTCATTGTTCTAACTTAAGAAAAACACAGTCCTCATCTAGAGAATGTGCTGAATCAGAGAATGTACACTCTGAGGGGTCTGGTTTAAACAGTGTTATTCATGCAGAGACTTGAAACCACAGCTTCATGTGGATGTAATTATGCATACGTATAGAATTTCAGCACATCACATGTTTCACTGGTTTAGTCATGATTCACAAACTCCCTTTAAACTCTGTGGGTTTGAAGGAGTCTGCTTTCGTCTCCATGGAGATGTTATTACTGCTTTGCTTGGAATGTTCCACATTAAAGTGCCTGACAGGTTGGCCTACTCAAAAATTCTCTTAGACTACAAGGGGCATGGTAGAAACTATTATGATGTATCTGAGCAAAATGCACTTTGAAGAATACACCTGCACGAGAGTTCATGCAAAAACTACTATTTATGCAGAAAACTACTCCAAAACTCCAAATTAGCAGTGAACTTACAACATACATTCTCCTTTCTGCTGTTATTCCATATACATCCTTATAATCTAAATAAAATAATGAATCACCTAAAACTCAATCAACTAAACGACTGCAGGACTACAGCTCTAAGGGCCTTTCTTTTGGTCAGGATGAGTTTGTTTAAAGATGTTGTAGAAATGTTTGGAATTCAGACGAGTTCAGACACATCACAAAGGAACATCTGAGATCCTCCTGAGGGCACGAGTTTAGAGTCAGCTGCTCCTGCCATAGAAGCTACAGAAGACATATAGAGAAGAAGGGTTTAGACCAGGTTCAGTGTGGGTTTAGGCCTGCTCTAGAGCTGATTTAGGCCTGGTTTAGGCCTGGTTTAGTCATGGTTTAGTCCTGGTTTAGTCCTGGTTTAGTCCTGGTTTAGTCATGGTTTAGTCATGGTTTAGTCCTGGTTCAGTCCTGGTTCAGTCCTGGTTCAGTCCTGGTTCAGTCCTGGTTTAGTTGCTGATGTGTGTGGTAGTAGTAGTTAGTTATAAATAAAAGGAGCGAAAGCAAAGTCTGTCCTCCATCTTTGACCTCATCAGTCTGTTTAAATGGAGGTGTGAATTCCAGCACTGTGATTGGCTCAGAGCTGTCAGAGTGATGCATGATGGGATTACAGTGAAGACAGCTGATAAAACACAGTCTCTTTTGGACTTCAAGTAAAAAGATCAGACACAAGACTAAAAGTACAGTTTTCATCAGATGTGGTACAGGGAATTTTATTAAAGAGGGAGTGTTTTAGATGTCATCCATGCATGTTTCAGTAATTTTATGATGTTTCCCGGGCCATATTTGAACCCTACTTATGGTTAGATGTACAAGGCTCCGCCCACAAGCCTACCTCACCCATGCTCCCACACAACAATTCCACATAAATATACACTAACTATACACAACTGTACGCAGCAACTTGACAAACCTGATGTGATGTGCAGTAGTTTCATTATTGGGATGCACACTGATTGAGTTGTGATGTCACTCTGAAGGGTGAGTGATTTAGCACAGAGATCAATGGGAGGGGAGACTGAAAAACGAAAAGTGAAACTTATAAAACATGTTAAAATGTTGTTTTGGGTGAATATAGCATTTTCAAAACAATAAAAGGTAACAAGGTGATCTATGTTATGCTCTGCAGTTAATACACTATAGAAGTAAAATACTCCCTCTTTAAAATAAAGTTTTGAATGTTTTCAGGCATATTGTTATTTGTAATCAAGTATAAAGTCTTAACCAGGTCTAAACCAGGTCTACATCAGATCTAAACCAGGACTAAACCAGGACTAAACCAGGACTAAACCAGGTCTAAACCAGAACTAAACCAGGACTAAACCAGGTCTAAACCAGAACTAAACCAGGTCAAAACCAAACCTGATTCTGGACTAAACCAGGACTAAACCAGGACTAAACCAGGACTAAACCAGGACTAAACCAGGACTAAACCAGGACTAAACCAGGACCACACCAGAACTAAAAGGTCTAAACCAGGTCTACATCACGTCAAAACCAGGACTAAACCAGGTCTGAACTAGGACTACACCAGGAATAAACAAGGACTGAACTAGGTCTAAACCAGGTTTAAACTTGTGACCTTGAAATATTTACTTAGTGACCTCTTTTGTTTTTTTCATTTCCCTTAAGTGTTTGACTTAAGGTGTGGCCATGCACTCACCAACCTCCTTAAGCCACTCACTTGACTTAATGTTTTTGTACCGCAACACATTTGTACAGCTCAACTCTAAACTTTTTAAAAATATTTTTACGTTAAAGTTATATTTGCATGTGTTTTTTCAGAGGGAGCTGAAGAAGAAACAGAGCGAGATGGTGAAGACTGTGGCAGCGGCTGAAAACGCCATCAACAAACTGCAGAACAACACCGTGTCCATAGAGGTATACTATAAACCTCAGACTGACCGAGTAATCTAATATAAAACAAACCAGAACACCACCCGCATACTAAACCACAACAACACTGTGTCCATAGAGGTGAAATTTAACCCACATACTTACCAAATAACATGATATGAGCTAAACCACAACATCGTGTCCATCCAAGTACAATATAAAGAGATAGTGGTTCAGTGATGATGTCACTTCTGGGTCCAACAGGAAACTTCACAGCTCATTTCTATCTTTGTTCTTGTTCCTTATTCATCAAACAAGAGACAGTTCCCTTTCAAAAGTGTATGTTTAACCACAAACTGTATCAAATATGTAAGTCATGTGTCTCTTTTTTTTTTTTTTACATGAGATGAGTTTTTGTTAAAAAAAAAAAAAGAGGAACAGGTTTAAACATGTTCATTATTTTCAATCAGCTGATGGACTCGGAAGTAACATCGCACTTAATAATCCAAAAGACGTGAACTATAACCCTTAACCAAAGAATCTAATCCAAACTAAACCACAATACCAGCATCTAAGGTAATTAAGACCAACTACATAATCGAAAACTAACTAAACCACAACCTCTTATTTCACCATCTATGAAGGTGAAATAAACCACCACAACCTGCAGCACAACACCGTGTCTATAGAGGTATAATATGACCCTTCAATCAAATAATCTAATACAAACAAAATTAAATACTGTGTCCTAAATGTAACCATCAGTAATAAAACTAATAACTAAATGAATAAAGATAACACATTAATAAAGAACAACCAAATAATCTATCAACAAACTGCAGCACAACACCGTGTCCATAGAGGTGAAATATAACCTTTAGACTGACCAAATAATCTAAAACAAATTGCAGCACAAAACCAATCTCATTCTTATCTGATAATCCTGGTTTAGACCTTGTTTGTTATTAATACAACATAAACTAAAACATCACTTCCATAATATAACTGTCAGACTATTCTAATAAAGACCAACCATATAATCCATTAACAAACTGCAGCACAACACCGTACATTATAACAGACCAACTAAATAATCTAATACAAACTAAAATCACTAAACCCACACCCATACCGAATTAAACCACAAGACCAACCTCTAATCTTAGCAAAACAAACCATTAATTTCTGTCCCGTGAATGGGACTTTTTTAGTATCAATATCTGCTCAAATGAGTTGTCTAGTTTCGATACTAGTTTCAGTATCGATTAGTATCTGACTTTCAATCCTTGTGACAACGCTAATCTCAATACTGTTGACAGCACAACATGACGTGGGTCCATGTGGGAAATTAATCTGATCAAGACAAACAAAATGATCTATTTCAAACTATACCACAATATCTCTCCTACAGCTTATAATCGCATTAATAGATTAACACAAAAGACTTGAGGCGTGTTCAGAAAATCAGAACACAAATAGAAACAGATGACTCATTTTACTCGTTCAAACCTCGGTAGTATTGTGATGTAAGGTCACATGACAACCAGTTGATCATCAAAACAAAAACAAGCCAAGCCCTGTCGTGTATCCTCTGCGCCTGTCTGCTCTTCTGGCTCTTCTCCTATGGCTCTTCTCCTCTGCCTCTTCTCCTCTGGTTCTTCTCCTCTGGTTCTTCTCCTCTGCCTCTTCTCCTCTGGTTCTTCTCCTCTGGTTCTTCTCCTCTGGCTCTTCTCCTCTGGCTCTTCTCCTCTGGCTCTTCTCCTCTGGTTCTTCTCCTCTGGTTCTTCTACTCTGGTTCTTCTACTCTGGTTCTTCTACTCTGGCTCTTCTCCTCTGGCTCTTCTCCTCTGGTTCTTCTCCTCTGGTTCTTCTACTCTGGTTCTTCTACTCTGGTTCTTCTCCTCTGGCTCTTCTCCTCTGCCTCTTCTCCTCTGGTTCTTCTCCTCTGGTTCTTCTACTCTGGTTCTTCTACTCTGGTTCTTCTCCTCTGGTTCTTCTCCTCTGGTTCTTCTCGTCTGGTTCTTCTCGTCTGGTTCTTCCCGTCTGGTTCTTTTCCTCTGGCCCTGATCATCTGGCTCTCTCCTCTGGCTCTCTGCTCCTCTGACCCCTCTCGTCTCCTCAGACTCGGTGATGGAGGTGCGTGCCGTGGTGGATGCCCAGTTTGAGCGCCTCTCTGTGGCCTTTTGGAAAAGACAAAAGCGTTTCCCTGATGGAGCTCTTGGAGACCGAGGAGAAGCAGGCAGTGAAAAACAGGCCGATGGAATCCGAGTCCATTTGGAAAATCGCCTCTCGGACCTCCGGAAAACCCAGGCACAAGTCCAGAAGATCAGCCGCAACAAGAACAACCTCGACTTCCTGCAGGTAACATGTCAGATGCCCTGCCAGCCTCCTGTATCCCTGTGTGTCAGATTGCCTTCCTGTGCTCTTATATCCCTGTGTAGTATACCATCCTGTACAAGTCATAACTGCATTCTTTTACAAAAAATATTGTAGAAATGACTAAAAAATCTATATTTTATCTTTTTTATTTATATTATTATTTAACGTCATTCCCTCAAAACACATGCCTGAAGAGGTTTTAAAGGTCATCCATGCATGTTTGAGTAACTTTTTGACCTCTCCTGGGCCCAAGCCTACGTCATCCATGCTCCCCGCATGACGATTTTCTATAAATATTCCATAAATATACAAAACATTATACACACTGTAAATACACAACTTGACAAACATGATACGATGTGTCGTAGTTTCATTATTGGGATGCACTCTGCAGGCTGCACGCTGTGTAATGTGTTAGCAGTTAATACCCCATAGAAGTGTAATACTCCCTCTTTTAAGTGACTCTTACTTGCAAAAGTCCAGTACTGGTCAAGACCTCATGTTGAAGAGTGAAATGTAAACGCAAAATTTCTAATTCAGAAAAAAGAATTGTGGTTTGGAGCAGAGGACGCACAAGACATGGCTTGGATATTCAACCGAATGGCAAAACAGAGGACAAAGCACTGCTGTTTTTGAACCCATGCAACGTGGCTAAGTTTTACTTACTCCTATGATCTACACAGTATCAGCGCGCTGAACCACAACTTTCACAAAGACGAGTGGGTCGGACCTGCTGCCCGTTGTCCCGTATCTGCGCGAGGGTGATTGACAGGTTGTTGCATTAACCCCACTCAGGACGCGAGAGAGACCGCCCGCACACCCCGTTTTAGGAGCAGATCACAAGGGATTCACACCCCAACATAACCCGAGGCCGAGTCTTTACCCGAAACCATGTCTTGATTTCTGCACAATCAGCCCCCTCCCCCCGCACCATAGTCTTATTGATCTATGTAACCAGCAAGGTTTATATTTGTTTCCTTTTGAAGAGTTTTGACGAGGAGATGTTTTTTGCATTTGCGCGCCCTGGCCAGATTATCTCCTTTTCTGAGCATCTATCTGAATGGCCCCCTCGTGTTTGAAACGTAGTTATCCAATGTTAGGATGGATGGCGTTTGTCATTGTCGTCTGTGGGTGTGTATTATTAGTTACGCGCTCATAGATTGTAAAGGAGTAGTTGTGGCCTGCTCTCTCAGTTTGAAACCTGTTCATGCGGCAGACAAAACTATGTTTTTTCATGAGCAAGGCAGGGGACTGCCACACTCTCATCAGAGGCAGTCCCTACACTTTGGCCTACTTGTCTCCTGTGTTCAATTTCTTGCGCTTCGTGTGCGGCTTATGGTACCTTCTATTTTTGCCCTTTGTTCGGCTCCTATGTTATGATTGTGGCAACTATCCCTTTTCCCATCACGTTTCTGCCCTTTGTGATTCTAAAAGATCTTATAGTCAATTAGAGGATCCCTATCTTATGTCCACCTGACACCTGTCAACTTTAGAAAACAAACTGGCAAAAGCCCTCAGGCTCTTCCTCCTGTGTGCTATCAAACGAGAATGCTCACGATGCTACCAGTATTTTTTATGGGCATGTACGTGACAGTGCGACATAGGCACTAGGGTCAGCTAGAAAAACATGGAAAATCACTTCCAAATCCATTTCAAGATTGCTGTCGTATACATGGTGAAGGGAAACAACCCTAGCCATGGTTAACACAGCTTGAAACGTCTATTTGCAGAAAACAGCGTCTGGTCTAAGATTCCCGGCCTCACTCTCTGGAAGGATCTCGTGGCTTATTACACTCTGTCACACAGATCATAACCCTCATTAAAGGTGTGGACTGGGTGCTCTAGTTAAACCCTGATTGGCTCTGTTCAGTTTAGTCGAGTGTTTGTGTTGAAGACGCTCAGCGACTGTGGGTCCTTGGGGGGTCAAACCTGGGCTGCTCACACTGAAACTGAGATACTCAAATACCAAACAACCACCCACCGTTGAGTCTCACCTAGCACCAAAGCCTCTACAGGTCTGAACAGGACTAACCCAGGTCAAACAAGGACTAAAAAAATGTTGGCCGACTAAACAGGTACTGTTATCCAGGTCTGACCCAGGTCTGCCTACGTAGTGTCTGAACCAGGATTTGTATACACCAGGATTCAACTCCCGGTCTACACCAGGTCTAAACCAGGTCTGACACCAGGTCTGAACCAGGATTAAACAAGGATGAAAACCGGACTGAAGTCAGGACGTAACCCAGGACTAAACCAGGTGGAAACAGGTCTGACTCAGGATTAAACCAGCGATTAAACAGGACCTGAACCCGGATTAAACATGGCTCCACTGGCCTGAACCAAGGATTCCCCAAGCTTTGGATGGCTCCTGGACCTGAACCTGGACTGAACCCAGACTCCTAACAGGCTGAACCAGGACCTGGCTCAGGACTAACCCAGGGACTGAAACCATCCGATTAAACCAGCGATAAATCCCCCGGACTTGAACAAGGACTGAACCAGACTGAACCAGGGACCTAAACCAGAACTAAACCGGACAACCAGACATAAACGGCTCTCAACGTCTGAACCAGTGTCTGAACCAGGACCTAAACAAGCACTCTTTGACCAAAGATTCTAGTGTAGGCGGATCTTTTATTATTCTTGGATGTTTTTATTTCCTCAGCAGTCCGCTTAAATAGAAGCGAGCGAGGTCAGGTTTAGCCTGTATAAATGCTTGAGTGGGTGATTATATTAGTTTTTTTTCCCCCACCCCAGTACTGCATGGCCCAGGATAGGCTGAGTCTTTTCTCTCAGCGATTGCCCACTGGAACAATATTAATTTTCAATACTGAAGCACAAGGTATGTTTGATGTTCGTTTATGTATTTGGTTCTTCAAGGGCGAGATACGTTCGTAGTGCTTTAGCAGGATCTTTGGCGCCTGTAAGACATGTTTTCGTTTCTCTTCGATCGTCTCGTGCTCTGTGCGCCCATCTATCTGGTTCTCAATAGGACAGGTCTAACTCTGTCAGTAAAGATCATTCCAGCACTCAACGACAAACTCGCGCACACGTGCCATGGGGACAGAGTTCACCGAAAGGGGTCACAGAGGCCCTGCCTACACAGGTGAGCGGACTGCGACACAAGACTAGACCAGGGATCTAAAAACAGGACTGAGCCAGGACGAGATGCTGGCCTAAATGAGTATCTGTATTTGATACTAGTTAGCTTCCATTAGTATATGGGGTTTCTATACCTTTTTGACAACCCGAGCAGACGATGATGGGTCCTATGTGTCGGGCTGCTAGTGTGGAGTTTTGACAAAGTGGATTTGAGTACAAGAAATTGGACTGGTCTAAAGTTCTATGAACTTCATATAAAAATAGAACAGGGTTTGCTAATGTACAGGTAGAGCGATGTCCCCAAAGCCCAGAGCGGTGACCCTGAGGAATGAGGAGTCGAGGGCAGCGCTGACGGAGCAGGAGGCGCAGAGGCGCAGAGCCAGAGTCCAGCTGCGGCAGAGTCAGTAGGAGCAGAGTGGAGCAGGCGGCAGAGCCCGAGGAGCAGAGTCAGGGAGCTTTGAGGTCAGAGGAGCCGCGGTCAGAGGCGCAGAGTCAGAGGAGAGAGGAGCTAGAGTCAGAGGAGCAGGAGTCAGAGGCGCATATTACAGCAATTATGCGTCGGACCTACTTTATGTGTCAGATGTTGGGTGCAGGTGGATGTAGAATTTGCTCTGCATCTGAAATAGTTATGTCATTGTTACATGTTTCATAGTGAGTGCGGCTAGAACAGAGAGAGCAGGAGAGAGGAGGAGCAGACAAGCTCAGACATGGCCACTGGCTCTGGGTTAATAAAACTATACATTCGATTATATCATATAAACTTTAGTTATTTATCTTTTGTGAAGAAGTGGGCCCCCACTATATTGATTACCCTGATCGCTGGATAACGTTATGGGGTCCCTTCATGGTTTAGCTCAGACACTTCTCCTCATTCACGTCATCACCCTATCTCTGTATCCCTGCTCGCATGCCAATGTTCCGGACCATGTTCACCCCCGTTTCCACAGGTCACCAGATGCAAGTTGCTCATCAGGATCCTTAAATACTACTTTGTTTCTGTAAAAAGATTTATTCAGGTGGACTAGACCAGTCAGTAGGATTGTTTCGTGTGTATTGTTACGCCCCTCAGTCTGGACCCGGAGCCGATTTCTCCTTTGAATCTCTTGTGCGTGACTCCTGTGGTTCCGGCCCTCCTGCCGAAGTATCATATGCAACTCAATGAGATGCGCCACGTCAGGACCCTTGAGACAGTGTTGAAGGTAACACCCTCTGCTTCAACCTCGTCTCTTCGGGTGTTGTTGGTTGCCGACGGGAGCAGGGTCTTAGCGTTGTCAATCCAAACCTGTTGTTAACACTAGTGGGCATTCAATTCAACAAAGAGTGGAGCTGATTGGGTCTCTGTATTAATGTTCTCCCAGGATCTATGTAGATGGTGTTTAAAACCAACATGTTAAGATCCTCAGAATGACGAGCCTGAAAGTTACAGACGAGGGGGGTGTGAGTTTTTCACCATGAATTGAAACCATAGACCTGGTTTAAAGACCCATCCCTCTCAAAGAGAGTTAAATCTTGCGAGTTCAGCACTGAGCGTAACAGATCCAAACAGGTCTGAGTAAAATTCACAGAGAAGAGGAAAAAGAAAGAGTGGCCCCCAAAGAAGTAAAGAAAGAGAGAGAGGAGAAGGAGAGAAGAGCCCGATGGAGGGGCAGAGCCTGGGGGAGGTGAGGAATGTTGAGAGCTGGGTGTGTGTTAAAATGTCACTTTTTACATAACAATCACCTGAGGCTCACCAAGTCAAGAGGACAGTTGTGATAGCACCAGAGGACACTAGCAGGGCACTGACCTACTGCAGCATCAGAGGAGAGGGTCAGAGGAGGAGAGGAGAGGGTCAGAGGAGGAGAAGAGAGGGTCAGAGGAGGAGAGGAGAGGGTCAAGGAGGAGAAGAGAGGGTCAGAGGAGGAGAGGGTTCAAAGGAGGAGAAGGAGAAGGAGGGTCAGAAGTGGAGAGGAGGGGTTAGAGCGGCAGAGGAGTGGGTCAGAGGAGCAGAGGAGAGGGGCAGAGGGGCAATAGGAGCAGAGGACGAGGGTCTCAGAGGAGCAGAGGAGAGGTTCAAAGGGGCCAGACAGAGAGAGTTTCAAGAGGAGCAGCAGAGGAGTCAGGGTCAGAGGAGCAGAGGTTGTAGAACAGAGAGCGGAGGTGCAGAGGACAGAGGGTCAACAGAGGTGCAGAACAGAGGGTCAGAGAGCAGAACAGAGGGTCAGAAGAGCAGAACAGAGGCTCAGAGGAGTGGAGGGGAGGAGTTTATAAACCGTATGTTTTATATTTTCAGATGAATCGGTTTGGGGATAAAGACGACTGTTGGGGCGATGGTCGCGGTCAAACACAGTCAGAGTTTACCGGACCCACAGACCAGAGCCGACCTGCTGCAGTGTAAGGACATCTGAGAACATATGTCCCTCTTCCCTCTCCTCTTTCAGTTTTACTCTCTCTCTCTCTCTCTCTCTTCTCTCTCTCTCTCTCTCATCTCTTCCTTTTCTTCCTCTTTCCTTTCTTTCAACCTTTGCATTGAGCTAAAAGTTGCACAGTGTAACTTTTTCTGTGGGGGCGTCATGGAGATGTTATGCTTAGCCTAGAATCTTCCACAGTATCTATCGATCTATCTAACATGTATTACATTACAGCTCTTTTTATTGCTCAAAAAATAATATGAAAATCATCCATTTTTTACTGTGAACAGGCTCCCCTCTCCACAGATCTGGTCTGGTAGGGTCGTCTGTCTCAATGTAGAAAATGATGACGTAGTGAGTAGTAAGTCTGATCCTATGTAGCTAATTAGAGGAGGAAGAACAGGTCCCTGTACTTTTCATATGGACACTTGAATGGGGCGGCCATGTTTAGGCCCCAAGAATCATCAGACACCTACCAGAAAACAGGTCTCTCTTCTTTTTATTCAGTTCCCTTTCTGTATGTGTCTTCCCCTTCTTTTCTTTTCTTCATTATTTGACTCTCCTTTCCCTTATTACCAGCTTCATGTGCTTATATCTTCCTCCTTTCTCTCTCTTTTCTCAGATGCTAAATCGTTCACATTTGACCTGAACACGGCTCATAAGTTCCTGCGTTTGACGGAGGAGAACCGTTATAAAGTGACGAAAACACAACGCCGTGGCAACACGCGTACCATGACCACGAGGAGCGCTTCGACCACTGGAGGCAGGTGCTCGCTGTGGAGTCCATTTACCTGGCCCGAAAATACTACGAGCTAGACTTTAGCGGAGACGGAACCTACCTGGGCGTAGCCTACAAGAGCATCGAACGCAAGGGCAGTGACAGCAAACAGCTGCCTGTGCTCCACCAACAGCTCATGGTGAGTTAGAACCTGGGTTAGGCCGGGTTAGGCCGGGTTTAGGCCGGGTTAAAGGAACTGTATGTATACCTGTGCTTTTACAGTTTTAAAAAAAAGTACTACGATCACAACTAAACCTTAGTTGACTAGTGCCTTAACTGGCAGATGGAGAACACAACAGGTTTTTCATTCTCAGTATAAGGACAGGCCTCATGGTAAAGCTCAGAACCTCCCAGAATTCACTCACTGGGCTGCAGAGGCTGCACTGGCACTGATTCATGATTGGTGCAGGGTGCGGGGTTTAAGTAGTGATGATTAGATCAGAGAGAGGGCATTTAGGTTAAACCAACTGCATTTCAGCATTAAACTGGCAACCCAATGAGAGACTCCTGTAAGGCTCTTTCTGTGATTGTAATTGAATAATGGTCTTGAACCAAAACACTTTAAATAAATGGAACATCATGTACAATGCTTTTGTAATTAAGAAGACAAAATCAGAATACAATTGTTTTCAGTAAAAGCTATATTTGGTTTTACCTCGTACCGGGGACACAGTTATGAAATTTTATTTTAACTCTTCCATACAGTCCCTTAAGTTCTGGTCTGGTTAGATCTGCGCTATGACCAGTGATTGAAAGCTGAAAGTCAAATTTAAAATTTGCTCATGAATAAATCTTTTTTTTTTTAAACAACAAGAAAAACCAAAGCACTAAACATTATTTAAATCCTCTTTTCTCTCCACTCCTCCTCTCTCTCTGTATCAACACTCTCTCCCCCTCCTCTCTGTCTCTCTCTCTGTATCTCTTTCCCCCTATTCCACCTCCTATTTCATCTCTCTACCCCTCCTTTCTCTCTGGTATATCTCTATCTCTCTTCCCATCCTTTGCTCACTCCCTCCGTGTATCTCCTCTCTCCTCTCTCTCTCTCTCTGTATCTCTCTCTCTTCACTACTCTCATCCCTGTCTCTGTTTATCTCCCTCCTCTCTGTCTTTCTGTGTACCTCTCGGTGTTTCTCTCTTCCCCCCTCTTCTCCTTTTCTTACCTCCCTCCTCTCCAGCTTCTCTACGTTTATCTCCGCCCTCTCTGTTTGGTGGTGTACAGGTGTGTGCTAGTGGACAGGAAAAAGTCCTTCTCAGCCTGGCACAGTGACGTGGAGGTGGTGCCCTGAGCGCTGATCTGCCCCGAGGGTCTACCGCCTGGGTGTGTACGGGACCACGCTGTCGGCACGCTGCGGTTCTAACGGTCTGCGGGCAGGCGAGCAGGAGGGAGAGGCAGAGGCCGAGATCATGCTCATTCATGAGTACAAGGCGGAGTTTAGGGAGCCTCTGTACCCCGCCTTCTGGCTGTCCAAGAAGGAGAACACCAGGTGTTACCATGGTGACGCCTGGAGGAGCCCCTGAAATGCACATCACCGTCCCACACCAACGACCTCCACGACCGCATACACAAACCCCAACACCAGCACTAGCAGCAACGGGCTAATGCTAACAATAATAATAATGGGAATAATGCTAACACACCTCCTCCATCTCTCCAACCAAAGTCTCCAATGTGCTACTAACAGTGACTAGACTAGTGCTTGAAAGTGAAGCTAGTGCTGTGCGAAAACTGCTAATGCTAACAATAAACTAACAATAATGGGAAAGCTAGCACCCCGTCCTCTCTAACAAAATAAACCAGCAAACCTAATTTTAAAAGTGAAGCTAAAACTGGAACCAGCTAAATAAAGAAAAATCCACATAAGTACAACATGAAACAGTGAGAGAGCTGCACTTCAAAAAACATCAGGAATCCTAAAATTACTTTAATTAGAAGATTTAAATATTATATTATTGTAATTTGTCCCATTGTCCCTTAATGCTACAGTCACAATCTAGACAGAAAACAGTGTTTTTCAGTGGTCATGCTCACCATCTATATTGAAAATCAAACATCTAAATCTATTTTGTGATATTTTCAGCAACAGAAACACAACACCAACGCTACGGCTAATGCTAACAATAATTATAAAATGGGAATAAATGCTAACACACCACCTCCGTCCTCTCCATCCAGGGGTCTTCACAGCTGAGTATGGAGTAACAGTGCTAAAAGTGAGCTAATAATAATAACGCTAATGGGAAAGCTAACCCCCTTCCTCTCAATCAAGAAACTCAACAGCTTCTAAAAGTGAGGCTAACGTGAAGCTAAAGATGCTAATAATGGAACAGAAACAACCAAATAAATGAAAAACATGAAACAGTGAGAGAGATTTAAACATCATAATAATAATATATTATTATTTACATTTTGTTTGGTTTCCCCAAACAAAAAGACTGCTGTGAACTACATATATTTTATATAAGTTTCCACTAATATAAACTATACTCCAACTGTGGATTATTTAAGGTTAGGGTTAAGGTCCACTTTATTGTCCTTGTAGGGAAAAGTCGTCCTCTGCATTGACCGTCCTCAGTGTCTCGAGAATTAAACTTGTATTTGACCTTTTCGGACTGTAATATTAGAATCATTATTTTTGTATAATTATTTTTTTACATCTAACATAAAAACTGCATTAAGTGAAAGAGGACTGAGGAGTGGGTCACTGGCATATGGTCTATGGTCATGGTCACTTATGAGTTTTGAATACTCTTTATTTATATTTACCTTTTTGTGTGTGTGCTTACACTGGATTTGTTGTTCTCAGGATTTACATTTAAAAGGTTAAAATAATTCAGAATTTTGAACAAAACAAAACTGTGCCAAATGAATCATGTTTACATTTTATATTTATCATTTTTTAGATAGGATTTTAAGGGGTTAAACTGAACCGTAAACTACTGTCTGTTACGGTGACTAAAAACTTAAATACTGCTGCTGTTGTTACGGAAATAAACACTTTCTGAACCATTTTGTAACTATTCTTTTATATTTTAACAAATAATAATTGTAGTTCAACTGATTTGTCAAACTTGCACCAAAGGCCACCGAGGCATTGTCCAGGGTGAGGATTTACACAGCAAAATATTTCAAATGTCCAAACAAAGATGCATTAAAGATGATTTCATTCCACTGCAGCAACACCAAATACCAAAATTAGAAGAAAAATAGCAGCCTCTCTGTCCGTGCTGCAAAACAACATATGTCCTCTGCTCAACAGCACTATCCCCCCTTCACTATTTATGCAAATTAACCCTGTGACCAAAGAAAAGTAATATTATTTAACTTCCCCCATTTCATTACATTAACAGTCATAGGCAAAATAAAATATGAACTTTGCATAAACAAATAGTACAGTAAACAATTAAATAAAATAAAAATAGGTTAAGGTCACAGACAAAAACTATGTTACAAAACTAAAAACAGAAAACCCTTCTAAGCTTATTTAATAAACAATTAAAATTATGTAATAAAAAAATATTTAAATACCCACAAATAGTTCACAGACAAACTATCATGTTATTTAATAACAGAATACACTTCATTAATGCTTTATTTATTTATTTGGTAATGAAAATTAAATAAACACACTTTTTTTTTTTAAATTAATATCATATTAAAAAAGAAAAGGTACTTTTTTTCTCCAATTTGACCAATTTTGTACGTTTTAAGTTTGTTCTTCCTGGGTGGAAATCATGACATCATGGAAAAAGAAAGAAAAGTTACCTAGCAACGATGTTGTACACTGTGCCAAAACTCCTCTAATGTCTCATTCCTCTCATAAAAACGCTATGCCGATTTTGACAAATTCCCCCCATGATAGAGTTCGTAACGCCTTTATTCTTGTTGAAATTCGGTCGTTTTTAAAGTCTCAGAAAATTTGTTTCTTGTGTAAATTGTGCCGAACTTCGAGAGGAGTTCTCTCCAAATTCTGTTTCCTGTTTATTCTCGTGCGAGTGAGATCTGAACTTCTCGCCAGTTTTATCCTGTAACGTTTCAAAATAGGTTTCCTGTAAATTTTATTTTCAGCTTCTCTTCTCAAATTTCTTCTTGATTGGTGTAAAATATCATTTTAAAGTTTTTATCCAAAACCAACTTACATCAAAATTGGAGAATCTTCATTATTGATTGACCGTACAAGTCGAATTCTTGTTATTGTGGTTAAAAATTAATCAAATAAAATAAAATATAGGAAACACAAACAAAAAATCCGTGACGTGGACAGTTTCCCACGTGACCAACTCGGACCCGGAAAAAGCCCAGCAGACTTCCAACATGTTAACAGACGTAAGTGGAGCATATTTTTACATTTTCAAACTTTTATTATTTATTTAGCGTCAGTATTAACGTCAGAATGTGCCACAGATGGTGTCATGCAGTTTGTGTTTGTCAAAGTCTCTAAACACCTGTTTAAAATTGCGTTGTTTACGTGGCCATGCTAACGCTGCTAAAGCTAAAGGCTGCCGCTTGTTCATTAATTTCTCACATTTTACGCGTTTTTACAGAGTTTAGTTTTATTTCTGCTGATACAAAATTAAGTTTGGAAAGAGGACGCATGTTATTAACCAGTTTATCGGTCTGATGTTTGAGTTTTAGGAGTTTTTAGCTTCGAAATATACAGAATGTTTGTGAAAGCTACAGCTAGCACGACGTGTCACTGATGAAGAGAATAAATATTACTGTGGTTTGGCGTTTGATCATTTATAAGTTTGTTGTTTCAGATTTTGGAGATGTTAATTCTTATTACAAAACTAAACCACATTTAGTAAGAATTGTAAAAAACAAAACAAAAACAAAAGAACTGCTTATTTTTGTTCCTTTGTGTTTGTTTATCCAGTTTGTGTCTGTGGCGTTATTATGACAGTGACAAAACTCAAGCTACAGCTGTAATCTTTAGATGTCTGAAACTGTGGTTGAAATTAGGGCAGAGTTGAACACAGGATTATTCTTTTATCACCTGTATGAAATGTTGTTCATATTATGTACATTTAGCTCGTTTTAAAAAGCCTTCTGTGGACGTTCTGTGGTGCTGAAAATGAGCATTTCTTACTACAACACCTGAAACATCTGATTCTTCCTGTGTAACTGCTATGTCCATATTAAATAAATTAAATCATCTGTGATTTCATTGGCCCTGTTTCAAGAACCAGGTTTTGTCCAAAATCGGATGCCGTCACCATGGTAACTCCCTCTGTGAACCTAACCTGGACCTGAGGAGGTTTTATCACTCTGACCTTAAGTTTAACTAGAGTCGGCTCCTGAAGCTCTGATTGGACAGTTGACAGCAGTTATAGGGGCACATTTGGACCCCTTGAAGGCCACTGGCGTGCCCACGCTCACCTCCTGTTTGGAACACGGTGGCTAGTGGGTTAGCTATGGCCAGAGATATATACACTATGGGTCAAACCTCTAACCCAGTGGGTCTCTCAAACTGCGGTACACGTACAGCTTCAGGTGGTACAAGGCTTTCTGAAGTTCTAGTTTTAATCACTTTTTCTTGTCCATTTTATTTGCACCTGTGCACTCCTTTAAATTTGTCCAGGTTTAGATCTGCTTTGCTTACACAGTTTGTAGAAATGAATAAAGTCTGAGCTAAAATAAAATAAATCATTTACTTAATATTTAAGTGAGTCCGGTGAGAGACACATTAGTTCAAACTCGACCCTTGGGAAAAAATCATCACATTTTCAGAGATCAGAGGTCAAAGTTTGTTGCTATCGTCTCTGAGGAACCTCTGCTTGGACAGGAAATATGCATCAAAAAACCACTTCTGAAAATGTACAAAATGTTTCAGGAAAAAAACGACGAGGATGTGTCTCTATTCGATGCAGAGGAGGATTCTGGGAAAAGGAGTAAAAAAGGAGGAGTCAAGTGAGTGGATCTGAACCTCTCCTCTGCTCCTCTGACCTCTCCTATGCATCCTTTGCTCTTCTGACCCTCTCTTCTGCTCCTCTGTCTTTCTCTGCTTCTCTGATCCTCTCCTCTCTGACCCTCTCACTGCTCTTTCCTTACAGACATCCAGTGGCGCTCTTCTTCCTCCTGTTCTTCAGAGTCTCGGCCTTGTTGGTGTATCTGTTCTGTGAGATCTTTGGTGCCAGTAACATCCTCATCCATGGTCTGCATCATCCTCCTGCTCTCCGCTGACTTCTGGACTGTCAAGGTATAAACTGCACTCTGATGCACAGGTTTAGTTAAAATGTAAAAAACAATGCTTTCCATTAATGACTTGGAGGAAGAAAAAAAAGGTACTTGAGGAACTATCATAGAAGGACAAGCCCTTGCGTGGGATGTACCAACGGAACATAACTGAAGTGGCTGATATCAAGAAATCCTACCAATGACTTGAGAGAAAAGCTGGACTGAAGGGACAGCACAGAGGCACTTATCTGGCTGCACAGGAGCAGGCCTTGAGCACAAGAGCGATAGAGGCCCAGATCTACCACATCAGACAAGACCCAAGGTGCAGACTGTGGAAAGAGGCCCCTGAGACAATCCAGCACATAAACTGCAGGGTGTGTAAGATGCTGGCAGGGAAAGCATACATGGAGCGGCATAACCAAGTGGCGGGCATAGTGTACAGAAACATCTGTACAGAGTATGGACTGGAAAACCCCAGGTCAAGGCCAGAAAAACATCTCCAAAGGTAGTGGAGAATGATCGAGCCAAAATCCTGTGGGACTTCCAGATACAGACTGACAGAATGGTGATGGTGAACCAACTGGACATTGTGGTGGTGGACAACAGAGCAAAGCTGTTGTGGTGGACATCGCAGAAACTAAGTGATGGGAACATCAGGAAAAAAAGCAAACATGAGAAACTAGAGAAATACCAGGGGCTAGAGAAGACCTGGAAGGTGAATGCATCAGTGGTGTCAGTGGTCATCGGAGCACTAGGTGCCGTGACCCCCAAACTGGAGGAGTAGCTACAGCAGATCCCAGGAAAAACATCAGACATCTCAGTCCAGAAAAAGTGCAGTATTAGGAACACCAAAGATACTGCGCAGAACCCTCAAGCTCCCAGGCCAACAGCCCAATAACGATTTGTCATAAATCAAACCTGCCCAGGGCGGGTCAAAATTACTATGTGTTTGGGCCCGGTATTTCCCTCTGTGCTTTTCTCTACAATATAACGGTAAACACAATGTAATAATTGTTCCCTCTGATTTCTCTCACGCCCAATGAGCCCTGCTGACTCTGTCTCTGGTCAGAACAGGTCAGCAGGCTCTGTGTTCTCAGAATCAGAACACTAAACATACGTTTCTGTTGTTTCCAATGTTTCTTCTTTGTCTCTCAGAACATCAGCGGGTGGCTGTGTTTTACTCTTTATTAGAACACTAAACGTAACTTTATAATTGTTTATGATGTTCCCTATGACTCCTCTCCTTTCTGAGAACATGAGTGGGCGACAGTGTTCTTTGTATTAGAACACTTAAAAGTTTATATTCATAATGTTCCTTCCTCTTTCTCTGTGTGTCTGTAGAACATAAGTGGGCGGCTCCTGGTCGGGTTGCGCTGGTGGAACCAGGTAGATGATGAAGGAAAGAGCACCTGGATCTACGAGTCCAGAAAGGTCTGAGGCCGGGCATCTTACACAATTTGGAAAACAGGGAGGGCATCTGACTCTCGCTCTCTGCTTGCAGGGGACAGTGAAAGACTCTGGCTCTGAGTCGCGGCTCTTCTGGGTCAGTTTAGTGGTGGCTCCAGTTATTTGGTCCATCTTCTCATTCACCAGCCTCATCTACTTCCGGATCAAGTGGCTCGTGAGTCTAATGTCACACTGCGGAACATTCATAACATTTCCCAATATGTCTCTTCTCTTCAGTTTATTCCTAATATTTGTGATTTTGTGATGTTGTTTTCAGCCGGTGGTGGTGATGGCCTTGGTTCTGAATGGAGCCAATCTTATGGATACGTCAAGTGTAAATTTGGAAGTAAAAAACCAGCCTCAAGACTGTGGCAACAAACTACTTTGGGCGACAGTTCCTTAAAACAGGTGCTGCTTTAGTCCTGCTTAGACCTGGTTTTGTCCAAGGATAGTCTTGGTTTAGTCTTGCTTGAGTTCTTGTGTAGTCCCTGGTTCAGTCCTGATCCGGGTTTAGTTCCGTCATGGTCTTGCTTTAGTCCTTGTTTTAGTGTCCGCCCTTAGCCCTGTTTTAGTGCAGGTTTATTTGTGGCCCCACTTCAGTGGTGGTTTAATCCTGGTTTAGTACCTGTTTAGTCCTTGCTTAGACCTGGTTAAATCCTTTTTCATTTCACGTTTAATGTCTCCTCTTTATTTTTCAGGCCTTGTCCAAAGAAGAGGAGTCGTAAACTCTACACATTTTTGGACATTTAAAATTTTTCTCAAACATTCTCATTGGTTTTTGCTTGAATACAAATTTAAGTTTATTTTTAACATTTATTTAGTTTAAGATTAAGCCTGGATTAACCCAATTTAAACGTGGATTACAGTTGGATTTTGAGCGTTGGTGTGAAGTGTAAATATGTACAGCTGAATGGATTCCTTTATTAAAATATTTCTAACAAACTTTGAAATATGGTGTGTGAAATAAAACCAAAGCCTTTTTTCATATAATTATTTAATGTGCAATGTTAAATTTTAACAAATACATAACATTTTTTACAGAATTTTTACACAGACAACACACATGAAAGACGGTGACTTTTAGTATTGGTTCAGTGAAAAGTGATCTGTTTTTGTGGTTTTGTGATTTTTAACTTCTTCTACCACACATTTTCATTTTTGGACCAGACAGACTTTAAGGCATTTCACTGAAAAACATGAGTTGTGTTTGTACATTGGAAGGCAGCAATTTTAAAGGAGGGGTGCTGTATTTGACTTTTTTTGACTTGATATTTAGATCACCATGTTACCTTATTGTTTTAAAATGCTAGATTTACCCAAAATAACATGTTTCGTTTCTGACACTCGAGTCTCACCTTCCTTTGCTCTGCTCAGTCACTCTCCTTTCAGAGTGACATCAAACACAATCAGCGTGCATCCCGCTAATGAAACTATACTGCACATTGCATCAGGTTTGTCAAGTTGCTGTGTACAGTTTGTATCATGTTTGTATATTTATGGAGACTCGTCGTGTGTGAGCATGGGTGATCTAGGTTTGTGGGTGGAGCATTGCACAGGATCTTACAGCTAACAACTAAGTGGGGTTTGAATAGGACTTGGGATCGCCAAATACTCACACATGCATGGATGACATGGCTTTAAAAAAAGATTTTGCACAGTACGTCTTCTTTAAGCTGATGTATTTTTTACCCAAATGTCCATAGGTTTTTCAACCGCCTACAAATGACTCAAGTTTAAAGGTCCTATATTAAACAGAATTGACTTCTGTGAGCCTTAAGTCATGTTATAATGTTACCTCTTCAAAAACATACCTGGAGTTGTGTTTTGTTACATTCATGTGTTTGAGTAACCCTTTATATTAGTCTATCTACAAGCTCCAAATGCACAGTTCAACCGTGATGAATGAAAACTACCACTACATGACAACAGCTCCTTTTATCTTTTGTTTAATAGAGATGGGAAATTCTAGGGCTGAAATTATCCAAATGATTCTAATGAAGGCGTATGGAGTTTAAAAACACAATGGAGTACTTCCTGTATTCCCACGTGACATCACAAGGGGTGAACATGGCGTTTTCTGTTTGAGAGAAGAACTCAGCCTAATATGCAGTTTGTATGAATGAAACAAAACACAACTTTGTTTTTGATGAGGAGGAAACGACATGATAACATAAATCAGAAAACTGTTATATGGGCCCCTTAACAGTATTTCAGAGTCCTGTCAGGTCAGAGTTCAGATATTAAAGTGTAAATGCATCTGTTTCAGTCTGGAGTGTTGAGTTTCAGGCCGAAGTGTCGAAGAGTCGGTCGATCATCTCCTCCACCTCCTCAGGACGATATTTGTGATACTTCTCTGGGTTTTTAGTGAACGAGATGTTTGCACATCTGGAACACAATAATACAAACGGATTCAAATAATCATAATGTAATAAGAGGTCTGTGTTATCCCTCAGTCGTCCAGGTATGAGCCATAGCAAAAGAAAATTCTATCACTGGACAAAAGTTTTAGAGTGAAGAGATTTTGATCCGAGCAGCCCTGTTCAGTGCTGCTCAGGTTTCTGGCGGGATACTGCCTTATATCTGCATGAAGGGAGGCGCTACCTACACTGAAACTAACACACCTATGTCTATTGAATTATACAAATTGTAAACTGTTCCCGAGATATATTTAGCATAATCATTCAGGCCCCATTGTTTTCTCTGTTTTGATTTAGGTCTGAGAATGGTGTTATAAATAGAAGATAAATAAAGTCTAAGCGCCCCATTCCTGTTTAAAAAGGGATTGTCTTTTCTCACAAAAACAGCCTCTTTGACTCCCTTCTCAAACTACCACTTTTCGTTTGTCCAGTATTTTGACACATATATATTTTATAATATGGCATCTATGTGGGTCACCTGTGACTCTGACCTCACCTATGACCCCTAACCCCTCACCTGTGACCCCTGCCCTCACCTGTGGAGGAAGTTTTCTGTAGGCCTCGGACACGGCTCTCTTTTGCTCTCGCCGGATGAAGTCTCTTTGGTCTTTATCAGGAACTGCCCAGAACTTCTGTGTCCTGCACAGCTCCTCCAGACCCTCATTAAAACCCTGAAATATTAAAATAAAATACTTTTTAATACAATAAAAACACAGCTCCTCCAGAACCTCAAATTATTATAAATGTTATTATTAATATAAAATATATTTAAGATACAGAGAATAACATGTACACATTTCCCAAGCTCTTGAAGATGAAATGAGTGAAAACTGTAAAAAAAACGACTGACCTTGAACTGTCCTTGACGACTTGTCGCTCTTTGTCTTTGAGCTAAAACAAACACAATAAGATTTTATTTTTATGTAAAAGTTTAAACATGATCTCACCTCAGAGTCCAGACTCATGTGTGGTCTGCTTGTAGTAGAGCGCGCGCAGTACTTGTATATGTAGGATTTTTTTTTTTACAAGTATTTTTGCTCCTGCCTGAACATATGCAGGAAACATGTATATTACCATCGTGAATACAGTAGTAGTAAACCATGCGGTACTATGTATATGGAGTATATACATATAGTATTATAGTAGTAGTACAGTAGCCTTGGATTCTGGCTGCAACACTCCCTAAGAGTGTGGTATCATGTAGAATACAGAGTGCTGCAGAAGTACCAGAGCAGTATTTATGTGTTCAGTATTGTAGTAGTACTGCAGTACCTTAGCTCCAGGCTGGGACATAATAGTGGTATTTGTTATGAGTCGGTATTAGTACTGCAGTAATACCAGTGCAGTACTTGTACATGTAGTATTATAGTAGTAGTACCTTGGCTCCAGGCTGGGACACAGGCATGTTCCTGTCTGTCAGATGTTCGGTCACCTTCAACCAACTGAAACAAAATTTACAGAAATATAAAATACCAAAATCTGCTGAACCGTTTAATGTGCGCGTTTAGTAGTAGTAGTAGAAGTAGTAGTATATGTGTATATATAATGTAGTACCTCCTCTGGTAGGTGAGGATCTGCTGTTCGATGAGTTCTCTGTACGAGTTTTTCGGCTCTTTTCTGAGTCACCGTCACCAACTGGATCAGCTCAGATCTGCAACAAACAACGGTCTAAACCAGGACTAAACCAGGACTAAACCAGGACTAAACCAGGACTAAACCAGGACTAAACCAGGGACTAAACCAGGACTAAACCCAGGTCTAAACTAGGACTAAAAACCAAGTCTAAACCAGGCCTCTAAACAGGCCTAAACCAGGCCTAAACCAAGGTCTAAACCAGTTCTAAACAAGGACTAAACCACGGCTTAACCAGGACTAAAGAAGGGACTAAAGGTGTGACTAAAAACCCAGTCTAAACCCGGTTAAACTAAAAAACCCAGTCTAAACCCGGTCTAAACCCGGTCTAAACCCGGTCTAAACCCGGTCTAAACCCGGTCTCACTTCTCCAGGCTCTTGAGTATATAGTTGTAGTTGTTGTGGAGGAAGATAGCACTCAGAGCTTGGTCTTCATAAACTTTGGATTTGGACAAAAGGTTCAGCTGCAGATTTCCAAAACTTTACCTGAAAAAACACAAAAACAATTGTATGTATTATAAAGTTAAAAACATGTTTAAATCAGACGCTAAATTTGCTGTGTAACTGTCAGACTGCCGATGTGTTGACCTGGTTTATGGTTAATATCTCTGTAATTACTGGGCCTATCCACAAGAAACAAAAACTGGCACAAAGTTCAACATCTTCTCTGTCAGTGTAAATGAACAAAAATCAAATGATTTTTTCACAGCAGCTTCAGAAAGTGGAGCCATAATTCAACCTCAAAGACGTGATTGCTGTCAGTTGGAAAGACTGGAAAGAAATTAATATGACAAGTTTGCAGAACGTCTGAAACCATGACACCAAAGATTAAAGGGGAGAGGGAGTATTTTACTTCTATGAGATATTAACTGCCAACACATAACATATTTAGATCACCATGTCATCTTTGATGTGTTTTGAAAATGCTATATTCGCCTATACACAATGTATGGACATGTTTTATACGTTTCACTTTTGTTTTTGCTGCTCCGAGTCCTGCCTCCCTTTGCTTTCCGCGATAAGTCACTCCCCCTTCAGAGCACAGTCACGACACTATCAGTGTGCACCCACTGATGAAATTACTGCACACCTCATTAGGTTTGTCAAGTTGTGTACAGTTTTAGTATCATGTTTTGGTGTATTCATGAAGTGTCAGAGCATGGGTGATATGGGACTGTGGGCGGAGCCTGTACAGGCTCAAACTGCTAACCCTAAGGAGGGTTCGAATAGGGTCCAGGAGTGATCACTAAATTACTTAAACATACATGGATGACATCTAAAACCTCTTCAGGCATGTTTTAATGAGGGAACAAAGCTCCAAAAAGTCAAATGTGCTGAATACCCCCCCTCTTGAAATAAATCTTAAACATTTTGGACACTCACAGATGTAGGAGCTGAGCAGACGTTTGTTAAAATCGGACGTGTAGCTCGAAGACGAAGAACTCTCTGAAAAAACAAACAAAAATTTATGTCAAATGTATCATTTAAACAGTAATGAGAAAAAATAGTGGTTCATGCGGCTTTAATGGGAGGGTCAGGACAGTGTAAAACAATGGAAGAATGGACTAATAAATAAAATAAAGTGTATTTTTAAGTGACAAATGAATGAGGAACAAACTGGTCACATGATGGAGGTGGAGATTCAAATGGACCAATCAGAGGCAGCCTTACCTCGAGGGTCCAGGGGGATGTTATAAGTGTCCCCCAACACTGAGCAAAGCAGCAGGAAGAGAAGAGGAAGGGAAAAGAGAAAGAGAGAACAAGGAGACAGAGAAGAAGGAGGAGAGAGAGAAAGAGAAAGAGAAAGAAAGAGAAAAAGAGAAGAGAAAGAGAGAGAAAGAGAAGAAGGAAAGGGAGAGGGGGAGAGAAAAGAGGACAGAAGAAAGGAGAGGAGGGGAGGAAAGAGGGGTAGAGGAGAGAAGGGGGAGGAAACCAGAGACAGGACAAGATGAAGGAGACAGGGGAAAAAAAGGAAGATGGGAAGAAAAAGGGAGTGAAAAAGGAGGAGGGAGAGAGGAGAAGAAGCGGTAGGGGATGAAATAAGGGAGGAGAGAGTGTTAAAGAGTTAGTGCCTCAGATCTGAGCAGAATCAGGTTAAAAAAGTGAGTTTTTTTTAAACAGGAAAAAGCAAAAGCAGAGGAGCATCTACACTCAGGAGGAAAGTAAGTAATAGCACCTAATATCAATTACACCATGTTCTGTTCTGTGTACATTTATCCAGCCTAGGCTCCTTTGCTCCACTGGGTAGATGATAACCTGCAGTTTGTCGTGATGTACTTGTACAAGTGCAATGACAATAAAGTTGAATCAGAATCCCAAGGACTACGGCAAAAAACGGATAAAACATAAAAACTCTTCAAAACTCATCATGTTAGCACTAAGTACTTAAATACACAAGTTTTAAACCAGGACTACAACAGGTCTAAACCAGGGCTAAGTCAGGGCTAAGTCCAGTACCTTGTGAGGCCAGCATAGCTCCTGCCGTCTCATGGAAGTCCAACAGCTGCTGCAGGAACAGAATGGCCTAAAAAGAGAACAGAAAACATTATTACACAGAGAGATACACACATAAAATGAATACAAATAAATCCAATTAATGATCATCCTTCAGATCTGTCTGTGAAAGGTACCACTGAAACTGGTCCTGAACCCAAGCTAGTAGGAGGAGTATTAACTACTACTAGTACTAGTACTAGAAGTAGTGTTAGTAGTGACAGTAGTAGTAACAGCAGCTTTAACATAATATTGATCGGCCACCGATGACATAACCATGACATGGTGATGGGCAGAATGGTCCTATCAGACATGGCGATCACCCACACAGGTCATTGATATTATCGGCTTAAATTATCAACAACATTCCACTGATGCTAAAAAACTAGTTTGGCTTTTGATGAAGTTTGAGCAAATCTATTTTATTTTTTTCCAAATAATGAAATAGTTTGCACCACTATATCAAAGTGTATGTGATCGGTATCAGCTGTGATCAGTGATCAGCTTCAAAAGTCCTGATAGGAGCACCTCTGAGTAGTAGTACTAATAATGACAGTAGCAGTAGTAATAAAAGTAGCACTAATATTAACAGTAGTAGTATAATAGTAGTTGTAGTATAACAGTAGTATTATAAACGTAGTAGCAGTGTTAACAGTAGTAGTAGTAGTAGTAGTAGCACAATGGAAGCATTCTTACATTGCTGGTGAGTTCGTGCACTGTTCCGTCTTTAGGCATGTTGTATTCTTTATCAGGGTCATTCTAAACAAACAGGAAATAAAGTTTTAAGTTGAACATTTTTTACTGTAATCAAACATATATATATATATATATATATATATATATATATATATATATATATATATTACATGCACATAGTAAAACCAGTGTTGTCCCATCTGGAGCAGCAGGACCTTCTCTACTAGTCCTGGCATTTCAGCCAAAAATGTAAAAGAAATTATTTTATTACACCAATTGAATCACAATTTTGTATTCTTTAGATCTAGATTTTCTCAAAAAATAACATAAATATGAAGGATGAATGTTCTGTGATCAGAAAACTAAAGTACTTCATCAGATTTGGTGTTGTTATTTTGGGGTTTACATGTTCTGCCCTCTCTTTCCTTGGGCCTTCTGTCTGTAGGCTGACAGAACAGGCACAGGCCAACAGCTGGCACCAGATTGTCTATTTGACTAGCACTAGCTTAGACTGTTTTTGACAGAGTTTGAAAGGAAAAGATATATATTTTCATTTGGACCTTCTTTTTAGACAAATAGTGGGATTATTTTTTAAAGTGGAGCATTTTAAGTTTGTTGCATAAGTTGTAATAAAACGTTCAGAAGAGCATCTACTAGTACTAGTAGTACTAGTACTCAAAAATAATCCCACTTTTTGTCTAAAAAGAAGGTCCAGTGTTTACTGACACATGGACATCACAGAATGTATGAACCATGGAGCTATTAAAATAACAAAATGAACTCTGATGGATTGCACATCGGATGGTGAAGTGTAGGAGTGAAAGTCCTCATCTGGTGAAGACAGCAGCGGTGAGTGAGGTGCTGGTGTTATCATAAGGTCTATGTGCAGTAACTTGGATTATATTAATGAGAGAACATCAAGTTAAAACATGTCCATTATAGTGGTATTCAGTTGTTGACGTTGCTTGCATGTTCTGACCCAGGGTGTGCACTTGCGAGGTCGTATCAATCAGCTGATACATTATGATGGGCCATGTATGCGTTTAAGCAGTAAGACAGTCAGTGTAGTCAACAAAAAGCACTAAATATTGTAGCGTGTCAGCACTATACGTGTTCTACATGCATTAAAAACGGGTGGGCTCAGCCTTGCCTCCTCCAGTGCACCTCCGCAAGTCAGCACACGGGGCTGAGAAGCTGTAGCATCTATAGGCTTATGGAGCGTTATATCGATAAATATGGACTGCTGGCCCAGGACTCGAGGCCACAATAATAGTTGCAGTAATACTCATAGTGTTGCAGTACCTTGATACTATCTGCAAACTCCTCCAGAGCTTTGGCTCCTATGGTCTCCATGGAGGTGATGAGAGCTGGGAGCTTGTTCTTAGTGCTGGCCGCGGTGCCCTGGACACACAAACACAATATTGCATTATACTCTATATCTATATAAATATATGAAACACCAAGTGACACGACACAACTGTGCAACCTACTGGGGGTAGTCCTGGTTTAGCCCTAGTAGTGTCAGTAATGGTATAGTAGTAATAGTAGTAGTAGTAGTTGTTGTTGTAGTAGTATAGTAGTAGGAAGTAGTAGTAATAGTACTATTAGAAGTAGTAGTAGTAGTAGCAGTAGTAGTAGTACTAGGAGTAGTATAGTAGTACACGTTACCTGCAGTGTCTGGTCAAAGTCGGTCTTATTGGTAGTGATACATGTGTGATCTGCAGCGTGCTAAAAGTCCCCCTTGACGCTCCTCAGGTGTTGGAGAAGAAGTAGTAGTAGTAGTAGTAGTAGTAGCAGTAGTACATGTCACCTGCAGTGTGTTGTTAAAGTCCCCCTTGTTGCTCTTGAGGTGTCGGAGTAGTCGGAGCAGTAGCAGCAGCAGTAGTAGTAGTAGTAGTAGTATTTGTAGTACCATCAGTAGTACCTGCAGTGTGTTGTCAAAGTCACCCTTGTTGTTCTTAAGGTGCCGGAGCACGGGAAAGATGGAGAGCACGGCGGAGTAATCATGTCTGAGGATCGCTCTCCTCGCCGCAGCAGCAACAACTCCCTCCCCCTCCAGCATCAGGCTGTCCAGGGCCTCCTGCAGGTAAAAAAAAAAAAAAAAAAAGGGTGGAAAAACCAGGAAAGTTAAGCAGTAACTATGGTGACGCAATATACATAGCAAACAGACAAAAAAAATTAAAATAATCTGAAAACTATACAAAAACAAAACATTTGAACAACACATTTTCAGGAGCCTGTGATCAATATGAGCGTTCACGGTGCTGTTTAGGAGTTTTTTTGTTTTTTTGATTTTATTTTCAACAAAAAGGTAAGCGTGACTAACTGAAAAACTGTTGGCTAATGCTCGCTAGCTTGTGACTGTAATGTTATTTGAGAGGGAGTTGCCATGTCAGTTTATGGTCAGATTGTGTTAAAACAAAACTCAGGCTAGTCTAACAGAGCTTCTGACTGAATAGTGCCAACAGTTAGCTTCATACCTCCAGAGAATGTCGATGACATCAGCTGCAAAGTATTCATTGATTAAAATGTACTGTGCCATAAAATATACAAAAGTTAATTCATAAATGTTGAACTTGATCATTTCTATGAGTGACTAGATGTCAGATTCCCTTCCTGTGTGTTAGATTGTGTCAGAAACCCGCCCTCACCTGTATGAGTGAGTCAAAGGTCTTCTTTTGGTGGTGTTCCGGTATGATTTCTGTGAGGAGGGCGTACTCGCTCTGCGCTAACTTCACAAAGGCACTGATGCAGTGAATGTACGAGTCAATCTCAATGTCCAAAACATCATCTTTACCTGAGACAGAAATGCAAACATGCTTTAAAAACACATCAAAAACATGTGAAACTGAACCCAACCTGAGACCGAAATGTGTCAGATGTCCTCCCCGTGTTTCCCAGGGAAGTAAAAGCTGCTAGCCCTGTAGTTTAAACCTTTACACACATGTGCTGAAATGTCCCTGTGTGTCAGATGCCCTCCCTGTTGAACAGATGCCCTACCTGGGTCTCCCTGGGGCCTTATTTTGTGTAAAACCCTGCTAACTCTGTAGTTTAGACCTCTACAAATATGTTCTGAAATGCATGGGATTCTTGGATGAGTGTAAAGTTCAGATTTCAGTCTCTTTCAGATGTAAATGCTCCTGGACGAGTTTAAAATGTGGTTTGAACTGAACCTAGATTTGAAAACGTCTCAAGTATTTTCTCTGAATAAAATGTATAAAGTCTCACTAAGCATTATACACCAGAAATCTAATAATGATCTCAAATTCAACTAGTTACATTGACTAAAAATGTAAATCCCTGTTCTTCTTATCTTAATTGCTCACAGGTCCTAGTGTCATCTTTCTACTCTTAAAATATGATCAGAGGGTAAGATACCCGCTGGTCTCCATGGAGATGCTAGTGTTTTGATTGGAATTTACCGAAGTAGAGCATTAACTTATCAATCTCCATGGAAACAAGCAAAGGATGTCACTAGGCCAAGTTACAGCTCAGATTTGTGGAGAGGCAAGCCCACTCACTGTAAGGCTCCAGGTTTTTCAAGGTTCTTTTTGAGAAAAGTTGATTAATGCAAGATTGTTTAATAACATACAGAACAAAGCTACAAGTTAGAGTGGACCGTCAAATGTTTGTAAGAATTATATAACATTATGATGAAACTGGCATCCTTATCTTATCTCCAAATGGCTTGTAAGCACAAGTTACCACAGGTTATGGACGGACCACATTATGATACAATATTAGAAAGAGACATGTGCTTTGCCTGAAATGTTCCAGAGCATGGCATAACACTTACTTAACATGGTTTTACTACATTACGTGTGCTTTTATTGCTCAAGAATACCTTAAAGACCATGCATTCTTACTGTGAACAAACACGACTCTCCACAGACCTAGCCTGTAACTTGCCCTGGTGACATACCCTGCTTGTCTCCATAGAAATAGATGGAGTTTAATGGTAATTGCTCTTGGTAAAGCAATAATAATATAATAATACAATCTCCACAGAGACAAGCAGGTAGCAGATCCTCTTCCGGAAAAGCTAGAGAGTGGGTCTTTAAAATGATTCCAAAACTGTGAGATATTGACATCACGCTGGGGGTGTTCTATATTTATTTCCTGTTTAAGTGTTTTATTTTTGACAAAAAGGTGAGAGTGACTAACTAAAAACTGTTGGCCAATGCTAGCTGGCGTGTGGCTGTAATGTAATGTGAGGGAGTTGTTTAGCAGCACAAATCAGCTCACCTGGGGTAGTTCCAGCTGAGTGAGTTCTTTATGGTCAGATTTTAATAAAGCCCAGGTTAGTCTAACAGAGCTTCTGACTGAGTAGTGCCTACACTTAGCATCACCCCACAGATAATGTTGTTGATCAGATGCAAATTATTGAATGATTACATTATGCTTTACCATAAAATATCCAAAATGTCAAATCACAAATGTTGAACCTTATCATTTCTATTCGTGACTAGACCCAAGAACTCACTGTATTCCACAACACAAATCTGCATTTGAACAATTTTCACTGTAAATATTACTGGACTATAGAATATCGTGATGTCATCTGAAACACAGCAATATTCTTTTTTCACCATGAGTGTATCTTCAAAATGTCTTTTAAACAAATGCAGCACATGTTATGCACCATTTAAC